>JAJQQW010000016.1:35321-330321 GCA_025583905.1 Ia io | reverse complement strand
GACCCAGACCGAGATGCCAAGCGCAGGGAGAGGGTGGCAGACAGAGACCGCCATGGCTCCAGGGAGCATCCTCGTGGGGACAGAGACAAGGAGAAGCCACGGGAGAGGAGAAGGGACGCCCGGGACCTGGAAAGAGAGAAGCTGAGGGACAAGGCCCGGGAGCATGACACCACAGAGAAGCACCAGAGCCGAGGCAAAGACCGGGAGAGGGACCGGGAGCGTGAGGGAGAGCACCGGGTGCGGAGGGAGGAGCCCAAGCCTGCGGCCAGGCAGCACAACTGGCCTGAGCACAGAATGCGGTCAGGTACGTGTCTGGGCTTGGCCCTCCCGGGGCCAGGCACGTGGGCGAGCCCCTCTGAAGTGCCCACTCCCCATGTTGTCCTTGCCCTTGGTTTTCAGAGGCTCAGCTTTGCGTTGGGTTGTGCCCATGCTGAACTGTGTGCTTTACAAGATGGTTTTCTTTTTGGTATTTTAAAACTCATTTCAGTGAATGAAAGGAGTAATGATTTTCTCATTTGCTAGAGTTTTTCTATTGAAACATTCCAGATTAATTATCTTCGTAAATCGCAATCCACATTGTAGATAAACAAAAGTTATGCTCTTTGGTAAAAGAATTTCTCAGAAGTATCTGTTTTATTTTAAGCAACTAGAGGCCCAGTGCACGAAATTCATGCACGTGGGGGGAGGGAGGGCTACCCTGAGCCCAGCCTGGACCCTCTCCAATCCGGGACACCTTGGGAGATGTCCAACTGCTGTTTTTGGCCCGATCCCAAGGACATGCCTCTCACAATCCAGGACCACTGGCTCCTAACTGCTCACCTGCCTGATTGCCCCTAACTGCCCTCCCCTGCTGGCCTGGTCACCCCAAACTTTCCCCCCTGCTGGCCTGGTTGCCCCTCACTGTCCCCCCTGCTGGCCTGGTTGCCCCCAACTGCCCCCCTGCTGGTCTGGTTGCTCCACGCAGCCTGCTGGTCAGTCGTTTGGTCATCCCTCGCTAACCCCCCTGCTGGCCTGGTCGCCCCACACAGCCTGCTGTTTGGTTGTTACTGTGAGGGTGTCGTGACCAATTTGCATATTACCCTTTTATTAGTATAGATATTTAACAATTTGTCTGAATATTCAATTTGGTCCTTATCTTTGAAAATGTTGATTCTCTTCATTTTAAGCGTAATGACTTTTGTCTTGGCAGATTCAAAAGTGAAAATCTAGTTTTCACTATTTGAGGGAGCTGTGTGTATTGTCACTGGTTGTGTGTGGCTCTGCTGGTCCCTTTGGCCTCTCTCACAGGTGCAGGGGGCAGCGACCGGCTGTAGGTGGTGCCCTCCTCCACTTGTCCCAAGGTCGCATTGACTCTCTTGCAGCTGAGCACTTGGCGGAAATGTCCGCCCAGGGGGCATTTTTCTGGATGGGCTGTGCTACCCCAGCACCTTTGTTGGCGACGCAGGGCCCGAAGGTGTGTGCATTGGGCTGCACCTGCCAGGTTGCCTCCTTAACAGTTGCCACTGTCATCTCCTTTATTCCATTTTTGTATGTGATTTTTTAATTTTTAATTTATCTTTATTGTTGAAAGTATTACAGATGTCCCTCCTTTTTCCCCATTGACCCCTTGGAGCCCGCCCCCACCCCTCACTCCAGGTCTTCCCTGCACTATTGTCTGTATCCAGGGGTTATGCACATATACATCCAAGGCCTTTGGTTAATCTCTTCCAGCCACCCACCCAACCCTCCCGTCCCTCTGAGATTCATTTTTATTTTAGATTCCAGGACTTTTTATTCTTGAGATTATAGAGTGTGGTCTAATAAAAGGATATGTTTTCATGTGTTAATGCATAATTTTGTAATGCAGTATTTACAAAAAAGGTTGCAGCAAGATGTTAGGGGGCCTTTTGGATGTCTGAAATTTGGGAATATTAAAAGTATGTTTTCTTGCCCTCGCCGGTTTGGCTCAGTGGATAGAGCGTGGGCCCGTGGATTGAAGGGTTCCGGGTTTGAATCCAGTGACAGCCATGTACCTCGGTTGCAGGCTCAATCCGTGGCCCTGGTTGGGGCGCATGCGGGAGGCAACCAGTCGACATCGATGTTTCTCTCTCTGTCTCTCCTTCTCTCTTCCACTCTGTCTAAAAAGAAATCAATGAAAAAATGTTCTCTGGTAAAGATTAACAACAAAAAACAAACAATAAAAGTATGTTTTCTTTTTATAGTAAGTAAAGTAAGAACTGAAGAGAACGAGAGGAGAGATGAGAACTCTGAAAGAGGAGATGAAGAGAGGGAAAGAAGATACCGAGAAAGGAAGGTACGCATACCAGGCCCCAAACACTGCAAATCAATGACATGTTGGTGTTAGAGGCATTGGGGAAATTTTGTAACATAGACTTCGAGGCTTGGGAAGACACCCAGGGGGTAAGCTCTGCATTAAATCATAATTATGTCCTTATGATCATTTCTGGAAGAGAACTTGCTGGATCAGGGTAAATGTAGACGTCCCCCATTCGCCTTTACATAAAGGCATTAGTTACTTATGTCCTCAGGGTGCTGTCCCTGTGTCCTCAGCAGATGTGTCCCAGGCGGTGTCCTGACTCAGGAGGACAGGTGCATGGCATTTGTAGGCCTGTGGCAGGTGTGTCCTGCACGCTGATATCTGATACCTATGGCAAACCCACCTGCTGCATTTGTTCCCTTTCTAGTGGAGTCCTTCTTTAAAAAAAATATAATTCTTTATTGTTGAAAGTATTACATATGTCCTTTTTTCCCCCCATAGACCCCCTCCAGCCCGCCCTCTTCCCCCCCCAGGCCCTCACTGCCCCACTGTCTGTGTCCATGGGGCCATGCATATATGCATACAATGTCCTTGGTTGATTACCTCCCATGCACCCTCCCCTGCCTTTCCTCAAAGATTCCACACTCTGTTCCATGCTTCTATGTCTCTGGATCCACTCTGTTCATCAGTTTATTTTGTTACTTGGATTCCACATATGAGTGAGATCATGTGATACTTGTCTTTCTCTGACTTATTTCACTTAGCATGATACTCTCCAGGTCCCTCCATGCTGTCTCAAAGGGTAAGAGATTCTTCTATTTTACTGCTGCGTGGTATTCCGTGGTATACCTGTACCACAGCTTTTTTATCCACTCATCTACTGATGGGCACTTGGGCTGTTTCTAGATCTTAGCTGTTGTAAATTATGCTGCTACTAGAGGCCCAGTGCATGAAATTCGTGCACAGGGTGGGGGATCCCTCAGCCTGGCCTGCACCCACTCCAATCCGGGACCCCTCGGGGGATGTCCGACTACTGGCAGTCGGACATCCCTCTCGCAATCTGGGACCACTGGCTCCTAACTGCTCACCTGCCTGCCTGATCACCCCTAACCACTCTGCCTGCCTGCCTAATTGCCCCTAACCGCCCTCCCCTGTCGGCCTGATTGCCCCTAACCCCTCTGCCTGCCTGATCGCCCCTAACTGCCTTCCCCTGCCGGCCTGATCACCCCTAACTGCTCCCCTTCCAGCCTGGTCACCCCTAACCACCTCTGCCCCAGCCCCCACCACAGTGGCTTTGTTTGGAAGGAGGACCAGACGCCCAGAAGATGTCTGGTTGACCCGGTCTAATTAGCATATTACCCTTTTATTAGTATAAATGAACATAGGGGTGCATATATTCTTTCTGATTGGTGTTTTGGGTTTCTTAGGATTTATTCCTAGAAGTGGGATCGCTGGGTCAAATGGGAGTTCCATACTTTTTGAGGAAACTCCATACTGTTTTCCATAATGGCTGCACCAGTCAGCATTCCCACCAGCAGTGCACGAGGGCTTCCTTCTCGCCACATCCTCACTTGTTGTTTGTTGATTGTTGATGGTAGCCATTCTGACAGGTGTGAGGTGATACCTCATTGTCGTTTTGATTTGCATCTCTCTGATGATCAGTGACTTTGAGCATTTTGTCATGTCTCTTGGCCATCTGTGTGTCCTCTTTGGAGAAGTATCTATTAGGTCCCTTGCCCATTTTTTAATTGGGTTGTTTGTCTTCCTTCTGTTAAGTTGTATAACTTTCTTATATATTTTGGATATTAACCCTTTATCAGGTGTGTCATTGCCAAATATGTTCTCCCATACATATAGGCTTCCTTTTAATTTTGTTGATGGTTTCTTTTGCTGTGCAGAAGCTTTTTATTTTGATGTAGTCCCATTTGTTTATTTTCTCCTTAGTTTCCTTTGCCCTAGGAGCTGTACCATAAACATATTGCTAGGAGGGATGTCTGAGATTTTGTTGTCTATCATTTCTTCTAGGATTTTTAGGGCTTCATGACTTACATTTAAGTCTTTTATCCATTTTGAGTTTATTCTTGTGTATGGTGTAAGATGGTGTCTAGTTTCATTTTCTTGCCTATATCTGCCTAATTTTCCCAACACCATTTATTGAAGAGATTGCCTTGACTCCATTGTATGCTCTTGCCTCCGTAGTCAAATATTAATTGAGCATAATGGCTTGGGTCAATTTCTGGGGTCTCTTTTCTGTTTCATCCTATATAATAAAAGTGTAGTATGCAAATTGTCCCCTTGACCGGAAGTTCGTTTGGGAGTTCTACCAGGGGGCAGGGCCAGCCGGGGGAAGGGAGGTTGTACCCGATGGATGCTAGCAGCCGCTAGGGACCCCACCAGTGCACAAATTTCATGCACTGGGCCTCTAGTTGGTCTGTGCCTGTTCTTCTGCCAGCACCAGGCTGTTTTGATTAAGGTGGCTTTGTAATTTAACTTGAAATCTGGTATTGTGATTCCTCCAACTTTGTTGTTCTTTCTCAAGATTGCTGCGGCTAGTACACATAAGGAAATGTTCGACATTGAAATTGGGACTCAAAAGTACTGTTGGCCCAGAAAGAAACTCACTACAGACTGATTCATTTGCCTCTCAGCAAGGAACCATTATGGCTTGTCTCATTTGCGGTTCTTATAAGTGTATTTCTTGTATCACATGATCTCACGCATCTAAGGGAAATAATGAACAACATAAGCTGAAGAATAAAAACAGACCTGGTGACAGGGAAGCATCGATCAGACTGTCAAACCTCAGGGAAGGCAGGGGAGGGTGGGGGAAAGGGGGAGAGATCAACCAAAGGATTTGTATGCATATAAGCCTAACCAGTGGTCATGGACAACAGGGGGGTGGGGGCATACGTGGGGAGGGGTTTGGGATGGGAATAGAGGGATGAGGACAATTATGTGATACCATAACCAATAAAGAAATTAAAAAAAAAAAAAAGATTGCTGCGGCTATTCGGGGTCTGTTTTAGTTCCATATAAATTTTTGGAGTATTCTAAATCTGTGAAATATGCTGTTGGTATTTTAATAGGGATTGCATTAAATCTGTACATTGCCTTGAGTAGTATGGACATTTTAATGATGTTGATTCTACCAATCCATGAACACAGTATATTCTTCCACTTGTTTATATCTTTTTCTTTCTCTTTTTTCAACATCTTCTAGTTTTCTGAATACAGATCTTTTGCCTCCTTGGTTAAGTTTATTCCTACATATTTAAATTTTTTTGTTGCAATGGTAAATGGGGTTGCTTGTTTACTTTCTATTTCTGAGAATTCATATCTTTTATCTATAAAAGGCTAATATGCAAAGTGTCCCCTCAGGAGTTTGACTGTGAGACCAGGAGTTCGATTGCTCGCTATGATGTATGTTGACCCTGGGGGGTGGTGTGGAATGAAGGAAGGCCCCGGCCCCAATAGGCCCTGTTCTTCAGCCAGGCCTAAGGACCCTACCCATGCACGAATTTCGTGCACTGGGTCTCTAGTTGGTATATAAAAATGCCATCAATTTTTGGGTGTTGATTTTGTATTCTGCTACATTGCCAAATTCATTCATTAAATCTAGTAGTTTTTTGGTGGAGTCTTTAGGTTTTCTATGTATAATATCATGTCATCTGTGAATAATGCCAGTTTCACATTCTCCTTCCCATTTGGATGCCTTTTATTTCTTCTTATATGATCACTGTGGCTAGGACTTCCAGTACTATCCTCCTATCTAATAAAGAGGGAATATTCAAATTGACCACCATGCCATCACAAAGATGGCGGTGCCCAGTCCCCTCAGTCCTGCCAGAGTCCCACAGTCCTTTCAGCCCAGCAGGGGCATGGCAGGCGCACGGTCGGTCGGACCCGCCCTCAGCCCCCCAGCCCCCCAGGACCGGCCTGAAGCACAGGTAAGCCTCGGATGATGGCTGCCCAGCCGCCTAGGGCTGCCCGAGGCTCAGGTAACCAGGGCTGGACGAGGCTTGTGCTGCCGGCCGTGGCAGCAGCAGAGGTGTGATGGGGCATTGCCTTCCCCTGATCGCCGGGTCACCTCCTGCCCCTGAGGGCTCCTGGACTGTGAGACGGGGCAGGCCGGGCTGAGGAACGCCCCCCCGGCTCCAGTGCATGAATTTTCATGCACCAGGCCTCTAGTGTTGAATGAGAGTGGTGACCATGGACATCGCTGTCTTGTTCCTGTTCTTAGGGGAAATGGTTTTAGTTTTTGCCCATTGAGTATGATGTTGGCTGTAGGTTTGTCATCTATGGCCTTTATCATGTTGAGATAAAGCTTAGCTGAGTTGGTTCCAGTTTGCTGAGAGTTTTTATCAAAAATGGGTGTTGGATTTTGTCGAATGCTTTTTCTGAATCTATTAATGTGATCATGTGATTTTTGCCTTTCAATTTGTTTATGAGAGGTGCCCCATTTATTGATTTGTAATTGTTGTACCAGCCTTGCATCCCTGGGTTAAATCCCACTTGTTCATGGTCTTTTTAATGTATGGCTGGGTCTGATTTGCTAATATTTTGTTGATGATTTTATCATCTATGTTCATCAAGGATATTGGCCTGTAATTCTCTTTCTTTGTAGTATCTTTATCTGATTTTGGAATTAGGGTAATGCTGGAATCATAAAAAGAGTTTGAAAGTGTTCCTTCTTCTGAGATTTTTTGGATTAGTTTGAGGAGTATAGGTGTTGTTTCTTCTTTGAATGTTTGGTAAAACTCCCTGTGAAGCTGTGGACCAGGGCTTTATTTGCTGGGAGTTTTTTGATCACTGCTTCTATTTCATCAGTTGTTATTAGCCTAATCAGGTTTTCTGATTCTTCCTGTTTCAGTTTCGGGAGATTGTATTTTTCTAAGAATTTGTCCACTTTATCTACATTGTCCAGCTTGTTGGCATACTAGTAGAGTTGTTCATAGTATTTTCTTACAATCCTTTGTATTTCTGTGGTGTCAGTGGTTACTTCTCCACTTTCGTTTCTGATTTTATTTATTTGGGTCCTCTCTCTTTGTTTCTTGATGAGTTTGGCTAACAGTTCATCAATTTTGTTTATCTTTTCAAAGAACCAGTTCTTGGTTTCATTGATTTTTTTTTATATTGTGTTTTTTTTAGTCTGCATATCATTTATTTCTACTCTAATCTTTATTATTTCCTTCCTTCTACTTACTCTGGGCTTTTCTTATTTTTCTCTTTCTAGTTCTTTAACCTTTTGCACTCAGATGTCGAGTGTGACTCAACATGGTTAGCATCGGTAGCAGCTCGTATGTTGAATTGTATTGAATGTATCAATAATTTGAAATATAAAAATATCCAAATAAATAAGTTTGTATGAAAAGAAACTCCAGTTTTTTATTCTACTGCCACGCTTTGTAAAATCTGGGGTATTTAAAAAATTAAATCCCAAGTAGAATAAAGGAATCGAGAAAAAAGCAAGCGAGTGCAAAGGGTTAAGATGTAGGGTTAAATAGTTCATTGTTGATTTTTCATGTTTTTTGAGGTAGGTCTGTAGTGCTATGAACTTCCCTCTCAGGACTGCTTTCACTCTGTCCCAGAGATTTTGGGTTGTTGTGTGCTCATTTTCATTGGTTTCTAGGAATTTTTTGATTTCTTTCTTGATCTTGTTGGTAACTCATTTATTGTTTAATAACATGCTATTTAGCCTCCATGTGTTTGAGTGTTTTTGGGTATTTTTACTGTAGTTGATTTCTAATTTCATTCTACTGTGATCTGAGAAGATACTTGATATGATTTCAATCTTCTTGAACTTGTAGAGACTTGTTTTGTATCCTAACATGTGGTCTATCTTTGTTAATGATCCATGTGCACTTGAGAAGAATGTATATCCTGCAGCTTTGGGGTGAAATGTTCTATAAATGTCATTTAAATACATCTAACCCAGTATGTCCTTTAGAGTCACTGTTTCATTGATATATATATATATATATATATATATATATATATATATATATATATATATATATATATATATATATATATATATATATACATATATATATATATATATATATATATATATATATATATATATATATATATATATATATATATATATATTTTTTTTTTTTTGTCTGGAAGATCTATCCAGTGAAGTCAGTGGGATGTTAAAGTCCCCTACTATGACTGTATTGTTGTTGATCTTTCCCTTAAAGTCTTCTAGAAGTTTTTTTTATATTTAGGTGCTTCAATATTGGGTGTATATATGTTTACCAGGGTTATATCCTCTTGTTGGATTGATCTCTTTGTTGTCTCTTGTGATGGCCTTCATTTTAAAGTCTATTTTGTTGGATATGATTATTGCTACTTCAGCTTTTTTTCTTTTCCATGTGCCTGGAAAACTTTTTTCCAGCCCTCACTCTCATCTGTGTGTGTCTTTTGTTTTGAGGTGGGTCTCTTGTAGACAGCATATAGTTGAGTCATGTTTTTGTGTCCATTCATCTACCCTACACCTTTTGATTGGAGCATTTAATCCATTTACATTTAGGGTTATTATTTAGAGTTACTTATTTATAGCCATTTTAATTCTGTATGGCTAGGTTTCTCTTTCTGTTTCTTCTCATTACAGCAATCCCTTTGGCATTTCTTATAATGTTGTCTTGGTGGTGATGAACTCCTTTAGCCTTTTTTTCTTTTGTCTGGGAAGCTCTTTATTTGACCGTCTATTTTGAATGATAGCCTTGCTGGATATGGTAATCTTGGTCTCAGATCCTTGCTTTCCATTACCTTGAGTACTTCATGCCATTCCCTTCTGGCCTGTAGAGTTCCTGATGAGAAATCACGTGTCACTCTTATGCAAGCTCCTTTGTAGGTAACAGTTTGCTTTTCTCTTGCTGCCTTTAAGATTCTCTCTTTGGCCGAAACCGGTTTGGCTCAGTGGATAGAGCATCGGCCTGCGGACTAAGGGTCCCAGGTTCGATTCCGGTCAAGGGCATGTACCTTGGTTGCGGGCACATCCCCAGTAGGGGGTGTGCAAGAGGCAGCTAATCGATGTTTCTCTCTCATCGATGTTTCTAACTCTCTATCTCTCTCTCTTCCTCTCTGTAAAAAATCAATAAAATATATTAAAAAAAAAAGATTCTCTCTTTGTTTTTAACTTTTAGTATTTTAATTATGATGTGTTTGAGCATGGGCTTGTTTGGCTTCGTCTTGCTTGCGGTTCTCTGTGCCCCCTGAACTTGTGTGACTTTTTCCTTTACCAGGTTAGGGAAGTTTTCTTCCATTATTTCTTCAAACACGTTCTATATTTCTTTCTCTCTTTGCCACAGTCTTTCCGCAGGTAGGGTTCAGGAATCTGGAAAAGGGCTATGCATAAATGAATAGAAACTATACAAGAAATATAAATTTAGAAGGCATTGGGGGAGCCAGACGAAGGCTCCACTCTCTAGTGAAGTGGGCTCCCTGAATCTCCGGACCCACAGCTTTTTTATTTTTATTTTTATTTTTATTTTATTGACTTTTTACAGAGAGGAAAGGAGAGGGACAGAGAGCTAGAAACATCGATGAGAGAGAAACATTGACCAGCTGCCTCCTGCACACCCCCCCACCGGGGATGTGCCCACAACCAATGTACATGCCCTTGACCGGAATCGAACCTGGGACCCTTCAGTCCGCAGACCGACGCTCTATCCACTAAGCCAAACCGGTCCTGGCTGGACCCACAGCTTTTTATTTGCTGGAAAACACATTGGCCCTTTAGGAATGCAAATAGGCATATCAAAGGTAAGGTTTGGTAAATAGGAAAAGATTATCAGGTTAGGGGAAGTGCCTACAGTTGTTCAGCAGCAGGTAATAATATGCAAATTTTCAGGCCTGCTGAAGATGTCCATTAGCCTTCTGATGAACTTCTTGCATTTATTATGCTAACTACTGTTCTTACCCTCCAGCATATCCCCTTTTTTGATTTAATAAATTTAACAAGAATGTATGCCATTTGCAGAGCTTGGGTCCTTTTAAGATTTTTAAATTCAATGGAAAGGATTGAGTTCTTTCATGTCCTTTTAAATTGCTGCCAGGCATCAAAGGAATCAGTCTGCAGTAAGCTCCTTTCTGGGCCAACAGTTCTTTGAGTCCCCTTCCCAATCACTGTCCAACAGTTTTTTATGAGTTCCTTTCTCAATCACTGTCCCCTGTGACATGACAGCAATGATACTCTAGTTCTGGATGGTGGACAAACAGTGAGCGTTGGCAGTGCAGGAATGACCTTCTTTGGCTTGGTCCTGGGCAACCTGCGCTAATGCACAGCTAATGACTGCTAGCATGGCAAGGCATCTTCACTATCCCCCATCTCTGGGCTGTTTTTCCTCTGTCTCCTCAGCGTGTTGCTTGTGGCTACTGCTGTCTGTGGCTGGAGTAGTCTGGTCAGTTCCCCTCTTGGATCCATTGTTGCAGGAATCCACACAGGCTTGGAGTAGTTTTCTGGAAATATATAAGCATATCCTTGATCAAAGGTTAATAAAGGGATTCTTTTTGTAAACTAGACTTGGGATCTTTTTATTTTGCCAAACCATTTTCCTTTGGCTTATTCTGACACCATGTGTGTCTTGCTATCAGCATTACAAGTGAAAAATTTCAAAGTGAAAAAATTTAAAGTAATTAAGGCTTGATTTAGTTTACTTACAGGAGATTACTTCACTATCTCCTTTTTTTTGTTTTAAATAATATCAAAAGTCTTTTGGAAATCCTGTAATGCAGCCTTGATAGCTTTTAATTCAATTCTTTGCACAGAAATATGACTGCTCTGGATTCATTGCATGATAAGCAGTTTTTACTATGAGATGAACTATCATTAAAAAATAGTTAATGCTCCAGGAATAGGTTCCTGCCTAGTATAATAAGTTCCCCTGAATATTCACTTATTTCAATCTGCCAATTTAAATCAGTCTGAAATAAGGCTTATTTTCTAACTTCATTTGTCCTTGGGTGTGGACAGTAAATGACACTAATTGAATTTCTGCTATCAGTTTTTGAGTATATTTACATAAACTTTGTTTAAGGAGGATTAAATGCAAATTATTTACTTTTCTTTTTGAGGCCGAATACATTGACTTTTAATTTCAGTTTTTCAGACCTTTGAAGGGAACCTCCCTTTATCTCCTCCCAGAGTAATTTCCAGGTCACATTTAGGAAGCTTCTTTTAAAAATCACTTTTCTTTCTTTTAAACCAAGCAACATACTTGGTTGCATTTCTTTCTTTCTTTTTTAAATATATTTTTATTGATTTCAGAGAGGAAGGAAGAGGGAGAGAAAGACAGAAACATCAGTGATGAGAGAGAATCATTGAAAGGCTGCCTCCTACACTCCCCTCCGCCCCCCCCGCCCCACACACCCTGGGGATCAAGCCCGAAACTCAGGCATGTGCCCTTGACCAGAATTGAACCTGGGACCCTTCAGTCCATAGGTCGAGGCTCCATCCACCAAGCCAAACCGGCTAGGGCTTGGTTGCTTTTCAGATGCTGGCTAATGCTGCTATGCCTATATTTTAAGTGACTCTCTTTTTATTTATGGTGACTTTATTAATGATCAGATTTAATGCTTGAATAATAACCTTCAGTTTATCCTGTAAATAGTAGCAGAAGAGATTTTAAAATTTCTCCTTTTTATTAAGCTTAAAATTTACTTTTAAACAGCATTTTTTTTGGCTAGTGCTCATTTTCATACAGAGAGGGGTTATAGGAGGTCTTAGGAACTATTTCAGAGGACTGGCAGTATGCAAATTTTTACCTTGGCCTTTGTTAAAGCCAATTGCTTATAAACATATTAACTTCTCACATAACTACACACTGACAACATGTCCTGCATACTAGCAGCCTGAGATGGGCATCATGTTACCACTGAGCATCCATGTGGTCTGGGGTACAGTGATGGCAAAACCACGGCGCCTGGTCTTAAACGTCCCTGTGTGTGGGGTGCAGGCGTGTGCACAGCCTCAGAGACAGCCTATGGAGAGATTGTCACAGGAGAGCCTGCTCTTGGTGCAGCCCGGGATGTGCTGGAGTTGGGGGAGGATGACAGATGTGACGAGGGGGCCATAGAGAAGTCCGGACTGGACAGGGATTTGAGCCTTGTTCCCACATCAGGAGGAGGGCAGTGGGCTACAGGGTTGTGCCGCCCCGCAGGTGGGTGGCCAGTGAAGCAGCGGGTCTTTCTTTGTGGAGCGTGTCATCAGGGAGTGTGGAAGGTCCCTGCAGCAGATAGAGGACTGCAGGCAAGTGGTGGTTTGGCCTTCCTCGCCTTTGTCGGAACATGCATGAAAGCGTGTGCGTCTCCTGTGCTCACGCACCTTTCCCCGTGTCCTTTTATAGTTGCAGTATGGTGACAGCAAGGACAACCCCCTTAATTACTGGCTTTATAAAGAGGAGGGTGAAAGAAGACACAGGAGGCACAAAGAGGCTGATCGAGGAAAGAGGCATCCTGAGAAAAGCAGCACCAGGGAAAAGAGAGAGAAGTACTCCAAAGAAAAAAGCAACTCGCTCTCCAAAAATGAAGGGGAAAGAAGACACAAAGAGAAAGGACATAAGGAAGGCTTTCCCTTGGATGACGAGAGGCACCGAGGCAGCATGGACAGAAAAGAGAGGTCATCGAAAGAGGAGCATAGGAAAAGGGAGCTCAAGGTGCGTGTCCCGGTGCTGCTTGCCCTGGCCACCCTGGGCGCCCCTGTAGCAGGAGCACGGCTGACTGTAGCCGGGTGGGACTATGCTGAGTCATCGCCGTGTAAGACATGGTTCATGTCTGTGTTCCGTGGTCAGTACATAGAGATTCCTGACCTAGGAGATAGGAAGCTTTTTTGACACATATTCAGAAATCTGTCATAAAATTTTGAAATTTAACAGAGGAAGCTGATATTTTATTTATTTATTTATTTATTTAATCCTCACCCGAGGATATTTTTTTCATTGATTAGTAGAAGGCATGCAAGGGACAAGGGGAGGAGGAGAGGGAGAAGAGAGAAACATCGATGTGAGAAAGACATGTTGATTGGTTGCCTCCCTGGGCCCAGGGATCGAACCTGCAATCAGATACATTCCCTTGACCAGGAATCCAACCAGAGACTGACCCTTTGGTCCATGGGCCAGCACTCTTAATTACTGAACAACATCGGCCAGGGCCCTGTCAGCCTGCCTATCCATGGCCATTTCTACAATCTAATGCGTTTTATTTTAAACCATTTATTAATGTAAGAGAAGATTATTAAAATTTTTTTTCTGCAGGTGCATAGATCTGTGACATAGCCACATTCCATATGTTTGAAAGTTTAATTTTAAGCAGTGTAAGGAACTAGTCTTACTTTTCTAAAAAGAATATGAGATTGATAAGTATAACTTTCTCTTACTGAGCTACTGCATAATCAGTCACCTTTTAATTTATCTACTTTTGTTCATCCCGCCTACATAATTACCTGACTAAAAATACATATGGCATAGCTGCTGCTGTTAAATTTTGAGTCCATGCTTGTTTTGCAGAGTTTATTAATTACAGTTAATTCATTTTGATTTACTAATTAATGGTTATGGAATTTTTTTCTTTTACAGAATGTTGAACACAGAAACCAGGGTGGCAGTTCAAAAAGAGATGGGACTGGCGGCCAGTAAGCAATGCGTGTCCTCTGGCTGATTATTATGCATGACACGTAGAATGCTGAATTTTTCTTATTGGGCCTAATTATAGCCAGAAATGACAATAAGTGATAGATATACTTTACTTACTCAACCCTCCAAATCGTATCCGAAGTACACTAGGGAACTGGAAACTTGCTACAAGTTATTGACCTTATTCTGCCTTTTTGTATTTGCTCATGCAAAATTAGAAAATCAGAACTCACTTTGGGGGAGTAGCTCATTTGGAAGATGGCCCCTCCATGGGGGGCCGCCCAGCGGGAGGGCTCGTGGTCCACATCTGATGACACGGGACAGGCCCACCATCCCAGCCCCAGGTCGGCGGCTGCAGTGAGCCCTGCAGGACTTAGAGCAAGGGCGTGGGCACCAGGCGGCACGAGTGCCTGTCTGCCTCTCTCTGGGCTGTCGGGGGCCCTTCAGAGCCTTTTCTTCACAAAAATGATACCCATTTTGAGTGGCTTTTGTGAAGATTAAAGATTAGAGTGTATGGCCCTGACCGGTTTGGCTCAGTGGATAGAGCGTCGGCCTGCGGACGGAAGGGTCCCAGGTTCGATTCCGGTCAAGGGCATGTACCTCGGTTGCGGGCACATCCCCGGTGGGGGGTTGTGCAGGAGGCAGCTGATCGATGTTTCTCTCTCATCGATGTTTCTAACTCTCTATCCCTCTCCCTTCCTCTCTGTAAAAAATCAATAAAAAATATATATATATAAAAAAAAAAAAAAAAAAAAAAAAGATTAGAGTGTATGAATAACCTCATTTTGTATATAAGCTGTAGATTTTAGTTTGTTCTTTATGGCAGCCATGTTTGGCAATTCTTTTTCACAGATTAGGAAAAGGCAGGCTAAATGCCTTGCCCCAATTCTTACAAGTTTGAGCAAAATTAGCACTTAAACACAGGGGTGCAAATTCCTGGCCTTTGTGCTGCTAGTCTGCTGGAACGCACAGGGAAGCTGTGCTCAGCTGTGGGCCTCCTCGACCACATGCTACAGTGAACTGGGGTGAATGTAATTTCCGAAAATTGAGAATTAATTTGAACATTTGAAAGCCTTAATTTTAGGTCCCAACTATCATATAGCATATGATTAACAAATAGAACATTGTAAGGTAAATCTTTCTTTTGGAAATCCAAATATTATATTAAGCATAAAATAACATTTGGGATTGACTAATAAAATTATAGGAATTTTCTAGACCTCATATAAGGATGTAGATTCACACACAAGTTTGTGAAAACCCAGTTTCTTCTCTCCACGGAAGATGTTTTGTGTGTTGGATTACTGCTGAAATAGCAGAAGTGCTAGGAACACTTTAGTGTCCACAGTTCTGATAAAGCACACTTTGGAAACTCGCCATTTACAGCAGTACTTCATCTTGTCAAATATTGAGGAGAGCCTTTGCTGACATCTAAAACGATCTATTTTTTAAAAATTAATTTTGGTTTTGATCATATTTTCTTTCTAGGCATGCAGAGGATGCAGTGAGGAGCAGTGGGAAAGAGAAAGACTCGAGAAGGAAGGTAAGACTGTCACGCTGACCTTACTGTGCAGGAAGGCTAGCCAGGCACTTGGTTTGCCTGATGGGTCACTGGAGTGGTGGCTCCTGGAGGCACCTAAGAAACACGCCAGGTTAAAAGCCTGAAAGAGATCGGAAGCAAAAAGATGGACAAGAAGCCATCAAGCAGCAGCTGTCAGAGCTGGAGTGGCTGTGCTGGTGCCACAGAAGGGACTGGACACAGTGTCAGGAGGCAGAGGGACGTCTCATAAGGATAAAATAATTAGCTTAGCAGAAAGGTTAGCAATTACCTGTGAACACACACCCAACAAAGATACAGGAAGCAAAGTAGTGACAGACTTAAAGGGAGAAATAGAAAATTCTGTGTCACTGAGACTGCAGCACCCACTCTCACTAGTGGATGCAGTGACAGCCTTCCAGTCTAGCCCCAACAGCCAGGTGAAGGGGACACATTCTTGGAAGGTGTAAGTTACTGAAACTCTCTCAAGAAGAAATAGAAAGTCTGAGCAGACCTATGCTGAGTAAGGAATTGCATTAATGTTGAAAGTCTTCCCAGAGAGAAGCCCAGGTCAGGTGACCTCGTGGCCAGCTCCTCCAGGGAGTGAAGTGCTTCCTCTTGTCACTGTGGTGTCAGCACTGCGAGAATCGGACCACACCCTTCCCAGTACTCCATGTTGGTGCCATCAGAAGAGTAGACACAGAACAGTCTTCATCACGATTATTGTAACTGCAGTGGTGCACCAGTTATAATGCCAGGAAACCATTTTTCTAGGCTTCTTGTTATCTATATGCTAGAGGCCCGGTGCACGAAAGTCATGCATGGGTCGGGTCCCTAGGCCTGGCTGATAATCAGGGCCCATCAGGTTCCCTATGGTGACGCGCGGGTGACGAGGGAAGGAGGCCCCAGCCGGCAGCTAGAAGGAAGGCCCCGGCTGGGAGCTGGCAGCCAGGGAAGGGAGGCCCCGGCCAGCAGCCAGAAGGCCCTGATGGGCCCTGATGGCTGGCCAGGCCTAGGGACCCTACCCATGCACGAATTTTGTGTACTGGGCCTCTACTTATAGATAATATGGCAGATTTTGGCTTCTGTTATTTCATACACGTACACAGAAACACACAATTTTACATAAATTAGTTTGTGCGGCGTGTGGGCCCGTTTTATTTGTTCACTTTTGCGGGGGGGGGGTGGGTCACTCACTCTCCAGCTATGACCACACCTCAGGAAAAATTAGCCTGACCCACACTTCTTCCCATAGGATCTTCTTTTTCATGAAATCCCTTTCAATCATGTTGATGTGTATTTGGGGACCTTAGCACCTTTTTCTGTTTCACCCGCCCTCCTGTGCCCCATGCAGCAGCCTGTTCCTCCTAGTCATGTGGAAATCCTCCATTTCTAATGGCACAGACCCCCATACTCTCTGTGGATAAAGTTCTTGAAGTGGAGTTGTTGGATGAGAACATATAGATTTAATGTTTTCCTTATGTCTCCCAAGTGTTTGGTAAGCTCTAGATTAGTGTGGGCCACTGGATTATAATGTGAGCCACATTTGTAATTTAAAATTTTCTAGTACTCCCAGTAAAAAACTTAAAGAGGAAACAAAATTAATTTTAATAATATATGATCCACTATTTCTTTTTTTTTTTAATACATTTTTATTGATTTCAGAGAGGAAATCGGGGGGGGGGGGGGGAGAGAGAGAGAAACATCAGTGATGAGAGAGAGGCATTGGCTGGCTGCCTCCCGCACGCCTCCGACTGGAAATCAAGCTGCAACCTGGGCCCGTGCCCTTGAGTGGAATCGAACCCAGGACCCTTCAGTCCCCAGGCCGATGCTCTATCCACTGAGCAACACCAGCAAGAGTGATCTACTGTTTCTTAAATACTATTCTTTCGACGTATAATCAATATAAGAAATGATCAGAGAGACATGTACATTCTTCTTTAAGGAGGAGCGGCCTAAAGCATGCAGGAGCGACATTGGAGACCCGGGCAGTCCCTTGGGCTGTGGGGTCTTGTGTCTGTGGCATTGCCCTGGCGGCCTGGGGAATTCCTGTGCCTGCAGAGAGCCTACAGTCTGGGCACATGGGAAGCTCTCCCTTTCCTTCCTGGGGACACTGAGTAGTTTGGGGCAGTGGTGCTTGGAGTCCTGCCTTCCTCGTACCAGTGACCTCAGCAGCTGTTCCCATGCTGGGCAGTCTCACTGTACCCGCCCCTCACACTGGCACTAGGCAGTAGGCACCATCATCCCCTCACTTCTGAGAGGAGAGACCAAGGCACAGAGAGTCACCCCATCAGTACCACTGAGGGCAGCCCCTCCAGGGAGGAGGGGAGCAGGTGGGCCTGTGGGTGCCCGGGAGACCATCCCTTGGCTGCTGACCTGGCTGTGCTCTGTCCCCCCAGCACAGCCATGATGAGGGCCCCGCCGTGTGGAAGCTGGCTCCGAGGCCAGGATGTGAAGACACTGTGGTAAGGGGTGCGTCTTGTGATGCAGACATACCTCACTTGTGTTTGCTCGCCCCCCACCCCAGCATCATTTCATTAGGGGAATGAGTGAAGGGGGAAGAGGTCTGAACATGCCCTTTGTGCTCACACTTGTCTGAGAATCCGTCAGCGGGTCGCAGGCAGCCTTGATCTCAGGGTCGAGGGGGAGAGGGGCTTGCTGAGTGCGGTGCCTTCCTCCGCAGGCCCCGGGGAGGCTTCGCACAGCGCTTTGCAGGGAACAGGTCCAGGATGCATGAGTGGCCAGCCTTCTCATCCTTGCTCTGCATTTAAATTCAAAAGTTTGTGGAGAATTGAAGCAACTGAATAGAGACATCACACAACATGAGGTTCAGGCCATGTCAGAGAGCGAGACTCTAGGTCACAGGTCACTTGGGAAATGGATGCTGCTCCAGAGACCACAGCAGCAGCATGCCCTCTTACCAGCGAGGACTGTGATCACAGAAGCTCTTTCCAAAACACGGGAAACACTGCAGACGTGGCAGACTCCTGTGATGGCACATCTTGTCACTGTCCCCAGCTGGTTCTAGCTGTGCAGAGAAGTACGATGCCACCTGTCCTCCCTGGCAGAGGGTCAGGCACGCGGTGGGGCACTGTGTGTTTGCTGGGCATAGACTGTCTGACGGCCACGTGGGTCACAGAGAGCTCACACCGGGTCAGCAGGGCGGGGCTGGGCCTTGATTTCCTCTGGTGTGTCTGACCAGGCAGCACGCATCCTGCTTCCTTGTGCAGTAAGTGTGTGCTCTGCCTACAGCGTAGTGACTGCACATGACCACGTGCCAGGAGGACATTTGCGTGGGCAGTTTTTCCTCTACACTGTTTGCTCTGGATAACTCCGCAGCCCCAGGTATTGAGGTACCTGCAGCCCTTGCTCATCCTTAAGACCCAAACCAGGTGGCCTTCCGGTGATCTGTGCAGGCTCCAGGACACGACTGAGCACACCTCCCACCTGCGGATCCCTCTCTGTATCCCCAGGTTGCAGGTGCTGAAGGACAGCCTGTCTTCCCTGATGGAATGGGGGGGCGTGCCGAGTAAGCTCCACACCGGGGACCTCGTTCTTGTATTTCAGTCACTGGAGCATGCGGCAGTTCACACGGGCTGCCGAGTGTGTGTGAGTGTGTGTGCACACGCATGTGCGCACACGCACTCCTGACTGCAAACGTAGGGATGTGTTCATGGGTAGGACATAGACTAGAGAAAGGCAGTGCTAAAGTTTGGAATTTATTTGTATAAAACTTTTTTTCTTTAGCCATCAGAATTAGAGAAGTTTCTCAAAAAGGATATGTTTATTAACTGCTTTCTCTTTTTAGTCATACTAATTAATTAGTTGGCAAATTCTTAAAGAATTTTGAGGTAGGTTGTTAGTTTTTAAGTTAGCGATTTCAAGTGAATCTCAGACAACATGTGCTTTCCCAACCTATTTGCAAGACTCAAATTTATGATTGATTTTTTTGTTATGTGTTTGATTTTTACCTCTAGGAAATTGAAAAGGAAGACATTGACTTAGAAAATGTTGACTACATGGCCAATTTTGAAGATAATTTTGAAGTATGTATAAACATTAAAATTTTTCTTGGCTTAAAATAATTTGTCCTTAAAATCAGTGTAAGTATAGTAATTTATAGCTTTTTTTCTCTCTTTACTACTCTTAAGATTCCATATCTGTTTGATTTAGGTCTGTTATCTATAAAAAATTTGTTATATGTCTACTAATGCTTGCCAATATGATGTAATTAAATGACATTATAATTTAATTCATTGTTAAGTACACTGCATCCAAACATATATATATATGCATGTATATAGATATGTATACATGTATGCACGTGTGTATGTATATGTAGAGCATATATAATACACGTCCTTATAGTCTAAGCCTGGGAGTTTGTTTTGTTAGTTTATTTGTTACTTTTTTGTTTTATATTCCACATAGGACTGAAATCACATGGTTTTTGTCCATTTTGTCTGGCTTATTTCACATGATACATTCAAGAGCCACACATGTTGTCACAAATGGCAGTATTTCATCTTTGCTTATGTTTGAGTTGCATTCTATTGTGTACACGCACTATGTCTTCTTTCCCCAATCATCCATCGATGGACAGGTGGTCTCCATGTCCTGGCTGTTGTGAATAATGCTTCAACGAACATAGGGGTGCATATATCTATGAGTGTGTTTTCATATTTTTAAATAAATAACCAAAGTAGGATTGCTGGGTCATATGGTCTCTCTATTCCACACAGTTTTCGCAGTGGCTGCACCAATTTGCATTCCTGCTATCAGTGCCCAGGGTTCCCTTTCTCCACACCCTCACCAACACCTGTTATTTGTGTCTTTTTGATAGAACCATTCTGACAGAGATGAGGTGGTTTTTCATGGTTTTGATTTGAATTTCTCTGGTGACTAGTGATATTGAGCATCTTTTCATATGGCTGTGGCCATCTGTGTGTTTTTCTTGGAAAAATGTCTATTTAGATCTCTGCCCATTGTTTAAGCAGACTTTTTGTTGTTGTTGAGTTCTTTATATATTTTGGATAGTAATCCTTATTGGAAGTATCATTTGAAAGTATCTTTGATGCATGTATATTAGTAAATGTTATGTCTTCTTGATGGATTGTCCCCTTTATCGGTATAAAATGTCCGTCTTTTTATCTTGTTATCTTTTCTGTCTTGAAATCCATTTTGTCTGATACGAGTGTGGCTTGGCCTGCTTTTCTCCGGACACTGTTTACTGGGAGTGTCACCTCCCTCGCTTTAAGCCGGTTTGCGGCTGCAGCTGTGACGGTCTCTGCAAGGCAGCGTATTGGTGGGTCTTGTTTTTTAATCCACGGGTTCAGCCGTTCATGCGTGGGTGACGCCTGGTACGTGAGGACTTCCTGCAGCCCTTTCACCGTGTGTGTTCTGGCCGCTCTGTGTCTCCATCGTTTCTTTCCCTTTCCTTTCTGTCTGCTGTTTCAGTCAGGTGGTTTTCTATGATATTTTTCTTCATTTCCTCTTTCTTAATGTTTTGGCCCAGCTCTGGATTTTGTTTTGTGGTTACCATGAGGTTTGTGTAAAATATCTTGTAGATGGGGATGTAGTCCTTTTTCTTCTGCTTAGCACCTCCATCCCCTTACACAATCCAGTCCTTTTCCTCCTCCTTTCTATGTTCATGTTTTATGGTGCGTTCTTAACACATTGCAGCAGCTCGAGGTACTTGTCTTGCTGTTTTTCTTTACCTTTGTTATAATTGTTTAGTGCCCTATTTTGAAGTAGAGGTGCAGTTTCCTGCCTCTGTCTGTCATCCCACTCACAGTTTTTATTTTTTTATTTTATTTTTTTAATTACTTTATTGATTAAGGTATCACATATTTTGTCATCAAACCCCCCCCCCCCCCCGTTCCCTTTCCAAACCCGGGGCCCCACATGCATGCCCCCCTCCCCCTGTTGTCCGTGATCACTGGTTAGGCTCATATGCAAGCACACAAGTCCTTTGGTTGATCTATCTCCCTTGTCCCCACCCTCCCCTATCTTCCCTCTGAGGTCTGACAGTCTGATCAATGCTGTTCTTGTTCTTCAGTCTATGATGTTCATCTTCTCCCCTAGATGAGTGAGCTCATGTGATACTAGGAATACACTTATAGGAACCGAAAATGAGACAAGCAATAATAGTTATGCTGAGAGGCAAATGAATCAGTCTATAGTGAGTTTGTTTCTGGGCCAACAGTTCTTTTGAGTCCCAGTTTCTATGTCCAACAGTTGTTTATGTGTTCATAACGGCAATGATATTTCAGTTCTGGATGGTGGGCAAATGGTGGTAATGCAGGTCCGACCCTCTCTGGTTTGGTCCTGGGCAATCTGCAGTGACGCATATCTGCTGACTGCTAGTATGGCAAGGCATCGTCAGCGTCTTCCATCTCTGGACTGTTTCTCTTCTGACTTCATGGCTGGAGCACTCCTGTCAATTCCTCTCTGTTGCAGGAATCCACATGTCTCGGAGTTGTTTTCTGAAAATATACAAACATATTCTCGACCAAAAGTTAATAAAGGAATATTTTCTATAAATTTGACTTGCGATCCTTTTTCATTTTTTCGCCTAAACGATTTTACATTCTGATTGATGTTTCTCTGTTTCTGGATCTATTTTTCCCCCCATCAGTTTATGTTGTTCATTATATTCCACAAATGAGTGAGATCATGTGATATTTATCTTTCTCTGCCTGGCTTATTTCACTAAGCATAATGTTCTCCATCTCCATCCATATTGTTGCAAATGGTAAGAGCGCCTTCTTTTTTACTGCAGTGTAGTATTCCATTGTGTAGATGTACCACAGTTTTTTAATCCACTCTTCTGCTGATGGGCACTTAGGCTGTTTCCAAATCTTAGCTATGGTGAATTGTGCTGCTATGAACATAGGAGTGCATATATCCTTTCTGATTGATGTTTCCAGTTTCTTTGGATATATTCCTAGAAGTGGGATCACTGGGTCAAATGGGAGTTCTATTTTTAGTTTTTTAAGGAAACTCCATACTGTTCTCCACAGTGGCTGCACCAGTCTGCATTCCCACCAGCAGGGCAGGAGGGTTCCTTTTTCTCCACATCCTCGCCAGCACTTGTCATTTGTTGACTTGTTGATAATGGCCATTCTGACAGGTGTGAGATGGTACCGCATTGTTGTTTTGATTTGCATCTCTCTGATGATTAGTGATTTAGAGCAGGTTTTCATATGTCTCTTGGCCTTCCTTCTGTCTTCTTTCGAAAAGTGTCTATTTAGATCAGTTGCCCATTTTTTGATTGGGTTGTTTATCTTCTTTTTGTTAAGCTGCATGAATTCCCTGTAAATGTTGGAGATTAAACTCTTATCGTTGACATCATTGGCAAATATGTTCTCCCATGCAGTGGGCTTTCTTGTTGTTTTATTGATGGTTTCCGTTGCTGTGCAAAAGCTTTTTATTTTGATGTAATCCCATTTGTTTATTTTTTCTTTAGCTTCCATTGCCCTAGGAGCAGTATCAGTGAAGAAGTTCCTTTGGCATATGTCAGAGATTTTTCTGCCTGTAGATTCCTCTAGTATTTTTATGGTTTCCTGTCTTATGTTTAAGTCCTGTATCCATTTTGAGTTTATTTTTGTGTATGGTGTAAGTTGGTGGTTTAGTTTCATTTTTTTGCATGTATCTGTCCAATTTTCCCAACATCATTTATTGAAGAGACTGTCTTGACTCCATTGTATGTTCATGCCTCCTTTGTCAAATATTAATTGAGCATAGCAATTTGGATCGATTTCTGGGTCCTCTATTCTATTCCATTGATCTATATGTCTGTTCTTGTGCCAATACCAGGCAGTTTTGAGAACAGTGGCTTTGTAATATAGCTTGAAATCTGGTATTGAGATCCCTCCTACTGTATTCTTCTTTCTCAGGATTGCTGCGGCTATTCGGGGTCTTTTATTACTCCAGATGAATTTTTGGAAAGTTCGTTCTAGGCCTGTGAAGTATGCCGTTGGTATTTTAATGGGAAGTGCATTGAAATTATAGATTGCTTTGGGTAGTATGGACATTTTGATGATGTTGATTCTACCAATCCATGAACATGGTATGTTCTTCCATCTGTTTATGTCTTCCTCTATCTCTTTTTTCAGTGTTGTGTAGTTTTCCGCGTATAGGTCTTTTACCTCCTTAGTTAAGTTTATTCCTAGGTATCTTAATTTTTTGGTGTGATGGTAAATGGGATTGCTCTTTTAGTCTCTCTTTCTGTAAGTTCATTATTGGTGTATAGAAATGCCATAGATTTCTTAGCATTTATTTTGTATCCTGCTACTCTGCCTAATTCATTTATTAAGTCTAGTAATTTTTTGATGGAGTCTTTAGGGTTTTCTATGTACAGTATCATGTCGTCTGCAAATAAGGACAGTTTTACTTCTTCTTTTCCAATTTGGATGCCTTTAATTTCTTCTTCTTGTCTGATTGCAATGGCTAGTATTTCCAACATTATGTTGAACAGGAGTGGTGAGAGTGGGCATCCCTGTCTTGTTCCTGTTCTTAGGGGAAATGGTTTTAGTTTTTGTCCATTGAGTATGATGTTGGCTGTGGGTTTGTCATATATGGCTTTTATTATGTTGAGGTATGATCCTTCTATTCCCATCTTGCTGAGAGTTTTTGTCAAGAAACGGTGTTGGATTTTGTCAAATGCTTTTTCTGCATCAATTGATATGACTATATGGTTTTTATCTCTCAATTTCTTTATGTGATGTATGACGTTTATTGATTTGCGAATATTGTACCATCCTTGCATCCCAGGGATAAATCCTACTTGGTCATGGTGTATGAGCTTTCTGATGTACTGCTGGAGCCGATTTGCTAGAATTTTGTTGAGGATTTTGGCATCTATGTTCATGAGGGATATTGGTCTATAATTCTCTTTCATTGTGTTGTCTTTATCTGATTTTGGTATTAGGGTGATGCTGGCTTCATAGAAGGAGCTTGGGAGTGTTCCTTCTTCTTGAATTTTCTGGAATAGTCTGAGGAGGATAGGTTTTAGCTCTTCCTTGAATGTTTTGTAAAACTCCCCTGTGAACCCGTCTGGCCCTGGACTTTTGTTTGCTGGAAGTTTTTTGATGACTGCTTCAATTTCTTCCATAGTTATCAACCTATTGAGATTTTTAGTCTCTTCCTGAGTAAGTTTTGGAAGGTTGTATTTTTCTAGGAATGTGTCCATTTCCTCCAGGTTGTCTAGTTTGTTGGAATAGAGTTGTTCATACTATTTTTTGACAATCCTTTGTGTTTCTGTGGGGTCTGTTGTTATTTCACCTCTTTCATTTCTGATTTTGTTTATTTGGGTCCTCTCTCTTTGCTTCTTGGTGAGCCTGGCTAGAGGTTCATCAATCTTGTTTATCCTTTCAAAGAACCAGCTCTTGGTTTTGTTGATCTTGTGTATTGTTTTTTTGGTCTCTGTGTCATTCATTTCTGCTCTGATCTTTATTATTTCCTTTCTCCTGCTCACTGTGGGCTTTTCTTGTTGCTCCCTTTCTAATTCTTTGAGTTGTTGGGTTAGATGATCTATTACCATTTTTTCTTGTTTTTTTTAGATAGGCCTTTAGAGCTATACACTTCCCTCTCAGGACTGCTTTCATTGTGTCCCATAGGATTTGCAATGTTGTGTTTTCATTGTCATTCATTTCCAGGATGTTTTTAATTTCTTCTTTGATCTCATTGATAACCCAATCATTGTTTAGTAGCATGCTATTCAGTTTCCAAGTGTTTGAATTTTTTGTAATGTTTTTATTGTAGTTTATTTCTAATATTATGCCATTGTGGTCTGAGAAAATGCTTGATATGATTTCAATCTTTTTGAATTTGGGGAGACTTTGCTTGTTACCCAAAATGTGGTCTATTTTTGAGAATGTCCCATGTGCACTTGAGAAGAACGTATATTCCATTGTTTTGGGGTCAAATACTCTGAAGATGTCAATTAGGTCCATCTGATCTAGTGTGTCATTTAGAATTGCTGTTTCTTTGCTGAATTTTTGTGCAGAGGATTTATCCATTGATGTCAGTGGTGTATTAAAGTCCCCTACTATGATTGTATTGATGTCGATCTCTCCCTTGATATCTTCCAGCAGATTTTTTATGTATTTGGGCGCTCCTGCGTTGGTTGCATATACGTTTGCCAGAGTTATATCTTCTTGCTGGATTGCTCCCTTTAGTATTATGTAGTGGCCTTCCTTATCTCTTATTATGGCCTTTACTTTGAGGTCTATTTTATCTGATATAAGTATCGCAAACCCAGCTTTTTTCTCATTTCCATTTGCCTGAAAAATGTTTTTCCATCCCTTTACTCTCAGTCTGTGTGAATCTTTTGCTCTAAGGTGGGTCTCTTGTAGACAGCAAATATATGGGTCATGTTTTCTTATCCATTCAGCTACCCTATGTCTTTTGATTGGTGCATTTAGTCCATTTACGTTTAATGTTATTATTGATAAGTACCTGTTTGTTGACATATTTTTCCTTAGTGTTTATGTTTCTTCTTGCCTTTCTCTATCTTCTTTTTATAGCAGCCCCTTTAGCATTTCTTTCATTGCTGGCTTGGAAGTGATGAACTCTCTTAGCCCTTTTTTTTCTGTGAAGCTTCTGATTCCACCTTCAATTTTGAATGATAGCCTTGCTGGGTATAGTATTCTTGGATTCAGTCCCTTGTTTTGCATCACTTTGAATATTTCATTCCATTCCTTTCTGGCCTGGTGGTTTCTGTTGAGAAATTAGTTGATATTCTGATAGGAGATCCCTTGTAGGTAACTTTCTGTCTCTCTCTTGAAGCCTTTAAGATTCTTGCTTTGTCGTTGGTGTTCGTCAATTTGATTATGATGTGTCTTGATGTCGGTCTTTTGGGGTTCAACTTGTTTGGGACTCTGTATTTCTTGGACTTGGATAGTTTTTTTCTTGCCAATATCAGGAAAATTTTCTGTCATTATTTCTTCCAACAGGTTTTCTAGTCCTTGCTTCTCTTCCTCTCCTTCTTTTATCCCTATTATTCGAAGGTTGTTTCGTTTTGTGTTGTCCCAAAGCTCCCTTAGGCTCTCCTCTTGCTTTTTAAGTGTTCTTTCCAGTTGCTGCTGTGTTTGTGTGTTTTTTCCTACCTTGTCTTCTAATTCGCTGATGCGGTCCTCAGCCTCTTCTACTCTACTCTTTAAGCCTTCCATTGTGTTCTTTATTGCAGCTATGTCGTTCTTCATCTCCTCTTGGTTTCTTTTCATGTTGGTGACGTTTTCATTCAGCTCCTTATAGTTCTCATTGAGCTGTGTGTATTTGTCATCCATCCATTTAAACATCCTTATAACGAATACTCTGAATTCTTTCTCTGTTAAGCTGCTAGCCTCAAGTTCATTTAACTCCCTTTCTGGTGATTCTTCTTGTTCCTTCCTTTGAGAATTTCCTTTCTGTCTCCCCATGTTTTCCTGTAATGTTTTAATTGTAGTTCCAATTGCTTTGCTACCCAGGTTCTTTTGGTGATGGTGCTACTGGTATAATCTCTCAGTTTTCCTGGGCTTGGTAATCTAGTGTAGTTTCCTACTTGAACTATTTGGGTTCTCTTGATGTAGGCCTGCGAGTTTGAGAGGCACAACTGCAGTGTCTAGAGGTCAGCAGTCGTGGAGGGTAGTATCCCAATTTTTCTGTCTTGCACCCTAAATTGAAATTACGCTTGCCCAGTGGGGACTCACAGTGGCTCCAAGGAACCGTCTGTCAGGGTGATGTGGCTCGGGGGGCCTGCATTCTGGAAAGGTGTGACTGTGTTGCCCAGAGTTCAGTAGTTGTGGGGTGGGCAGACTCAGCTTTTAATGCTGTACCTGTGGTGGATAGGCACTTACTCCCAGTGGCGGCTCACAGGAGCACCCGCGGTAAGTTTGCCAGTGAGGCACACTGAAGCACTCTGAAGAGCTCTGGTAGTGTAACTGCGTAATAGATGCTAAAGGTTTTTCTTTTGGGCGGTACCTATGGCCTCAGGGAGTATTCAAATCCTATAGTGTTAATCAGAGTGGTATCCGGGTGTGGCTATATTGGTTGCCTGGAGACTGGAGGGAGGGGTTATCTCTTAGGAGAAAATGGCGACCGGGGATCCGATGTGACTCAGCCCCAGACACGCTTCCACCTCTGCCCACTCTCCCCAGGTTCCACCACTCCTCCCCTTCTCCTGCACCTCAGCCACAGGTAAGTGTCTGTATCTGAAAGGTCCTACGAACTAGGTTCAGTGGAGAAAGACGCAGGCCCCCGCGCGAAGAGGGACCGTGTCTTTGCAATCTCCTCTCTTGCCGGCACTGCGCGGTCGGGCAGTTAGCTCTTCAGGGCTGCCTTTGAGCTCAGATCCCAAATCAGACTCCAAGGTCTAAAATCTACTACCTCCCGCAGTTCCGTGGACCCTTTTTCTCACAGTCAGGCACTTTGCCTGTCCTCAGGGACGCGGCTTGGCGCTGTGTAGTTTTCCCCTGACCTTCTGGGTTTAGAGATCCAGCAGATTCTATTGCCCAGATACTTGTTTTACCTTTTTCCAGGAGATCTCTGCCCTTCCCAGCTGCAAACTGTCTCACCAGCCTCTTCTCCTTCGCCAATTCGGGCTGGATTCCTCTAGTTTCAGCTGCTCCCTCTATTTCCTCCTGCAGGTGCGGGGCCGCGTGGTCCGCTCACTCCCTTCCCGCCGCCATGTTCTCTCAACTATATATATTCTTTCTTTTCACCCATGGAAAACTTTATATTTCCTCTTGATTTTGATAAGGAATTTTTGGACTGGAACCTGGATTCTTCGTCCGCCAGAGTCGAAGAATGAATCCACGGACAGAAGGTAGTATAGCAAAGGTGGAAATTTATTCCCACTCACAGTTTTTAAAAAAATATTTTTATTGATTTCAGAGAGGAAGGGAGAGGGAGAGAGATAGAAACATCAATAATGAGAATCACTGATTGGCCACCTCCTGCACGCCCCCCACTGGAGACCGAGCCTGCAACCCGGGTATGAGCCCTCAACTGGAATCGAACTGTGACCCCCCCCAGCCTGCAGACACTCCATCCACTGAGCCACACTGGCAGGGACCCTCACAGTGTTGCTGCTGCTGTCTTTTTGCTTCAGGTGGAGGAGCCCCTGTAAGCGTTCCTTGTGATGCGGTCCGAGGTGGTGAATGCCCTCAGCGCTTGGTGGTCCGGGGAAGCCTTTGTTTCCCCATCAGCCAAAAGGATGACTCCGTGGGTTTATTTTCCTGGGCTGGTGGTTTCTCTCTTTCCATACTTTGAGTACATAGTTTCACCCTCTTCTAGCCTGCAGGGTTTCTACTGAGAAAGACGAAGGTAATTGAATGGAGTTTTCTCTGTCTTTTTGTTCCCTGGCTGCCTTGAGAATTCTTTATCATTAACTTTTGACAGTTTTCATACAAAGTGTTTTGGAGAAGTCTTTTTGCATTGAGATAATTAGATGTTCTGTTAGCTTCTTGAACTGGAATGGCATTTTCTTCCCTGGGTTTCAGAAGTCCTCATGGACCCCCTCTCTGTCCTCCTGGGAAGCTCATCATCCTTGTGCTGCCCTGCTAATGGGGTCAGATAGTGCTTGTATCGTTTCTTTATTTTTCTCGCTCCTAGTTCTCTCTCTTCTCCCACTTGAATCTTTTATAGGCTTCTGTCTTGGAGCTCACAAATTCTCCTTTCCCTATGTTCTGCTCTATTTCCAGTCTCTCTAATGCATTCTTTATCCCATTTATTGAGTTCTTCAGATCCAGAATTGGTTTGGTTCTTTTTGTAGTTTTGGTCTTTTTGGTAAAGTACTCCTTTTGCTCATTAATTTTTATTCCTGAGCTTATTGAACTTACTTTCTGAGGTTTTCTTGTATCTCATTGAGTTTCTTCATGACCACGATCTTGAATTCTCTGTCATCTGAATCCGGCATTCCGTGGCTCTGACTTGGGTTCTGGAATTGTCATGATCTTTCTGTGACCATGTTCCGTTGTCTGCTCATGGTGCTCGATGGGTCGTTCCTTGGCGGGTGCAGTAGAAGTCAGAGTTCTTTTCTTGTTCAGTAGGTTGGAGCCTGACAGTGAGCACGCTGGTGCCGAGAGGACGCTCTTCTGTTCTCCAGCAGGTGGTGCTGTAGTGCAGGCTGTGGTTTCTCTCACCTGTGCATGTAGCACCTGGTGGCCAGGGTGGGGGGTGTTGTCGCTAGGTCTTGGGGCGCCACCACTGTGGTGGGGGGACGTGGTGGGTGGGGGTAGCTGGGTTTGCTGGCCCACAGCACTGCCCCTTGTTGCTTGTGGCCACAAGAAATGGTAGCCAGGAGGCCACAAGTGCGTCTCTGCTGCTGTCAGAGGAAGGGAGCGGATCCTTGGGCAGCAGTGCTGCTTCTGCCCTCTCACCCTTTGCTGGGTCTAGTGTGGAGGTCGCACCTCGACCCTCCCCTATTATTGTGTCAGCTGGGGCCACAGTAGCCACTGAGCGGCATCTGCAGACACCGTCCCTGCCCTTCCTTGTCCCGCCTGGCCCTCCGTCTCCGACACGCCCCCGCAGATGTGCTGATGCATGGGTCTGGCAGCGTGTTTGTGAGCTAGCCGAGGAGCCTGGGCTGGATGACAGAGGTCTGACGGTAAATGTAAGGGAGATACAAACGAAGGGGTCTTCTTGATCCGCCAGGAGGCTGACGTTGACTGTCTACTTTTAAATTATAAACTGCATGTTTTGCTTTGTGTTCTTTAAAGTCAGTTTGTCTTAAAGTTTTAAAAAACATGATTACTGTTTGTAGGACTATGAAGATGACTTTGAGGTTTGTGATGATGATAGCACGAATGAGCCAGAACCAAGTGAGAAAATAGAAGAACTTCCTCCAGCCAGAAAAAAGGAGATACAAGAAATTCAGAATGCCATCAATGCAGAAAATGAGCGGGTTGGCGAGCTGTCGTCGAAGCTGTTTCAGAAGCAAGGTCGATCGGAGCGTGAGAGGGAGCCAGGGGCCGGTACGTGGTGGGGCTGCTGTATGCCCCCGGGAGCTGGCCTGGTCCCTGTGACTCCCGGCAGGCGGCACTCAGAGACCAGTGTGCTGCGGGGTGTCTGCAACGGGAGCTCAGACAGCCTTCTGCTCTGACCGGGGCCGGGCGGGCCGGGGGTGGCTGTGCACGGTCAGTGCAGAGGTGCTCATGTGGTCACATCCTGCTTGTCCTCCCTGTGCTGTCAGTCTGCCCGCCGATCTCGCGTGTCCACCCAGGAGGCTCAGAGGCATCGCAGAGCCGGCACAGTGGGAAAGGGTCAGAACGTGGCCCGCTGAGTGTGTCTCGGGGTTTTCTTTATGACATTAGAATGTGTTTTGCTCAGAAATTCTTGGCATCTTGTTATAACAATGATACTTGTAAGAGCAGGAGTAAATATTTTTAAATTATAGGGAAAAACTATGACATCTTGATAAATTCACACTAAAATTAATACAATATGTCAACTAGGACAATATTAAAATTATTATTGGATGATATGCTATTTTAAATCATCTAGTAAAACAAATCGTAAGTAATAGGTAAATTAATTATGACTGATAGTTGATGCGATGCAATAATCCAGTGAAGGCTGGGCAGATGGTTATTGCCCTCACAGCTGTGCCTGTTGCGGAGGATTATAGAACATTGTCCCAACGTGCAGCTAAATACATCCTGGGGCGGTGGTGATGCTCGCTGCGGAGCCGCAGGTGTGGGGTCGGGGGCCAGCTGTGGTGTTGCTGAGATTCTGTAAGATTTTATTCTGAAATTTCTGGTTTTCTTAGCAGAAATTTGAATTACTTTCTTAAAAAATTATTCATGTCCTTCATTGTTTCTGTAACTATGGCCTTTAATAGCTCGATTTACAAGAATTTAGAACCCCCATTAAGACATTATTTTTGTTGTATTTTTTATTTGAAAGAATTATTCACTCTGATGACACTGCTGCCCAGACAGGTGTTGCTGCCCTCCAGGACCCGATGAACGCTGAGCCAGCCTGGCCCAGCAGAGCTTGTCCTCCTTGTGGGAGGGGCCGTGGAGTGGACTCGATGGCACTGGCTCTGTCACTAGCTGTGTGATCCTGAGCAGGACCTTACCCTCTCTGTGCTTCAGTTTCTTTCCTGTAAAATAAGGGCAAGGCCTTCCTTAGGTGGTGCGGGTTAATTCAGTAAGCTAATACATGTAAGGTGCTCCCAGCACTGTCAGCATGTCTTCAGCAGTGACTGCCAGTGCGGACAGCCACCGCCACTTGGCCTGAGAGAGGGCTCATGCCTGTGTCCTGCTGCCCAGCCCCAGCTGTCCTCGTGTTATTTCTGTGCACTGCCCTGCTGCACCTGTGCTGACTGTCCTAGTTGCTTATAAACTGCATACCTGCTCCCTTTTCAGGGCAAGAGGAAACAATTTTCCAGGGCACGAGGTTATGCCGAGGTATTTGAAAGCGTTTCTAACCTCTGAAAGGTGACCTGTGTACTTGATTGGTGAGGGTGTATTTCCCGAGTGCTGACACGTGGCATTTGCGAGCCCTGGCAGGGTGTCGGTCATTATTCCAGCCTTAACCCTGTGCCGTGAACATCGTCCAGTTTCCTCATTGTTTAGCAGGCTCCTGGCATCTGCATGTGCATACAGCTGGCAGAATTCGCTCGTCCACACGGCCTGGCTCACCCTCGTGCCGCGCTGTCCTGTGTGGATGTCCCGCAGCACAGGAGAAAGGGGCCCTGAACAACCTGCTCAGGGTCACAGCGGGTGAATGGCAGAACTCCCAGCCAGCATCCCACGCATTCCCGTCCGCTGGCCCCGGGGATTCGATAAAACAGCATGAGGGCATGAGAGACCATTGAAATAAACATTTGAACAAACAAACGTGGCAGTAAATCGGCACAGGAAACCACAGAAATCCTTGGAGGGCAGAGGAGAGTTGACATCCTGTGCGGAGGAGGGCAGTGGGCGGAGCTTCCACCAAGACCGCCCTTCAGTCTGGGCACTGCCTTGGACCTGATCCTGTAAAGGGTCAACGTTAACTTGCCTCCCACTCGGTTTTAGCTGCTTGTCTATTCGTGTCCCAGCTCCCTGACTAGAGCATGCATTTTGAAGGGGCCCGGGGAGAGTGGGGAGGAATGTAGACTGCATGGTATCGGGGTTCCGGAATATTTCTAACTCTCCCTGTGTGATTGGCGCATACACAGTAAGTTTTGCTTTGTTGCCTGAAAGTTTTACATGAAAGTAGCAGAGGCGGCCTCTTAAGTGCTCGTGAGCGATGTTTATCAGTATGTTAGTCATGGGCTATAATTTTTAAATATGCTGCTAATAGTTTTACGTTTGACATTTTTTGCTTGAAATAATTTGTTTCAAAAAAATTGTTGTTGTTGTTTTCTGTACAGACGCAAACAGTTCACCTTCCAGAGCCCCTGTTTGTGGAATTTTTGTGGATTTTGCAACCGCCTCACAACGCCAAAAGAGTCGGACTCAGGCCCTTAAGCAAAAGTAGGTGTCCTGGGAATTGGCAGACGGTATTATGGAGTTTTAGTGTATTTTTCTTCAGTATGCTTTTACAAATAGAGCTTTTGTTTCACTACTCACTGTACATTCTTTAATCTGTGCTGTGTTTCTCTGCGTCACTGTCATGTTAGAGCAGGCGTGTGCTGATCCAGATGCTCAGCATCTAACGCGCTAGATTTGGACTTACCTGGGAGGCACCCTAATTTGGCTGAGGCAGAATCCCGCTCACGCATATCACATGAATTATTCTGGGTCAAAAATTATATATTGAATATTTAAAAAGAAAACTTAAAAAAATCAAAGGCTAAAACTTGAATAGATTAATGATAAATAGTAATTTTAAAGTTTTTGAGAAAAATGTAGGGATACTTTATAGATATGTATCATTGTGTTGTAAGGAAATAAGGTACAGAGGAGAAAAACACAAACTGCAGAGCACCGATACCACTAGATGTAAATTTGGTACATTAACTAGCAATGTGGGGCAAATAGATGCCTGCTTTACAGTGTGCCCAAGACCAGTTCCAAATGGAGTAAGAGAAAAGTGAATAAGGGAGCACAGGTAACATAAGCAGTTTTCTCAGTGATAGGAAAGGAGTTTCTGAGAATTAAGTCCAGCCAGTGAGGCTCAGTGGTTGAGCATCAACCTATGAAGCAGGAGGTCACAGTTTGATTCCCGGTCAAGGCACATGCCAGGGTTGTAGGCTTGATCCCCAGTGTGGGGCGTGCAGGAGGCAGTCCATCAATGATTTTCTCTCATTGATGTTTCTCCCTATTTTCCCTCTCTCTTCCTCTCTGACATCAATAAAAAATATATATATTTTTAAAAACAGACACAATGTTAAATTTCTGTAAGGTGCAATACTCCATAAACTTGATAAATTTAAAGGTGATTGACCAGTTGGGAAAATATGTTAGCAAAATGGATGCCATTTGTTACTATTTTATTGAGGATTTTAGCATCTATGTTCATCAGGAATATTGGCCTGTAATATTCTTTCTTTGTTGCATCTTTATCTGGTTTTGGGATTAGGGTAATTCTGGCTTCATAAAAAGAGGTTGGAAGTGTTCCTCTTGGGTTTTTTGGAATAATCTGAGGAGGATCGGTGTTAGTTCTTCTTTGAATGTTTGGTAAAACTCCCATGAAGCTGTCCGGACCAGGGCTTTTGTTTGCTGTAAGTTTTTTGATGACTGTTTCAATTTCCAAAGTAGTTATCAGCCTATTCAGATTTTCTGATTCTTCCTGATTAAGTTTTGGAAGATTGTACTTTTTCTTGGACTATGTCCATTTCGTCTAGGTTGTCCAGTTTGTTGGAATAGAGTTGTTCGTAGTATTTTTTTTACAATCCTTTGTATTTCTGTGGGGTTGATTGTTACTTCACTTCTGTCATTTCTGATTTTGTTTATTTGGGTCCTCTCTCTCTGCTTCTTGGTGAGCCTGACTAGAGGTTCATCAATCTTGTTTATCCTTTCAAAGAACCAGCTCTTGGTTCTATTGACCTTTTGTATCGTTTTTTGGTCTCTATGTCATTTATTTCCATTCTAATATTTATTATTTTCTTCCTTCTACTTATTTTGGGCTTTTCTTGTTGCTCTCTTTCTAATTCTTTAAGTTGTAGGGTTAGATAATTATCAATTTTTCTTGTTGTTTTTTTTTTTTTTTTTTTTTTTAGGTAGGTCTGTAGTGCTATGAACTTCCCTATTAGGACTGCTTTCACTGTGTCCTGTAGATTTTGGATTGTTGTGTTTTCATTGTCATTTGTGTCCAGGATGTTTTTTATTTATTCTTTGGTCTCTTTGGTAACCCAGTCATTGTTTAATAGCATGCTATTTAGCCTCCAAGTGTTTCATTGTTTTTTATTGGTTTTATTCTAGTGGACTTCTAATTTTATGCCATTGTGATCTGAGAAGATGCTTGATATGATTTCAGTCTTCTTGAATTTGAAGAGATTTAGCCTGAATCTTAATATGTGGTCTGTCTTTGAAAATGTCCCATGTGCACTTGAGAAAAATGTATATTCTGTGGCTTTGGGGTGAAATGTTCTGAAGATATCAATAAGTTCCATTTGATCTAGTGAGTCATTTAGGATTGCTGTTTCTTTGTTGATGTTTTGTCTAGAAGATTTATCCAGAGATGTCAATGGGGTATTAAAGTCCCCTACTGTGATTATATTGTTGTTGATCTCTCCCTTGATATTTTCCTGAAGTTTTTTAATGTATTTTGGTGGTCCTGTTTTGGGTGCATATATGTTTACCAGAGTTATATCCTCTTGTTGTATTGTTTCCTTTAGTAATATGATGTGACCTTCCTTATCTCTTGTTACGGCCTTCACTTTGAGATCAATTTTTGACAGATATAAGTGTTGCTACCCCAATATTTTTTCCATTTCCTTTTGCCTTAAAATTTTTTTCCAGTCCTTCACTTTCAGTCTGTGTGAGTCCTTATATATGGGGCATATTTTCTTATCCATTCAGCTACCCAAATCTTTTGATTGGAACATTTAATCCATTTACGTTTAAGTTTATTATTGATAGGTAGTTTATTGCCATTTTTATTTTCTATTCCTGTGTTTCTTCTTCCCTTTCTATTTTTTCTTTTTACATAATTCTCTTTAGCATTTCCTACATTGCTGGCTTAGTGGTAATAAGCTCCCTTCACCTTTTTTGTCTGTGCAGCTCCTGATTTTCCCTTCAATTTTGGATGATAGCCTTGCTGGATTGAGTATTCTTGGATTCATTCCCTTGCTTTGCATCATTTGTATACTTCATTCCATGCCGTTCTGGCCTGATGTGTTTCTGTTGAGACATCAGTTGATAGTCTAATGGGCGATCTCTTGTAGGGAACTCTCTGTATTTCTCTTGCAGCTCTCAAGATTCTTTGTCGTTAACGTTTGCCATTGTAATCATGATGTGTCTTGGTATGGTCTTTTTGGGTGTATCTTGTTTGGGACTCTGTGTGCTTGCGTGATTTTTTTTCTTTCCCATGTCAGGGACATTTTCTGTCATTATTCAAATAGGTTTTCTATTCCTTGCTCCTCTTCTTGTCTTTCTGGCACCCCTATTATGTAAATGTTGCTTCATTTAATGTTGTCCCAAAGCTCCCTTAAACTCACCTGCTTTAAAAAATTTTTTTCCAATTGGTTTTCAGATTGGGTGTTTTTTTTATCCTATTTTCTAACTCGCTGATTCAGTCCTCCACTGCTTCTAGGCTGCTGTTGAAACCTTCCATTGTGTTCTTTATTGCAGTGATGTCATCTTCATTTCCTCTTGATACTTACACATGTTGGTGAATTTTTCACCCACATGGTTGAGCATCTTTATAACCTTTGGTCTGAATTCTTTCTCTGACATATTGCTTACCTCCATTTCGTTTAGTTTCTTTTCTGATGAGTTCTCCTTTTCTTTCCTTTGGGGATTGTTTCTTGTCTCCCCATTTTGCTGTCTCTTTCTGGCCCTGGGCACCCTGATTGAGGTCCAAGAGGTTAAAGTCCCTAGAGGTCCAATGGTCTGGGACTAGTTAGCCCAGACGCTGGGTCACTGTTTGTTACTGTTTCCTAGTTGAACCAATGTGTTACAAGCAAGCATTTATCTGCACTCTAATCACATAAGCAGTACCCACTTCTCCCATGGTTCTGGTCCCTCATTTGTTTGCTGCAGATGCTCTGGGTTGTGGGGGCACATGCACAGTTCCTCTATTGTGTGACTCCCTGTGGCATGCAATTCACTGTGCCACCCTGGCACCTGTGGCAGTGTGGTGTCCTAGGTCCTTCTGGCAGTGCACTTGCAATGTGGTTCTGTGACCAGTGGCTGAGTGCACTGGGTTGCACTGGCAGCACAGTCCTGTGGCCCAGGATGGGCATGTGCTAAGTGGCCCCAGATTGCAATGAGAGCAGTGACCCGAGGCTGAGCCCTCCATGTGGTTCCAGGTTGCAATGGCAACACTCCTTGGGCCTGGAGTGGGGTGTGTGTTGGGTGGCTTTGGGTCAGGCTGGGAGCATGGTCCTGGGGTGGGGGTGGGGTCCAGGGTCCCCATGGCTTGTACTCACAGTGCAGGGTCCTGGGTTGCAGGGTCCTGGCACACGAGCGAGGAGGTGTGGTGCAGGAAGTCTCTCTGTCGTGCACTCAGTGCAGACATTTGGAAGTCTGCAGTACCATGCCACTCACTGCCGGGGCATGGTGGTGCACCCACATGGGTTATGGCTGGTAAGCAGCTCCCTGCACTGGTCCAGGATGGTGTCTGAGGCCAGTCCTGGTGTCAGTGTGGCTGTGCTCCTGGCCTCTGCTGCTCCCCTCTAATAGATGGCATGGGCTTTATGCCAAAGCCGTGCCTGGCCTGGGAGTGCCTGTGGTGGAGAGTCCGATCTGCCAGTTTCTGAGACTCCTGCGAGATCTAACTGTCCCTCAGTCACCTCCCCCCCCCGCCACACACACACCATAAGTTACATCTTTGAGTAGTCAGAGAAGTGGATATTCAAACAATAATGAGGTGAGTTTCTTCTCTAGAAATAGGTGAGGTTTTAAAAACTGCCACTGCTTATGTGATTAGAGTGCAGAGAAATGCTTGCTTGTAACACATCGGTTCAACTAGGAAACAGTGGCAAAAGAAAAGTCAGCATGTGTAAGTAGGAATTCATGTCACTGCACGTGGGGTTGAAAGGTGTATGGGACTAAATTACCTTGATGTAGTCCAAGAACTGGAGCAGGGAAGGGCGACAATAAATTGTGATGAGGTCCTGACAGGAAGAGGTAAAAGTATTTAATTTAAGGTAGACTTTAATATGTCAGGAATGCTAGTTGAAATGTCTAGGGTAACCATTAAGAGATAATGAAAAAAAATGTATAACAAGCAAATAGAAGAGTTAATGGAATTATAAAAAACAAACACGTGGCTAATCAAATAGTAGTCAGGAACCCAGCTGGTGTGGTTCATTGGTTGAATGTTGACCACAAACTAGGAGGTCATGGTTCGATTCCCAGTCAGGGCGCATGCCTGGGTTGCCGGCTTGATCCCCAGCAGGGGGCGTGCAGGAGGCAGCCAATCAATGATTCTCATCCTTCATGTTTCTGTCTCTCTCCCTCTCCCTTCCTCTCTGAAATTAATAATACTCTATTTAAAAATATATATACATATATTTTTTAAAAAAAGTAGTTAGGAAAGGAGCAACAAAGGAACGGAGGTCATGGAACAGAGACAACAACAGAAAGATGGGAGATTAAACCAGAACCACAAGTTCCTGCCTTACATGTAATGAACTGGAGAAAAACATCTGAGCACAGTACGGCCTCACTTCACATCATCATCAGTAGCTCTTCGACTTGAGTGAAATGACGTGTAAGGAAACCAGTTTCCCACAGCCTCGTCAAGATGAAGAAGAGACAGGTCCCTGTGGCATCTCAAGGGTGTGATGCAAAGATGTTGAATGGGACCTGCCAAATATGTGACTTTCAAGAGACAAACCTTACATATCAGGACACAGAAAGGTTGAGAAAGGATAGAGGAAATATACCAAACAAACACTAACTAAACACTGCTGATGTCACTGACTTCAAGGGAAACTTGAAAGCAGGAAGAGCACAAGAAAGTCACTTCGTAACAATGAAAGGGTCAGCTCAGCAGATGAGCCTGCCAGGCAGCCTGAATGCACCCAGTGCTGGAGGACAAAGTGGACAGAGCACACTGGGCAGCACCAGAGGACAAGGTGCCTCAGACACAGGTGGGCATTGGCAGCTGATGGAAATTTAGTGGAGGCACAAAGGTTTGAGCGCATGGTTAAACTACAACTAACACACATTTAAAAATATACCTGCAAGTGCAGTGTCTATGGTCTTTTGAAGAATACAGAGAACAGTTCTCAAAAAGATTGTATGTTCTGGAAATGGGATTGAAAAAATATAAAAGATGTGTTCTGACCACAGTGGAATTAAGCTAGAAGTCAATAATAAAAAGGCAATTAGAAAATACTCAAAAGTTTGAAAATCAAGTAGTATTTTCTAAAAAGCTGTGGGTCAAAGAAGAAGTCAAATGGGAATTAGAAACTATTTTCCACAGCGATAATGGAAACCAGCATTTAAAAGCTGTGGGATGCAGTTAAAGCTATTCTGAGACACATTGGAAACGGAAAAGGCTGCAAACCCATGTCCACATACCTATCTCAACAGGGCAAAGAACAGTAAGAAATGAGAAGGAACAAAATAATAGAAGATGACGTCAGAAACCCATAAAATTGAAAGCTGTCAAGTTCAACAAAGCCAAGAGGAATTACTTAAAAACATTCACAGAACTGATAAGCCCTAAGAAGTCTGGCTTAGGGGAAAAGAGAAAGCCGGACACGAAGACGCAGCAGCAAGAATGAAAAGGCTGTTACCACACACACTGAGGGGGTAAAAGATGGCGCTGTGGACCACTCATGTCCACGAGGGCTTACACGAGTGAGCCGTGGGTCTGTCTGTCGGGGTGCCATGTGGTGGGAGATGTGTGCAGATGGAGGACTGGAGCTCTAAGTTGGGAGGATGGGACGGTGGCTAGAGAGTAAGGTGATGGGAAGGTGGTGGTTTGGGTAATGACCCCGAGTGGGAAGGATACCTGTGGGTAGAGCACCAGCTGGGAGGAGAGCAGAGCTCCTGCGATGGGGGGACAGAGAGCCTGGTGCCGGCATTAGCGTCCGGAGGAAAGGAGACCAGCCCGGCAGTCGGATAGGAGTCTGTGAGCCGAGGAACACCAAGGGCAGGGTTTGGGCGCCTTGTGGGCAGCAGGGCGGCTGGCTTGTCGTCGGCGGCTGCACAGTCCAGTCCCATGGGACACAGGTCTGCGCTTCAAGGACAGTGGGCGGTACAAACATGACACGCCCTTTCAGGCCACAGCGCAGCGACATCACTGAAAGGCAATGCTGGTCGAGGCCCATGAAGTCGTGAAGTGAGAGAATTGCTTTCCTGACAGTTCTAGGACGTAGTCTGACTTGGTTCTGTGTTGACTTGGGAGCGCTGACTTAGAACAGTCGGAAGTGTGGTTCATGATGCTCTCACGTTGGTCCGCGTGTGACCGCTAAATGCCTCAGACAGACACTGACAGGTGAGTCCTGGACAGCAGCTCCGTCTCACCAAAGGCTCCCCGCACGCCCCTGTGCATTGCTCAGTTTAACTTGTCTGTTTCCAATTTATTTTCCAGGACACGCAGCACAAAGTTGCTTCGGCTCATTGACCTGGACTTTTCATTCACATTCTCTTTCTTGGATCTGCCACCAGTAAATGAATATGACATGTACATCAGAAACTTTGGGAGAAAAAACACCAAGCAGGTTAGTACTGCAGGTACCGACTGCGCGACAAAACGCCAGGAAAGCACAAGGCAGCTTGGTGCTGTTCTCTGGACCTTGAGGGCTGGGATGTGCGAAGGAGGAGGAGGGAGGGAGAAGGGCCCCTCCCTCACCACCTGGTGCCTGCGAACCTGAACGATGTGCAGGGGTCCAAGGAGGCCCACATGCAGTGGCGGCTCCCACGCTCCCAGTGTACCTGTGTGGGGAGCAGAATGTTCCCTGGATCCCTTGCTCGGGTCCCAGTGACGGTGTGACTGTCAGAGTGCAGGGTCTCCAAGTGCTGTGCACCCAGTGCTTCCCAAGCTCCCCCTGAAGTGATTCACCCTCGTCCCATCCTTTCTGTTCCATTGCACCTCCCCCTGTATGCCCTGACTCTGTCACCTGCCTATGTGCCGCTCTCCCTGTGCCAGGCCCCCTTACCTGCCTGTGTGCCCGCTATCACTGTGCCAGGCCCCCTCACCTGCCTGTGTGCCCACTCTCACTGTGCCAGGCCCCCTCACCTGCCTGTGTGCCTGCTCTCCCTGTGCCAGGCCCCCTCACCTCTCTGTGTGCCCGCTCTCCCTGTGTCAGGCCCCCTCACCTGCCTGTGTGCCGCTCTCCCTGTGCCAGGCCCCCTTACCTGCCTGTATGCCTGCTCTCCCTGTGCCAGGCCCCCTCACCTCTCTGTGTGCCCGCTCTCCCTGTGTCAGGCCCCCTCACCTGCCTGTGTGCCCACTTACCCTGTGCCAGGCCCCCTCACCTGCTTGTGTGCCCACTCTCACTGTGCCAGGCCCCCTCACCTGCCTGTGTGCCCACTCTCACTGTGCCAGGCCCCCTCACCTGCCTGTGTGCCCACTCTCTCCCTGTGCCAGGCCCCCTGACCTGCCTGTGTGCCTGCTCTCCCTGTGCCAGGCCCCCTCACCTGCCTGTGTGCCCACTCTCACTGTGCCAGGCCCCCTGACCTGCCTGTGTGCCTGCTCTCCCTGTGCCAGGCCCCCCCCTCACCTCTCTGTGTGCCCGCTCTCCCTGTGTCAGGCCCCCTTACCTGCCTGTGTGCCTGCTCTCCCTGTGCCAGGCCCCCCTCACCTGCTTGTGTGCCCGCTATCACTGTGCCGGTCCCCCTCACCTGCCTGTGTGCCCGCTATCACTGTGCCAGGCCCCCCCTCACCTGCCTGTGTGCCCGCTCTCACTGTGCCGGGCCCCCTCACCTGCCTGTGTGCCGCTCTCCCTGTGCCAGGCCCCCTTACCTGCCTGTATGCCTGCTCTCCCTGTGCCAGGCCCCCTCACCTCTCTGTGTGCCCGCTCTCCCTGTGTCAGACCCCCTCACCTGCCTGTGTGCCCACTTACCCTGTGCCAGGCCCCCTCACCTGCTTGTGTGCCCACTCTCACTGTGCCAGGCCCCCTCACCTGCCTGTGTGCCCACTCTCACTGTGCCAGGCCCCCTCACCTGCCTGTGTGCCCACTCTCACTGTGCCAGGCCCCCTGACCTGCCTGTGTGCCTGCTCTCCCTGTGCCAGGCCCCCTCACCTGCCTGTGTGCCCACTCTCACTGTGCCAGGCCCCCTGACCTGCCTGTGTGCCTGCTCTCCCTGTGCCAGGCCCCCTCACCTCTCTGTGTGCCCGCTCTCCCTGTGTCAGGCCCCCTTACCTGCCTGTGTGCCTGCTCTCCCTGTGCCAGGCCCCCTCACCTGCTTGTGTGCCCGCTATCACTGTGCCGGTCCCCCTCACCTGCCTGTGTGCCCGCTATCACTGTGCCAGGCCCCCCCTCACCTGCCTGTGTGCCCGCTCTCACTGTGCCGGGCCCCCTCACCTGCCTGTGTGCCGCTCTCCCTGTGCCAGGCCCCCTTACCTGCCTGTATGCCTGCTCTCCCTGTGCCAGGCCCCCTCACCTCTCTGTGTGCCCGCTCTCCCTGTGTCAGGCCCCCTCACCTGCCTGTGTGCCCACTTACCCTGTGCCAGGCCCCCTCACCTGCTTGTGTGCCCACTCTCACTGTGCCAGGCCCCCTCACCTGCCTGTGTGCCCACTCTCACTGTGCCAGGCCCCCTCACCTGCCTGTGTGCCCACTCTCACTGTGCCAGGCCCCCTGACCTGCCTGTGTGCCTGCTCTCCCTGTGCCAGGCCCCCTCACCTGCCTGTGTGCCCACTCTCACTGTGCCAGGCCCCCTGACCTGCCTGTGTGCCTGCTCTCCCTGTGCCAGGCCCCCTCACCTCTCTGTGTGCCCGCTCTCCCTGTGTCAGGCCCCCTTACCTGCCTGTGTGCCTGCTCTCCCTGTGCCAGCCCCCCTCACCTGCTTGTGTGCCCGCTATCACTGTGCCGGTCCCCCTCACCTGCCTGTGTGCCCGCTATCACTGTGCCAGGCCCCCCCTCACCTGCCTGTGTGCCCGCTCTCACTGTGCCGGGCCCCCTCACCTGCCTGTGTGCCCGCTATCACTGTGCCAGGCCCCCACTCACCTGCCTGTGTGCCCGCTATTACTGTGCCGGGCCCCCTCACCTGCCTGTGTGCCCGCTCTCCCTGTGCCAGGCCCCCTCACCTGCCTGTGTGCCCGCTCTCCCTGGGCCAGGCCCCACCTCACCTGCCTGTGTGCCGCTCTCCTTGTGCCAGACCCCCCACCTGCCTGTGTGCCCACTCTCCCTGTGCCAGGCCCCCTAACCTGCCTGTGTGCCGCTCTCCCTGTGCCAGACTCCCCCCTCACCTGCCTGTGTGTCCGCTATCACTGTGCCAGGCCCCCCCTCACCTCTCTGTGTGCCCGCTCTCCCTGTGCCAGGCCCCCTCGCCTGTGTGCCCGCTATCACTGTGCCAGGCCCCCTCACCTCTCTGTGTGCCCGCTATCACTGTGCCAGGTCCCCTCACTTCTCTGTGTGCCTGCTCTCCCTGTGCCAGACCCCCCTCACCAGCCTGTGTGCCCGCTCTCCCTGTGCCAGGCCCCCTCACATGCCTGTGTGCCGCTCTCCCTGTGCCAGACTCCCCCCTCACCTGCCTGTGTGCCTGCTATCACTGTGCCAGGCCCCCCCTCACCTGCCTGTGTGCCCGCTCTCCCTGTGCCAGGCCCCCTCACATGCCTGTGTGCCTGCTATCCCTGTGCCGGGCCCCCTCACCTGCCTGTGTGCCCGCTATCACTGTGCCAGGCCCCCTCACCTGCCTGTGTGCCCGCTCTCCCTGTGCCAGGCCCCCTCACCTCTATGTGTGCCCGCTCTCCCTGTGCCAGGCCCCCCCTCACCTGCCTGTGTGCCCGCTCTCCCTGTGCCAGGCCCCCTCACCTGCATGTGTGCCCGCTCTCCCTGTGCCAGGCCCTCTCACCTGCCTGTGTGCCCGCTATCACTGTGCCAGGCCCCCTCACCTGCATGTGTGCCTGCTCTCCCTGTGCCAGGCCCCCTCACCTCTCTGTGTGCCCACTCTCCCTGTGCCAGGCCACCTCACCTGCCTGTGTGCCCGCTATTACTGTGCCAGGCCCCCTCACCTGCCTGTGTGCCCACTCTCACTGTGCCAGGCCCCCTCACCTGCCTGTGTGCCCGCTCTCCCTGTGCCAGGCCCCCTCACCTGCCTGTGTGCCTGCTATCCCTGTGCCGGGCCCCCTCACCTGCCTGTGTGCCCGCTATCACTGTGCCAGGCCCCCTCACCTGCCTGTGTGCCCGCTCTCCCTGTGCCAGGCCCCCTCACCTCTATGTGTGCCCGCTCTCCCTGTGCCAGGCCCCCCCTCACCTGCCTGTGTGCCCGCTCTCCCTGTGCCAGGCCCCCTCACCTGCATGTGTGCCCGCTCTCCCTGTGCCAGGCCCTCTCACCTGCCTGTGTGCCCGCTATCACTGTGCCAGGCCCCCTCACCTGCATGTGTGCCTGCTCTCCCTGTGCCAGGCCCCCTCACCTCTCTGTGTGCCCACTCTCCCTGTGCCAGGCCACCTCACCTGCCTGTGTGCCCGCTATTACTGTGCCAGGCCCCCTCACCTGCCTGTGTGCCCACTCTCACTGTGCCAGGCCCCCTCACCTGCCTGTGTGCCCGCTCTCCCTGTGCCAGGCCCCCTCACATGCCTGTGTGCCTGCTATCCCTGTGCCGGGCCCCCTCACCTGCCTGTGTGCCCGCTATCACTGTGCCAGGCCCCCTCACCTGCCTGTGTGCCCGCTCTCCCTGTGCCAGGCCCCCTCTCACCTCTATGTGTGTGCCCGCTCTCCCTGTGCCAGCCCCCCCTCACCTGCCTGTGTGCCCCGCTCTCCCTGTGCCAGGCCCCCTCACCTGCATGTGTGCCCGCTCTCCCTGTGCCAGGCCCTCTCACCTGCCTGTGTGCCCGCTATCACTGTGCCAGGCCCCCTCACCTGCATGTGTGCCTGCTCTCCCTGTGCCAGGCCCCCTCACCTCTCTGTGTGCCCACTCTCCCTGTGCCAGGCCACCTCACCTGCCTGTGTGCCCGCTATTACTGTGCCAGGCCCCCTCACCTGCCTGTGTGCCCACTCTCACTGTGCCAGGCCCCCTCACCTGCCTGTGTGCCCGCTCTCCCTGTGCCAGGCCCCCTCACCTCTCTGTGTGCCACTCTCCCTATGCCAGGCCCCCTCACCTCTCTGTGTGCCCGCTCTCCCTGTGCCAGGCCCCCTAACCTGCCTGTGTGCTGCTCTCCCTGTGCCAGACCCCCCCTGCCTGTGTGCCCACTCTCCCTGTGCCAGGCCCCCCCTCACCTGCCTGTGTGCCCACTCTCACTGTGCCGGGCCCCCTTACCTGCCTGTGTGCCCGCTCTCACTGTGCCAGGCCCCCTCACCTGCATGCGTGCCCGCTCTCCCTGTGCCAGGCCCCTCACCTCTGTGTGCCCGCTCTCCCTGTGCCAGGCCCCCTCACCTGCCTGTGTGCCCACTATCACTGTGCCAGGCCCCCTCACCTGCCTGTGTGCCCACTCTCCCTGTGCCAGGCCCCCTCACCTGCCTGTGTTTTCTCTGTCAACCAGCCCAGCCTCCTGTCACACGTGTGTTCCTCAATGTTCATGGCCTGGTTTGAGGCCTGAGGTGAAGCCTTCCCTCATGACTTAACACTGAACTCTCTTATTCCAAAGTTGCCACCCTGCATGCCACACTGCTTTGGACTCCCCTGTTGTGCTTGTGCTCACTAATTCTGTGATAGTGCAACTTCCAAAAGTTGAAGGCAGGGATTGCCTCTTGCCTTTTTCTTATGTCTTGTTAGTGCCATTGGGTACATGCGCCTGGTCCATTCAGTTGGTGACAGTCTCTCAATAGGAGGAGGTCATGGGATGGCCCTCCAGGAGCTGCTGGATGAGTCCTGCTGACTCATTCTAACCTTGCGTCGATGGTCCAACTTCTCTCCCCTTTTCTCATCTCAGAGCTGCTAGCAACGAAACTCTACTGCAGCACGCACCTGTTTTGCTATTGCTAATCCTGACCCAGGATATTTCCCACTGTTATTTACAGAGTGAAAGGAGCGGGGGAGAGAGAGACATCAATTGGTTACCTCCTGCACGTGTCCCGACCAGGGCCTGGGGTTGAGCCTGCAACCAAGATATGTGCCCTTGACTGGATTCGAACCCGGGACCCTTCAGTCTGTGGGCTGACGCTCCATCCACTGAGTCAGACCGCTGGGGCTACACATTCCTTTTTGAAATAAAAGATTGCCTTTGGCTTGCAAAGTCAGTATGTTCTTAAAAAACAGATGTTGGTGGGCTCCTCAGTAGTTTTTTTACACCAAAGCTGAATTGTTTGATGTGATTTTTTAAAAACACTTTAGAAAATCAAGCCTAGGAGAAACCGAGATGGTGGCATAGGTAAGCACCTAAACTGCTGCCTCGCACAACAATTTCAAAACTACAACTAAAAGACAGAACGGACATCATCCGGAACCACAGGAAAGCTGGCTGAGTGGAAATTCTACAACTAGAAGGAAAGAGAAAAGCTCACGGAGAATCAGAGGAGGCGCAAAGGGCTGAGGTACGGAGACACACGCACAGAGAGGAAGGGCGGCTGAGTGCCTGGCTGGCTTTCTCTGGTGGGAGGGAGAAGGAAGCCCCCAACTGCGCTGAACCCCAGTTCCGACTGCACTGAACCCCAGTTCCGGGTGAGACCCCGTGGACCCAGGCTCATACGGGGGGCGTCTGGACTGTCAGGTAGAGAGAAGGCACATGGAGACTCGGAGACTCAGGGGAGCTGCAGCGGGCAGGGGTCTGGAGGCGTGCGTGCGCACGAGGGTCCTCAGAGAAGACTGACTGCGGAGGTTGCCGCTGGCTTTCCCTAGCGGAAGGGAGTCGGAAGCTCCTGACTGCACTGAACCCCAGTTCCGGGCGAGCCCCTGGGGACCCAGGCTCTTACGGGGGAATCTGGACTGTCAGGCGGAAACTCAGGGGAGCCGCAGAAGGCAGAGGTCTGGAGGCGCGCGTGCAAGGGCAGGGCTGGGGAAGCCAAGACTCTCTGCTCTGCCCTGAGACTCCGCCCCATCCAAGCTGAGCACAGAGGCTTTTGCAATTTTGCGAGTCTGGTCCTATAAGGCTGTCTCCAGCACAGAAGGTCTCCTGGCATAGACACAGCTGATACAGCCAGTTGGCCTGGAGGTCAAGTCTTCCAGTGATACCAACAACAATCAAGACTTAACTACAACAAGACTGTGCACACAGTCCACAAAGGGGTGCACCAAGAGTGTCCACCTCAGGTAACTGGGAGGCCGACCCACTGGGCCGTATAGGACACCTAGCACACAAAGCCATCCTACCAACTCAGGGAAGCAGCGAAAATGTGGAGGCAAAGAAACAGGTCACAAACAAAAGAAATGGAGGAAAACAAACGACTGGATATAGAATTCAAAACCACGGTTACAAGGTTTTTCAAGAATTTCCTGAAAAAGGCCGATAAGTTTAATGAGACCCTCAAGGATATGAAAAAGCACCTACTAGAAATTAAACATACACTGACTGAAATAAAAAATATTATACAGAGACCCAACAGCAGACTAGAGGAACACAAGAATCAAGTCAAAGATTTGAAATACAAAGAAGCAAAAAACACTCAACCAGAAAAGCAAAAAGAAAAAAGAATCCAAAAATTTGAAGATAGTGTAAGAAGCCTCTGGGACAACTTCAAGCGTACCAACATCAGAATTATGGGGGTGCCAGAAGAAGAGAGAGAGCAAGATACTGAAAACCTATTTGAAGAAATAATGACTGAAAACTTCCCCCACCTGGTGAAAGAAATAGACTTACAAGTGCAGGAAGCGCTCAGAAACCCCAAAAAAAAGGAATCCAAAGAGGACCACACCAAGACACATCATAATTAAAATGCCAAGGGCAAAAGACAAAGAGAATATTAAAAGCAGCAAGAGAAAAACAGTTAATTACCTACAAGGGAGCACCCATACGATTGTCATCTGATTTCTCAGCAGAAACAATGCAGGCCAGAAGGGAGTGGCAAGAAATACTCAAAGTGATGAATAATAAGTAGCTACAACCAAGATTACCCAGCAAAGCTATCATTCAGAATTGAAGGTCAGATAAAGAACTTCACAGATAAGAAAAAGCTAAAGGAGTTCATCACCGCCAAACTAGTATTATATGAAATGCTGAAAGGTATTCTTTAAGAAGAGGAAGAAGAAAAAAGTAAAGATAAAAATTGTGAACAACAAATACATATCTATCAACAAGTGAACCTAAAAATCAAGTGAATTAAAAATCTGATGAACAAAATAAACTGGTGAATATAATAGAATCAGGGGCATAGAAAGGGAGTGGACTGATAATTCTCAGGGGGAAAGGGTTATGGGGGGTACAGGAAGAGACTGGACAAAAATCGTACACCTATGGATGAGGACAGTGGGGGGGAGGTAAGGGCAGAGGGTGGGGTGGGAACTGGGTGGAGGGGAGCTATGGGGGGAAAAAGGAGAAACAATTGTAATCTGAACAATAAAGATCTATTACATTAAAAAAGAAAAGAAAATCAAGCCTATTAAACACAGCAAACATTTAAGATCCAAACTGTCTTTGCTTGATGGTTATTTATGCCATGATCCTTGTTCTTGACAAAAGCAAGAAGACTGCCATTGATAACCAACATTTTTCTTTTCAGCAATGAGACATTGGTCTGAGGTGGAGTGCTAACGGCAGCCCTTTGTTTTTAAGGCATACGTCCAGTGCAATGAAGGGAATGTGGAGCGAGATGTCCAGACAGAGGAGATGGAGACCAGGGAGGCATGGACCCAGCACCCTGGGGAAGGCGCAGCCGTGTCGGGCGGTAAGCAGCTCTCAGTGGCTCCCCTGAGAGCCGGGCTCTTCAAGTTGCCTCTCTGTGTGCCACTAGAGGGAGAACAGCGGGCAGTGCTCAGTGCATTTCTTGTTCTTTCTCCTTCTGCCTTTCTCTCGGGGGTGGTTGTTCGTACCTGACTGGAAGTGCCACGCCCTCTTTGTGGGGCAAACCAACAGCCTGAGCACCAGCTGGGGCCGGTCAGCAGGGCAGAGTCCACCTCCAAACATGCAGCTGCGTGATGGGCTTCTGAGCGTGCTTTGCTTCTAACTTGGGATAATCTGTTCTGCTTAATAGAGATTTGTTTTTAATTTTTAAAACAAAATCTTTTTCATTGATTTTTAGAGAAAGAGAAAGGGAGAGGGGTAGAGAGAGAGAAACATTGATGAGAGAGAAACATCATCGATTATCACTCAGCTGCCTCCTGCACGCCCCCTACTGGGGATCAAACCCGCAAACCGGGCATGTGTCCCGAATGGGAATTGAACCGTGACCTCTTGATTCACAGGTCAATGCTCACCCAGCGGGCAATAGAGATTTTATACCATAGTGTGGTTGCCAGATATGTTGCATCAATATAGACGGCGGGTCCCAGAGGAATGTTCCACCTTCACGCTTTCCTCCTCGATCCATGTGCTCAGTGTCACTTTCCCTGTTGCAGCTTATTCTGAGGAAGCCTCACCCTGGGAAATCAGGCATGGGCATGTGATACATCATAATTGATGCCGTTAGCTACAGGGTGGGCAGAGGCAGGTTTACAGTTGTGAGTACGCAAAACAGTTTCTTGTATTATTACTTATTGATGATTGGATTATTTGTATTACAACTGTCAGTCTACTTTTGTCTACCTGTGTTTTCCTTATTGTCTTTAAGTAGGGTTCCGTTCACAGACTTTATGTAAAACAAGATGCCATTGGTTTTCTAAATTACATGTATTGGGGACCGCGGTCCACGAGGTTATGAGTTTCAGGTGAGCGGTGCTATGACCCAGCACCTGTGTGCTCATCGCCTGAGCCTCCCTCCATCAGGTGCAGTTTACGGTAGCTCCAGAGTGAACGTGGACTTTCTGAGCTCCACTTCCAGCTTCCTAACGGTCATGTGACATCTGCCCTCTGACGTGGCTGCGTGGCTGCTTAGAGCCCACCTGGTGGTTTTCTGTGACTCTTTAGGGAGTGAGAGCAGAGAGCCCTCGGATGCAGCGGCTGTGCCCAAGGTGGACACGCTGAGACTGTCCAGCTTCCTCCGGGCGGCCTGCCAGGTAGGTGCCTGAGACGTGGCCATCACGTGGGCCACCACCAGCTAACATAAACACAGACTGAAAAACACAAATGAAGTTGGCAAGGCAGACATACCTCTCGAGTATTTGAAACCCAGAAACTTGGGACTTTTAAACTGACCATGGGAACTTGGGGCAGCATGCAGAGACAGGGAGCACGTGGAGAACTCGTGGCGCCTCCGCAATTGCAGGTCGCGGCCACTGTCTCCTCTGAGCCCCCACAGACCCTCCCATTACTGTGAAGTGAGAGCAGTGCCCACACGGCCCCATGAGCCTCGGTGCGTCTCTAAAGAAAAGGACCCACATTCAGGGAGTCCGTTCATGGTCCCACCGCGCCTCCGGTAGTGTAAAGCTGCTGGCGGCGGGCTCAGTCTGGTCTGCCCGCGGTTCTCCCTCCAGCTAGTCCTGCTTCCGCACTGAGCGGAGGGCCTCCTCCGGGAGGCTGAGGGGCGCTGGCAGCGCAGGGCGGAGCGGCAGGCGGCTGGGGCAGGCGGTGAGGACGTTGCAGGTCACAGTGACTGGCTCACTGCGCCTCCTGAGTCCTCTTAGCGCAGGGAGAACGCCTAGGCCCTAGGGGGCCTGCGTTTGACGTGTCCTCGTCCTGTTACTTTAGCAGAATCTCTGCCGTAAACAATGGCATGTGCCCTGAAATCCCAGCCTCCTGAGGGGTCGTTCCCCTGCTGTGCCCGCAGGACCGTGTCCTTGCGCCCTGTCGCTTCCGTGGTGCCTGGCGGGGAGCAGCTCCCGTAGGCGTGGGCGAGCGGCGCGGGCAGCGTGCTGATCCGGGCACTCCCTGTCTTTGGAAGGTGGTTGCCGTTTTGCTGGAAGAGGACCGCGTGGCAGCCGCCCCCAGCCGGGACCCCGGGGCCCAGGACAGCACCCTGCCCCTCAGCGACAGCGTCTGGCAGCTGAACACCAGCCTGCCCTTCCTCCAGCGTAAGAGCCTCCTGCTGGCGCCTAAGTGGAAGCACGCGTGACGCTGATGTCGCGGTCTCGGTCTCGGGCCGCCCGTGTGACGTGAGGTGCAGCAGGGCGGAGCTCAGCCTGCAGCGCCGCCCCGAGTGCGTGCGGGTGGGACAGGCACGCTCCTGAGACGAGGGGGCCGCCGAGTGTTGTGTGCGTGTTTGCTTAGGAACACGCCGCGCCCAGGACCGCCTGCTCAGTCCGCCGCTCTGCTCCTTTGCGAGCCTGCGAGCAGCGCGCTGAGAGGCCGAGCGACCTGGCGCCGTCTCAGCAGCTCAGCCTGCGCCGCTCCGCTCCGGAGACCCACAGGTAGCCCATGGTCTCAAAGCACGAGACGCCGTTTGTCAGACGTGAAGTGTGGTCACATGTAATCGTTTAGATCAGTTTTAAAAACTGCATTTGTGCGGTCCAGCCAGTGCCTGAGGCTGCTCTGCTGTGAGACGGTGGCTGCAGGCGGCCGCGCAGGAGGGCGGGTGGCCGGCAGTGGGGGTGCTTCTGTCCTTCGCTGTGTGGCGTTTCACATGAACAAAATGGCATTTTAGCTAAAAAAAGCTTGTGTTTTGGGGGGGCGTTTTTATTTTTAAAAGGTAAGAGGTATCCCACCTTTAGGATAGTAAAGCACTGTATCTATGGAATTCAAAACACAGGTGTGCACGCACCACACCACCTCTTCTCCCGGAGCGGCCCAGTGGCGCCCCCACAGGCCTGGAGGCGCTTGTACAAGGGCCACAGGCACAGAGTCCCTCGTGGGGGACACGAGCGTGCGTGTCCTCACAGGACTGGCCTCTGGAGGGCGTGGGAGACCCGCCTGAGGACTGAGGGTTTCCCTGTTGGTTTGCATTTTGGTAAAATGAATTCTGAGGTGACAGAGGAAGTGAGGTTGGATGACAGGTGTCTGAGGCTCGCTGGTCACACCTGTGAGCTGAGGCCTCAGAAGGAGTGATGTTTCCGCCGTCCAGGAATGCTCGCCCGCGCAGCAGAGTGGCGCCAGCGGGCCGCTCCTCGTTCCTGCGTTGGCCCATGTGCAGCGTGTGACCAGTGTCCCGGGCCCTGGTAAGAGTCAGCAGTGGGTCAGACTAGGAACGTGCTAAATGAGTGACGTGCGCAGTAGATTGAACGGGGCAAGCTCTTGGGAGACAAACAAAGGGGGCAGGGCCCCCAGTGGAACAGCGTGGCGGTGTGACACCTTAGGGGACTGCAGGGCCCACTGAGGTGCCTGGCTCCAGGCTGTGTTGTACCAAGTTTGAAGGATCACTTTTTAGCAAAACCACACGACAACTGAGACAGTTTTCTTGTAGAGCTGTGGCCATTGGCCAGCCCACAGTTCAGGCATGTGGCGCTTTGAAAGGACCATGTCTGTTTCTTCACTAAGCTGAAATGCATTTACGTATTTGTAAGTGTGTTAGTTTAACCTGGTTCTGGCAGACCACTCGAATGCTGCAGCACTTTCCTTATTCTGTCCCCAGATCGGAAAGTGTCCAGCTTGCACACCTCTCCAGCGCAGAGGCAGGTGGTGGTGTCCGTTCACGGGCTTCCTGGCCAGGCCTGCGCGCCCCCGCTGGACCGAAGGCACCTGCTCTGTGTGTGGGACATCTGGCAGCCCTCGGGGCCGCAGAAGGTCCTGGTGTGTGAGTCGCAGGTATAACTGGGGAACAGGGCAGGCAGGTGGGCGCAGTGCTGGGCACAGGGAACAGGAGAGGGGCTTGTAAGGCCCTTTCTCTTTCCTCCCGGCCTCCCTCAGCTCTGTCTGTGCAGCTGTGACAGGACATGGGTGGGTCTGCTTTGACTAAAAATCGTAAGTTCAGAGGAAACCCACAGTGTGAAGCCTGGTTAGCACACCTGTTAGTCCGTGGGAATTGGGTATCAGGGCTCCAGGCCGAGTGGACACACAGCCCCTGGGCATGGCTCTGGTTCAAAGTGGACTTGTTGCTTGTGCTCTCTGGGTCCTGGACATGCTAGAGGTTTCTTAATTGCTTGAGATTCCAGTCTGTAGTCTCATGCGTTTCCTGGCCCCTGGGTCACCCGGTTTACATGCTCCTTGACCTCAGAATCATTGATTCCACCAAAACTGTAGAGAACAATAACTTTTACTGGTGTCAGTGTTGTGGCTTAAAGATAACTTTTGGTGATGCAGGCTATAAATGGAGAGACAGAAGTTGGCTTTGCTGATGGGCTGAGTGGGGCCTGGCGCACACTGAGAAAGCCGACACAGACATGCCCTGACCTGCTTCGTGTCCCACAGCTTCTCGGGGAGGCCCCGGGAGCTGTGGCAGCAGAGCTCTCTGTCTTCCCAGGTCACCTGTTGCTGCCTGAGCCCCTTCAAGGCCTTCCTGCTGTTTGCTGGAACCGTGCATGGCTCGGTCATCGTGTGGGACCTGAGAGAAGACTCTCGGATGCATCGTTATGTGAAGCTGAGCAACTGCTTTTGGACATTCAGGACAGCAACGTTTTCCACTGGTCAGTGAGGCCCGCCTGCCTTTAGGCGTCTCTAGACGAGTGTGACGGACTCCAGGAATGTCTGAATGTCTTGGCATTTATTGTTCAGGTTACCCCAGAGGATGCGGTCTGACCTATGAGCAAAAGAGGCCTTGGACAAAAGGGAAACAAAAATGCCTTCAGGCCACGGTTAGCCCGTGGCCAGCAGATTGTAACGTCTTTCTTGTTAATGTGTGGATTCCAAATCCTCAGTGAGATGACGTTTCTAGTTTTAAAGTAGCTTAAGGCGTGTTGGTATGTCTGCTCCTGGCTTAGTTACCTCCACCAGGGGGGACGAGAGGAACTGGAACAACAGGACCTGCAGCATCCTTGGTTGGACCCCAAGAATCTTCATGCCAGGCAGCTGTAGCTGCAACCATAACCATGACCACATCAAGCAACCACAGCCAATCAGCACTGCCACCACTACCAACCACCACCAACCAACACAGCCACAACCAACACAACCAAATCACCACCACCAACCAACGCAACCACACAACCACTACCAACCAACACAGCCACAAACAATGCAACCATACAACCACCACCAACCAACACAGCCACAACCAAACAACCACAGCCAACCACAGCCACAACCAACCAACACAACCACACAACCAACACCAACCAACACAGCCACAACCAAACAACCACAGCCAACCACAGCCACAACCAACCAACACAACCACACAACCACCACCAACCAACACAGCCACAACCAACCACAGCCAACCACAGCCACAACCAATCAACTCACAACCACACAACCACCACCAACCAACACAGCCACAACCAAACAACCACAGCCAACCACAGCCACAACCAACCAGCCATAAGCAACCAACAGAGCCACAACCACAAGCAACCAAACAACCACAGCCAAGCAACCACAGCCACAACCAACCAACACAGCCACCAACACGGCCACAACCAAACAGCCACAACCACACAACCACAACCAAAAAACCACAGCCAAGCAACCACAGCTAACCAGCTACAGCCACAATCAACTATAACCAAACAACACAGCCACAAGCAACCATAGCCACACAACCACACAACCACGAACAACCAACCATAGCCACAGGCAAACAAGCGCAACTACAATCAAAACCAACCAGTCACCCAGCAGTGCCCCCACCACTTGGCAGAGGCTCGTGTCTGGGCTCTTTCCAGTGCTCCCAGGCGTTGTGTTCACGGCCGCCTCACCCTCCACCCGGCTGCTCAGAGACGAGGGTTGTCCACTCACAGGACCTCACCCCGTTGTCTTTGCTCTCACGGGCCCTCACCCTGACGCCCCCCGTCCACATTGGGTGTTGCATCTTCCCTTTCCCGCCATCACTGGTCGGTTCTCTGTCTCTGTGTCTGATTTTTCCAGATGTAAGGCACGAGGGCTGTAGGAGCCCACCCCCTCGCGTCTGGCGTCTCCCCTCGTGCAGGTATCTGTGGCCCCCTGTGCTCTTGTGAGTTCCCGGTTCCGCTCCCTCTGCTGAGCAGTCTTTCCTCCAGGAAACACCAGGCGCTTGGTCGGCTAACGTGGCTCTGCACGCTCACACCACGTTGCCTCCCCACAGGCACCCTGGGTGTCGGCACCGGGTGGCGCGCGGCCGTCAGTGTTTCGCCCGGTGACAGGCGTGTGGCAGCCTCCCACTGTCGTTCTCACGGTGGCGCTCGGATGACACGGGGTGTGGAGCGCCTCAGGTGCTCGCTTGCTTTCTGTCTGAGACGCGTCTGTTCAGGTCTGTTCCACATTTGGCAGCGGACTCATTGCTTCCTCACTGCGGAGTGGTGAGGGTTCTTTGTGCATTCTGGGCACCAGCCCTTCGTCAGATGTGTCTTCACAAGCATGTCCTCCCGCCAGGGCTTGTCTGCTCATTCTCTCATGCTCCTTTTCCTGACAGCCCGCTAGGGAATTTCCGCACCACACATGCATGGCTTGCTTATCTTACTGTGTTTTATACATAAAAAGAGCAAGTATTGTTTTTTGTCTCCCAACAACCAATTTTTGCCCCTTTGGGGGTGATAGCTCTACAATTGAGAATGTGTGAGTCTATAGCAGGGGTGGGGAACCTTCGGCCCGTGGGCCGTATAAGGCCCGCAAAATCATTGGGCCGGCCCTGCCAAGGCATTAAATGTTTGACCCAATATAGCAGCTAATTTTTAAGGTGACAGTTTTGTATGGTCCACGGAGGACGTTATAAAACCCAAACGGCCCTTGGCTGAAAAAGGCTCCCACCCCTGGCCCATCGGCTCCTCATGGCTTTGATGCTGTGGAGTAGAACCTTTCCAGTGTGCTGCCCATGTTACTGACTAACCTCTGAGTTCACCACCACGTCCTGTCCCTAAACCTACGAGGCTTCAGTGGGCTCGGGGAGTGAGGGGTCCATGGACCTCAGTAGAAGCCCAAGCCGCGTCCTGGCGCCACCTGCGTCCTGCCCATCGGCTCCAGACCTGTCGTTTATGCGTCATCTTTCCTGTGCTCAGCCCCAACTCTCACTTCATTTCTTGCTGTTTTTAAAAAAATTCTGTTCTGAGTTTCTGATTCCAGGCGTGTCTGTGTGTGTTTGCTTTACATGCTTTTCAGGGGGTGAGAGGCAGGGTAGAGTGTGGGGTTCTGTTTCCTGCTTGTTTCGAGGGGAGGATTTTCATCAGCGGAAATGCTTTGCCTGCGTTTTTACAGGAGTCCTTGCGGACTTTGGCTGTTCCTCCTGGGCATTGTGTAGGCCGGGGCTTAGTCAGTGCAGGCGTCGGGGTCTGACGGGGTTGGGGCGAGTCTGCCTGGATGCCCCCTCTGTGGCCCCTCCCTCCCGAAGCAGCGGCTCCAGGCGGCCCTGCCCTGAGCCCTCCCATCGGGTGGCTGCCCTGGGAGCTGAGCTGTCTCTCTGGTCTCCGTCCATCCTTGAGACACCCCCTCCCCCGGGAGGGTGTCCTGGGGCCCTCCACCCGCAGACGGGACGTCCCGTTCCTCTCACAGGTGGCTGGGGGCTGTGGTCTCTGCTCCGTGGTCGTGCGGAAGGCAGTGGAACCTCAGCCGTGGTCCCCATGGGGAGCATGTGTCCCAGAAGCACCTGTGTTCCCCCACCCGATGGCACTGTGTCTAACTTACCTCCCCAGACGGCGTCCTCACCCCTGTGAACCACCGCAGCCCTCTGCGAGCCATCGAGCCTGTCTCAGCGTCTGGCCTCAAGAAACAGAGTTTTGTCCTCTCGCCCTTTTCTGCTCAGGAAGGTACGTGATCCTTCCCCACCCGAGAACCCTGAGCTCAGGCAATGCCTGTGCTCCTCGCTGAGCCATTTCTCTCTCTCTCTCTCTCTCTCTCTCTCTCTGTTAGAAATGTCCGGTTTGTCGTTCCACATCGCTTCTTTGGACGAGAGTGGGGTTCTCAACGTGTGGGTGAGTGGAGCACACGGGCACGGCGCCCCTGAATTCCCAGGTCCTGGGAGCAGAGTGTGTGGCTGTCAGGGACGAGGGTAAAGGGCGTGCAGATGCTCCGAGGCGCTGGCCTGACGAGGGCGGGAGGGGCTGGCAGCTTCACAGGGATGGTTCTGAAGCGAGGCCGCTCTGTCTGGAGCAGCTACGCTTTTTAGCACCCGCTACAGCTGGTGTCTCCGTTAGACCTGTGCTGCGCTATGGCTCTCTCATGGTAAAATGTGCTCATGCTCATCTCAATATTCTGTTTTTAGGTGGTTGTTGAATTACCCAAGGCAGATCTTGCAGGCTCGATAAGTGACTTAGGTAACTATTAAATGAAAAATGAGTTTCCATCAGTGTTTGCTGAAACGAACAGATTAAAGATGGCATTAACTACTTTGAAAATAAGTAGTTGGCTACCTGAAAAATGAACATTCAGGTCATTAAGGCTGCAGTGAGGAAAGGACATGGGGCTGAGTGCTCGCAGCGAGGCCTAGTGAGTTCCCTTTACGTCTGGTCTGTGTCCCTCGGCTCCCGTGTTGTGCGTCAGGGGCCAGTGCTGGGTGGTTCCACGCTCTGTCCCGGGCATTAGATTAGGGGCCGGTCAGAGAGTGCCCACTGTGGTGGAACTAGTCCTTCACTGATGAGCGTTCTCTGAGCAGCCTGGTCCCGTCCCAGGTGCCAGGAAACAGGTGAGTGGACAGGGAGCGTGGGCTGAGGGCTCACGTCGCTCAGGGCAGAAGGTGCTGCCGGGGGCACTCTCAGGCCTGGCTGGCTTCTCAGGGAAGGCGACACCTGGGAAAGCGGACGCTGCCTCCCACCCGTGACGGCAGCGTTGGCAGTCTCCTTGCTGCATCTGCGGGTGGAGTTTGTTTATGGACGCATTGAGGACAGTGCCTTGCCCAGAATTTGGGTTTCAAGATGCAGTAATTACAAATGGGAGGATGGTATTGGGAACAGACAGGAAGCAAAGCCACTGCGTGGCTGAGGGCAGGTTGTGGCCATGATGACGTTGAGGGAAGGTGTGGTGTGCGAGTGGTTGGGAAGAGGCAGGGGCGTGGAGGGGGTGCGCCCGGCAGGGCCCATCGCGCACTGTGCTGCTGCGAGGAGAGTGGGGGACGCTGAGTGCCGGCTTTTATTCATTTGTCTTCTGCTCGGTGTGCTGCCTGGTTCTGTCTGGTCAGGTCTGAGAGGCAAGGGCTTCCTGTCCATGCTCACCTATCCTCCCTGGCTCTGCCTGCAGACCCTGATTTCTTGGCTGAGCCCCGAGAGCCTTGCAGGAACCCCGCCTGCACTGGGGCCTCTTGCCTCCTGGTCTGGCCCCGGTGCAGGTGTGGAGCAGGAACCCCGCCTACACCGGGGGCCCCCTGCCTCCTGGTCTGGCCCTGGTGCAGGTGTGGAGCAGGAACCCCGCCTGCACCGGGGGCCCCCTGCCTCCTGGTCTGGCCCTGGTGCAGGTGTGGAGCAGGAACCCCGCCTGCACCGGGGGCCCCCTGCCTCCTGGTCTGGCCCTGGTGCAGGTGTGGAGCAGTGAAGCAGGACTCCAGAGACTGGGTCGCTTGTCCTCAGGCACATCTGTTCCTCGCCTCCCTGCTTTTAGGGCTAATCCCTGGAGGGAGGATAAAGCTGGTGCACAGCTCTGTGACTCACCTGAGCGACAGGTAAGTGCCCCCGGGAGGCAGCCCCACAGCACAGGCCTGGGTCCCACACGGGGAGGCGACGTAGATGATGGCCGAATGCCTGGTCATTCATGAGTTAGTGTAAAGGCACATCCCAAATGGAGAGCCAGCTGCTTTTCTTTGATTAAAATGTTGTCCATCTTATAAATCGGTGCTATTTGACTATTTTTCATTCAGTGTTAATACAACCATGAAGTTAAATAGGACTGGAAACATTGACATGGAAGTTTAACTGAGAAGTTTAGATTTCTGCTTTTACTCTTATGACCCAAAAGTTCTTATTAAGCATACAAACATCGTCTGCATTATTTATATTCCATGTTAATCTATTTGTGGAAGAAATCTTCTCTTGCCCTTGGCTGCAGTCAGGGGCCACCTGTCAGCATGAGGTTTCCCGGGAAAGGTGCTGATGCCGGCCCAAGCCTCGCCATCAGACAGAACACCTGGGCGTTCAGAAGGGGCAGCTTCGCGACTAGCCCGCCTGCAGTGCCTGTGCACGCACACAGGGACTCCGCTGTGGTTAAGGAAGTCGTCTCACTCATTCGGAGCCAACCCCAGATGATGCCTTTGTGCCCACGGGGGGCCCCTGGGCTGGTGGGACCCCGGGCTCCTGTAAGGACGCAGACACATAGTCCTCGTGGTTACTGAGGTGGGCTCCCTGTGTCCCGGGAATAGCGCTCAGTGGGAGGGGTGTTCATGGGGGTCCCCCAGGACCTGTGCCTGCAAAGGGGAGAGGCACAGGCCTGGCCACAAGGAACAGGCAGCTGTCGCACAGATGCAGACAGCCCCCGGCTGGGAGCTCCAGTGTCCTCACCAGGTCCTGTGCCCTCTCTCCTGTCGTCCCTGAACTCAGGAGTCTGAGGAGGGAGTGACCCTGGGTGGCGGCATGTCTCCTCGTCCACCGTGGGTATGGCACATGCGTGACTCGCTCTATGGGGACATGCACATGTGTGTTGGAGCTCAGAGCGACGGGGGCGGGGGGGTGAAGGGTGACTTCTCGGAGAGGTGACCCTGAGATGGGAGGTGGACCAGGAGAGAGTGGCCAGCAGGAGCAGGACATGGAGGCCGGGGCGTGAAGCCATGAGACAGTCAGGGCGGGGCCAGGAGGCTTGCTGCCAGAGAAGGATGAGCCAGTGTGTGCTGGGTGAGGGTTCCCACGGTCCTCCATTCCTGATGGCGATGGGAGCTGTTCGGGGCTTAGAAGCAAAGCGGAGCAGAGGCGGGGACTGGAGCCGAGATGCCGGGGCTGTGGCAGGGGTCGGTGTGAAGGTCAGGGTTGGGGCTGGCCGCCACCGTGGGCATGAGGGTGCCTTTAGTGAAGGTTCTAGGAGGTGAGAGGGAGGCCCTGCCCTCGCCAGTGCCTGGCTCGGGGTCCAGGTCCCACACAGATGAGGAGGAGTGGGACGGAGGCAGGACCTGGGCAGCGGGGAGGGCTCAGCTCTGCTCTGGAGTGACAGGTGACAGTTGCAGTCCTGAGTGTGGGCGAGAGGGGCAGTGGCCAGATTCCTGCTTCTGGCTCCGGCAGAGCGGTTTCTGCTGTTAGGACTGTGCACACCAGTCTTTAAATGAGAGGAACGGCTGCCAGTGCCAGGTCCAGGGTGGAGGTTGGAGCCAGGGGCAGCCCATGTGCGTGTGTGTGTGTGCGTGTGCGTGTGCGTGTGAGGAGGAGGCTGGGCCCCTGAGCCCTGCTGCTGCTGTGGCTCCACCCATGCCCGGGCTGCGTGCTGCCGGCTTGCCCGAGGCTGGACCCTGCACCGCACTGGGGCCCTGGTCCCTTCGTGAGAGAGACACAGAAAGCCCGCCCCAGCCCAGGAGAGGGAGGAAAAGACTGGCAACTCCACGCTCGGGCAGGTACGCATGCGGAGATGATGGCACTGTCTGAGAGAGTTCTAGAAGTGAGGCTTGCCTGTGAGATTGAAGGACGTGAATGTTACGTAGCACGGCATGTGAGACGTACCTGAGGAAACGCTCCGGAGCCCAGGAACAGAAGCGGGAGCAGTCACGCACGGGGCATGTGTGACGGGCGCGTGTGCTGCGCCGGCGTCGCCCTCCGTTCCAGCCGTCTGCTCACCTCTGCTGTCTCTTCCAGCCTTTCCCGCAAAGGCGACGCACGCTGGGGAGCCGCGCAAACACTGAATGTTAAATTTTTGCCTTCAGATCCTAATCACTTTATTGTCGGCACCAACATGGTGAGGAATATTTTCAACTTCATTCTGGAACTCTTCTTTCCCAGCATTGCTTGATAAATACCGTCACTAAAGATGGATGCACTGTTTGCTTTTACAATGTTGCCTAAGTTGTTCGAGAAGACTAGCTTTCCCCAGCCGTGTACTTCCTCACCCCTTCGCTTTAGTCACTGTTGGGTTTTTATCACCAGGGTTTTGTAGGCCACGGCTCCAGGCAGGACCTGAGGGTATTTCCCAAATCCTTCAAACCCCAGCAGCGCGGCGTGCGGCCCGTGGAGGTGACCGTGCTTGACTTCTCGCCCTTCGGGGAGCCGGCGTTCTTGGTGAGAATCTGTGTTTGAGGCACCCGTTCCACTGGGGCAGCAAAGCCCTTGCAGGGACGGATCGGCTTTTAGCGTCGACCATTGACTGCGCCTCAGTCCCCGCACGTGTCCCCGTGAGGTTTCCTGAAAGTCCCTCCCAGCTGTGCTGGTCATCACGTGGCTGTGGTGGCCCTTCTTGAAACGTTGTCTTCTGACCTAGCCTCTGTGTCACAGAGAGCTCCCCGGAGCATGGGGCCCTGCCTGCCCGGCACTTGGGTGCCCCACCAGCACACCCTTGCCTCCCGCTCCGCCCGCTCCTGCGGGTGCACTTAGTCCTGCAACCGTCCCAGAGGCGCAGGGACTCCCACCCTCAGGTGCTGAGTGCGGGTTGCTCTTGTGGCCACAGAGCCGCCGCCTCAGGAAGCCAGTGCTGTGCGCCCACCTGCCTGGGGTGTGGCTGCAGCAACCTCCCGGGCAGGCATCTCACCAGCTAGTGCGTCTCCTCAGTCTCTCACCGCCTTCACGTCTTTGAAAGGCACATGGTGCCCTTAGCTGGAGGTGTGATGTTTCCTCACAGTTAGATTCAGGTTTTGCGTCTTCGCCCATTGATGCGCCTGGGTGAGGTGGAAACAGCACTGAGGAGGCGCTGTCTTCCTTCTGATAACGAACATTCTGCGGGGGACAAGTGGATGCTTTGCCAGGCTCCTACCATTCACCACCTCCCCACCTGTGCCCTCCCCACCTGCGCCCGCCCCTGCGCCCTCCCCACCTGCACCCTCCCCACCTGCACCCTCCCCTGCGCCCTCCCCACCTGCACCCTCCCCACCTGACCCCTCCCCACCTGCGCCCTCACCTGCGCCCTCCCCACCTGACCCCTCCCCACCTGCACCCTCCCCATCTGCGCCCTCCCCACCTGCGCCCTCCCCACCTGCGCCCTCCCCACCTGTGCCCTCCCCACCTGCGCTCTCCCCACCTGTGCCTTCCCCACCTGTGCCTTCCCCACCTGCACCCTCCCACCTGCGCCCTCACCTGCACCCTCCCCACCTGCGCCCTCCCCACCTGCACCCTCCCCACCTGTGCCCCCACCTGCGCCCTCCCCACCTGTGCCCTCACCTGCGCCCTTCCCACCTGCGCCCTCACCTGCGCCCTCCCCACCTGTGTCCTCCCCACCTGCCCCCTCCCCACCTGCGCCCTCCCCACCTGCACCCTCCCCACCTGCGCCCTCACCTGCGCCCTTCCCACCTGCGCCCTCCCCACCTGCGCCCTCAGGTCCTCACTTGCCCCCATGCCCACCTCATCCCCCCTCACCTGCTTCATCCTCACCTCATCCCTCCTCACTGTATCCCTTCTCATCTGTACCCATTCTATTCTGCAGCCTCAGTTCCTCACCTGCACCCTCCTCACCTGCACCCTCCTCATCTGCACCCTCAGGTCCTCATCTGCACCCTCATGTCCTCACCTGCAGCCTCAGGTCCTCACCTGCATCCATCTTCACCTGCACCCTCACTTCCGCAACTGTGTCCTCACATTCTTACCTGCATCCATTTATGATCCTTGCTGGCATCTGTTGTCAGGGTGATTTCAGATGGTGGCTTTGCATCCTGTAGTTAATTCCAAGTTTACTAGTTTGCTGTCTGTCTTTTCTACTATGTAGGAGTAAATGTAAATATGTATGTTAGGTGTGTATGTAGGCATGTTTGTTGGCATGTATGATGGCATGTATGTATTATGTAAGTGTGGGCACATGGCCCCTTACTCTCCTCAGTGGCTTACAGCCATTTGCCGCCTCTGTTCTGCTCAGAGCGTCCCTGGGGGGTCCTTGCAACTGGTTCCTTGCTCTCTGTGAGCCCTTTTTGCTTTCTGGTGAAGTAAACCCCTGGAGTCAGCCCTTCCTCCAGGGAGTCCTGGCTCCTGTTAGGAAAAAACACATGGAAACCAAGGTCCGGGCGGTGAGAAGTGCTCGCTGTGCAGACACCGACCCCAGGCCACGCCCGCGCAGGCCCCAGCAGGGAAGCCTGGCCCCTGGCCGCCTGACGCATGTCCACGAGTCAGCCCTCGAGTGCACCGAGCCTCGCGGGGTGCTGGCTGTGCCTCTGCCCTGGTTATGGACAGACTGAATATGTAGAGTAAAAGCTTCTCTTTTTAGGTAAAAATTTGGTCTTTTACTAAACCAGCTAAGTTTTATTTTATGGAAATTTCAACCCAAGGGGATATATCACTGTGTCATTGGTGCAAATGCATGTATATCTTTTTAAAGATACCTTATTGGTTTTCATGGAGCCAATCTTTTTTTTTTTTTTAATATATTTTATTGATTTTTTACAGAGAGGAAGGGAGAGGGACAGAGAGTTAGAAACATCGATGAGAGAGAAACATCGATCAGCTGCCTCTTGCACACCCCCCACTGGGGAAGTGCCTGCAACCAAGGCACACGCCCTTGACCGGAATCGAACCCGGGACCCCTCAGTCTGCAGTCCAACGCTCTATCCACTGAGCCAAACCGGTTCCGGCCATGGAGCCAATCTTAATGCTCTGTGTTTGAATCACTGAGATCCAACTTTGCTAAAAATAAACACCTACTGTGTATTCACTGAGTTCATTGCCTATTAGCCACTTAGGGAAGGGGAAGGAGTCTAAAATGTCCCAGAGCCTCCCAGGTGAATTCTTATCTTTGTGGTTTGTTAGGACAGATTTAATGTTAGCATTCTATGTTTCAAAAACAAAATGACATTTTTGCTGTACAAACTGAGAAACGCTGATGCTCTGAAAACCTTCCCGCCGGGAGACTGGTTAAAAGGAAAGCAGAGCCCTGATCGGTCTGCCGTCCGCAGGCCGGCTGCTGTGACGGGAGCATCAGGCTCCACCAGCTGGCGTCCGAGCGGCCGGTGATGCAGTGGGGCCTCGGCACTGAGGGCCGCGCCATCACCAACCTGCAGTGGTCCCCGACACGGCCGGCCGTGTTTTTCGTCCAGGACGACACTTCCTGCATCCACATCTGGGACCTCCTGAAAAGCGACCTGGGTCCCGTAGCCAAGCAGCCCGTCTCTCCGGACAGGTAGGTCTGAGGGCGCGTGCTGGCCGCCAGCCGTCCCTGCAGAGCGCCCCTGGTTGTGACGTTAGAACGTGGTTATGTTGTTTAAGGAATGTTCTACAGTGTCAGTTTAAGTGATACTTACACACCACTTTAAGGTATGTTGATTTCAATTTAATCCGGAGTCTATGGATTAAAGAATCCACACGGCACTGTTTCCCCATCATTGTCCTTCAGTAAAGAAAGGAAGAGGCTGGTGAGCTCCTTAGTCATGTTCGCTCGCTGGTCGCATGGTTCCATATGTACCATTTGGAGCCCTCCACCTAGTGTCTTCAGTCCGTGACCTGGGAGTCAGCCGTTGGCACCCTGTCACGTGGGTGATTCCTCTGCCCAGAGCGGGCGCAGTCGCACCAGCTGTGGCCTCTGCGTGGACCCGGTTACATGGAGATGGTCATGGTCGGCCTCCAGCAATCCCTGTCTTGTTTTATTTGTGGAAACTAGAGCTATTTCTAAAGCCTTCTCTGTGAAGGCTTCTCTCCTGACCCACTTTGTCTGCTCCCCTGTCCTTTTCCCTGAGATTTTGTATTTCTCGTTGGTAATTGCCTGACTGTGATGGCTTGAGTAGCATGGGGAGGGTGGGACACCCAGTTGGAGAGTGATTGAAACAGAATCGTTTGCTGGGCGTTAGGGGCACAGTGATAAGATCTGGAAAATACTAGGTGTATACTTTATTCTAATGATTTAAAAAACACATAATCAAAATCCAGACTGATTCACTTCTAAGCACATAATATGCATGTAGTTTATTCCAAAAGGCTTGTCAGTTATTTAATAAAACACTTACTGAGTACCTACTGCACGCCTGGCACCAGGTATGCAGTGGACCAGTGAGTGGGCTCACGTCCTTGTGGGGCCAGATGGGTGAGAAATAAATCAGATTCCACAGTGGGATGGGGAGGAACGAGGAGGCACAGGTGTGCGCCAGAGGGAGTCAGGACTGTGAATGGGCAGGAAGGAAGGTCTGGCTGAGGAGGGTGCATCTGGCAGAGACTTGGGAGATGGGGTCTTGGGACGGGCGGGCCCACCAGTGCTGGGGCCAACTGTGCCTGACCCGAGCCCTAGCCCCCCAACTCCTGCATGGATGGTGGTCAGTCCGTCATCTGGGCTGAAGCTACCCAGCAGGGAGCAGTTCAGACCAAGGGAGTGGAGCAAAGGCAGACGTGATCTAGAACATTCTCCCAGACACCGCCTGCCTCAGTGGTTAGCAGCAAGCAGTGTTTAAGTTAAAGAAGTAATAATATTCATAGAAAGTGCCCAATTATTTTTCTCTAGAGTTTTAAAGGCAGGAGTGTAGATGAAGGAAGAACTTGCCCCTGTTAGAGTTCAGTTAAAGTGATTATAAACTCTGCGCTCTGCGGCCTGGGTTGCAGGTCTCAACCCCAACGCTGCTTTTCTTTCTGCCCTATTTGCCTGGATTCTGTTCGGCGCACAGATCCGAAGCACGCTTTATCTTAGTGTTGTTTCAAAGCACATTAAATTGGCCCTGACAACCCTGGCCAGTGTTTTCAGTGGTTGGAGCGGTGGCCTGAGCACCAGAGGGTCTCGGGTTCAATTCCTGGTCAAGAGCAGGTACTTGGGTTTCAGGCTCACCCCCAGGGGCACATGCAGGAGGCAACCCATCGATGTCTTTCTCACATCAATGTTTCTCTCTATCCCTTTCACTCTTTTCCCCCCTCCCTCCCACTCTCCCTAGAAAAAAAAACAATGTTAACAACAAACAGTAAGTGCCGAGGGGCGCTTCCGCCCCAGTTCTAAAGCTGTCTGCAGAGTTCAGCGGGGCTGCTGTGCTGCCCTCGAGCTCCTCCTGGTCCCCTTGACGCCCCTTTCTGCTTCGTTCCTGGAGTTTCCAGTTTGTGGCAATAACTAAGCAACAGTCTTAACATGCTCAGTGGGGTAGAAATTCTCAAGATTTGTAATTTTTCAAGATTTGTTCCTTTGTGGGCTCAGGAGGGCTGAATTCTCCCTGCGCCGCCCCTCAGTGATGCGGTGACTCCCGACCTGGAGCCCAGCAGTGGTACCAGACTGTCTCTGAGGCCTGGACAGAGGCGACGGCGAAGGACGGGCGCATGGGGCTGCGGGCTTCTCCCCGGGCAGGTCCTTCCCAGGCAGGGCTGCCCGCAGGCCCAGGGCTGTGAGTTTGCCTGTCCGGGAGCAAGTCCTTCGTCCTTAGCAGTGACCGTGACCAGCGGTCCATGCAGCAGGCCTCCCGGTCAGTAGTTTTCAAAATGGATTCTAGAGCCTTCCCAGTGTTGGCTTCTGTTCTGACCTTTCATTCTGACTCATGGCAGGGGTTAGACTCCCGTTCACTCCCCAGGGTGTCCGACCATGAGCCTCGCAGTCACGCAGTCTCTCTTCCAGGCTGGTGGCCATGGCGGTCGTGGGCGAGCCAGAGAGGACCAGCGGCGGCTTCCTGGCCCTGGTGCTGGCCAGAGCCTCTGGCCGCATGGATGTCCAGTTCTTGAAGAGAAAGTGGGCGACCCCCGTGGCGGACGAGCAGAGGAGACTCCGGCTGCTTCTGCAGAAAGCGCTATAGGGGGTGAGCAGCTGGTGTCATCGGGGGACAGCACATGGGGACCCGGCCGTGAAGGGCCAGTCCAGAGGGGCCTGTCACCCATGTGCGTGTGTAGTGTGTAGTAGAACACATCTATTCTGTACATAATTAATTCATTTTACAGGATGTCACAGCTATATTCCCAGTAAATAAATTACCATTTTTGAATGGAAACATTTGTAGTGTGTCCTGAACTTCAAAGGAAATACAGCCATGCACAGTACACTCTTTTCTGAGAATATTTCTGCTTATTTTTAGAACAGCCTTAAAATATTATCCATTCACTACCATATTTTATTTATTTATTTTTATTGCTTTCAGAGAGGAAGGGAGAGGGATAGAGAGATAGAAACATCAAGATGAGAGAGCATCATTGGTTGGCTGCCTCTTGCACACCCCACACTGGGGATTGAGCCTGCAACCCAGGCATGTGCCCTGACCGGGAATCGAATAATGACCTCCTGGTTCATAGGTCCATGCTCAGCCACTGAGCCATGCCGGCCGGGCTACTACCAGATTTTAAATAGTCCACCATGAAAATGTGTTTCCATGAGCTGCTGTCTTAGTCATGCATGAACTCACATGCAGACGGGACTTACTCAGGGTGCAGGCCTTGCCCTGCCTGTGGATCCCTGAGCCCGAGCACCTGCTGCAGAGGCTGGCCCGGGGAACGCCCAGTCGGTCTCTGTTAAGCAACGCTGGACTAGGCTCCCACCCCGCATCTCCGTAACGCCGTGTGCTGGGATGTAGACTTGAAGTCGTGAGTGCGGGTTCTGTATTTAGCCCATTACCCCTGCCCCGCCTCACCCTCAGGCCCTTCAGGCGTGAGCCCTGGTCTCCTCGCTCCGGTGGGCACGCGCTCCTCCGTGGGGTTGGTGACAGGCCGTCTTCCTTCAGAAAACAAATGAAACAGGAAACAAATGCCACACGCCACACGGATGAGGGCACCAGCCTGAGGGCGCGGGCCCAGCGCGGAGGCACATCTGTGTCTGCTTGGTGGCTGTGCGTTCCCTTCCAGTCACACAGCGATTTGGTCTGCGATTCTGCGGAGCGTCCTCTCAGGAGCCCCTAGAGAACACGGAGCGTGGAGAAGCCATCCGGACTGTGTTGCTGGGTTTGCTGCAGGGCCGTGGGGTTCCCTGTATAGTTCCGAGCTTATTTGTGTGCCCCTAATTCTTTAGCGCCCCGGGCACTGAGCCGGCCCGTCACAGTCAGGGGGCTCCCCATTGCATGGCTTGCCCATGTTGCTAGGCTCATCAGCTTGGATTCATCTTCTAAAATGACAGAACATTTACTTGCTTTTGATCACAGAGGTAACAAAACGTGAGTGAAGTCTCTGGCTAGGCTTCTGGGCCAGGCATGTTCTGGCGCAAACATGGGAGCTCGGAGGGGCCTGGGTGGGCCTGTGTGGCAGGACGACAGCGTGAGCGACAGCATGTGTCCCTGGATGGCAGTCCTGGCGGCCGGGGACCCCAGCAAGGGGCAGAGGCCATTCGTCAGCATGGCAGCTGGTACGCAGGACAGTGGCTGGCAAGGAAAGCTGGAGGCCCAGCCAGCACGCTGCCCCAAATCTGCCGGGGACCCCAAATCCGCCTGGGCCCGGCTGCCTCCGAGTGGCCCACACCCTGAGGACTTTTCCTCCTGCTGCCAGAGTCCGCAGGGACAGCTTCCCATGGGCTCCGAGGGGCCAGGGGCTCCGGAGCCCGCTCTCCCTCTGCGGCTGAGGCTCTGCGCCCTGCTCCTTTCTGGGAGGCATGCGTCCGGCTCAGGTCACCGTCTCCAGGGCCCCCACCGAGGCTCACGGACTCCGGGAGACTGAAAGTTCACGGACAGACGGGGACCGATGGCAGGTTCCCTGCAGCTGCCCTCAGCGATCCAGCCTCACACCTGCCTCTGCCGCCCGCCTTCCTCCATACTAGGTTCCCCTGAGGACTCGGGCCCCGGTGTTTCCTCATGGGCACCTCCTCATGGGAGGCCTCCTCTGTGGGCACCTCCTCGTGGGGAGCCTGCCCCCTGGGGGCCTCCTCGTGGGCACCTCCTCCGTGGGGCCTCCTCCATGGGCACCTCCTCTGTGGGCACCTCCTCATGGGGAGCCTGCCCCATGGGGGCCTCCTCGTGGGCACCTCAGTCCCTGGGACCTGCCCTGTGGTCTCCGACCAAACCACAGAACACTGATAATTGGTCTGAGTATCTGACCCTCTTACTGCGTTTCCCAGGAGACACTGCAGAGGTTGACGCAGATTCACATGGAAACCATGGTGAGTGTTTTGTGAAGAGCTTCCTTCCGGAGCCGTCATCCCAGTTGTAAGAGAAAGCAGGAGCCTGGGGAAGGGCGGCAAAGGGAACTCTGTGAGCCCCGAGAGGGAGCACTTGCGAACGGCACCCCTGAGCTTGCAGCCCAGGTTTGGCCTGGCAAAGGGGTCAGGCCTGGCCCAATCGGTGCTGAGAAGTGGGCCTGGGGTGCAGAGCAGGAGTGGGGGGTGTTTCGGGCCTTGAGGGAAGGAGCTGCTCAGTGTTTGCACAACTCAGTGCCTTCCTGGTGTGCCTAAGCACATCTGGCTCCCCCAGCCAGTCTAGACCTGAAGGGAGAGCCGTCTGTCCAGGTGACGCACACTAGGTGCTGTGGGTGACCCTCACTAGATGCTCCGGGTGATGCACACTAGGTGCTTTGGGTGACCCTCACTAGGTGCTCTGAGTGACGCACACTAAGTGCTCCGGATGACGCACACTAAGTGCTCCGGGTAACGCACACTAGGTGCTGTGGGTGACCCTCATTAGATGCTCCAGGTGACGCACACTAGGTGCTCCGGGTGACCCATACTAGGTGCTCCGAGTGACGCACACTAGATGCTGTGGGTGACCCTCACTAGGTGCTCCAGGTGGCCACCTGGCTCAAGACTTCCTGCCAGGAAGGGTTCTGGGAGTGGGGCAGAGCTGAGGCTGGGGAGCCCTTTTGCTGACACCCATGTGGCACCCCCACCCATTCATGGGTGGTGGCAGAGGCCCTGCAGAGCGTTGTGCGCACACTCCTCTGGGGATGGACGTTAGAGGTTGGGTTAACTTGTTTGTCTTCCCAGGAGACATGGGGCGGGCTGTGGGACCCTGGTGGACAGGCCCCTCAGCGTGGGGCTGCCCAGCGCTGGCCCTCCACAACTGCCGTTCGTGGGCTGCATGCTGACTGGCCCCAAAGCCCCACAGCAGAGTGGTGGCTTCTTCGTTTATGTTAAAGAAAACCCAGGAAGAATCCCAGGGCCCAGGCGAAGGAGAGCATCCCTCCGAGAGGGAAGAGGCGGACACTAAGTAGACACGAGCTCTTCGGGGACGGAGGTCCTTTGTCTGTCTGTCTGTCTCTTTGTCAACACATCCTGGTGCCCACAGGGCCTGGATGCTGGGAGAAAACTCAGCGGGGCATGTCCTTAAGGACCCAACGTTTGACGTGGCAAAAACAAACAGTGGACACGGCATGGACAGAATGCCCCCATCATGCACCTGGGTGGCACAGCCTCACTCCCAAACCATCCCACTGCCCTCCAGGCAGGACCAAGAGGATGGAAGGGAGGGAGGGCGTCCTCGGAGGCCAATGTCCCCTGAGGGACATCACTCAGTGTCCTCACTCAGTGTCCCTGGGCCAGCCCAGGCCACACACCTGCCCCACACCCACTTCAGCCCCGAGGCCCCGGCCCCTACGGGGATCTTCCCAGGGTTCAGATGCTGAAACATACTGTCCATCAGCTGCCTGTCCCTCCCCCCAGGAGGGCCCGGCTCCCTGCTCAGCACGACAGCATTTCCAGGCCACACCTCCCAGGCCTGGCCTCCCCTGACGCATCCCCTCCTCCGTGGCGTTTTCACTCAGTTTCATTGCGATGTGAATGGAGCAGCAGAGGCTCGAGCAGTCAGCCCGCCAGTGCTGGGCTCGTTCAGAAATTGCAGGGCCAGCCCCCCTCCCCGGATGGGCCCGAGGCCAGGGCACAACTCAGCTCTGGCCGGACACAGGAAGTTCCTGGTCCCCAAAGCTGGCCCCTTCTCAGGACAGTCCTGGCCCATCCTGCCCATTAGGCGGCACTCAGATTCAAGCACTTGGAAACGAAGCCTGGATTTTAATTACTCAGAAAACATGTCCCCATGCCTGCCCAGGCAGCCGACACCTCAATGTACTCCTCTAATTAAAAACTAATGTTAAGTTTAGTGAGGGATTCACAGTAAACATGCCATTGGAAGGCTCTTGAGCGTTTGGGGGCCCACTGTGCGCTCTGCTTTCCCTCCAAGACACGCCGGTCAGGTCAGCGCGGCATCTGGCTGTGCATCGCGCAAGCTGGCTGTACTTTCTCCGGAACTGCACCTGCATCCACCATGGCCTTGGGGAGTGGTGGCGAGGCCGGGCCGGGTGGGAGGTCCTGAGGGTCTGTGTGTGCTGGGAGGAGACCTCGCCTCCAGGCCAGCGGCCGCTTAGGAAGCACAGAGCCGGCGTGCGTCTGACTCAGTCTCTCCGTGACTGGCAAGAGCTGGAGGGTGAGAACTGGGCTCCAAGTTCAAGCAGAACCTCAAGTTGGGGGTAACTCCTCGCCCTCCCGCTCTCCCCTCACCCAGCCCCTCCCTGACTCAGGAAGCCGCCCAGGGGAGCAGCTGGCCAGAGGCTGCCTGACATTCCCAGGTCTGCCCTCCGGCCCCTGGAGGCTGTGGTGACGCTCCTGGTGAAGCATCCGTCTTATATAAAAACTGCTGTTTGAAATTTTATCCCTGCTATTTGGCTTCTGTAGATGCTTGCTTGCTTAAATAATAAGGAAAATAAGACTACTCCCACTCCAGAGAGGCCATTAAACCTTCCCCGGACGAAGTTATCAGTGCTGGCGCCAGACCAAACCTTTGGTTGAGGCCTCAAAGCCCCAGCACATAGGGGCTCTTTAAGAACTTGCAAAGGGGGCCAGAAACACCCCATATTTGGGAGACAAAGAGGGTAAAAAGGTATAAATACAGGAAACTTCCTGTGTGACGGGACCCAGAATTTGAGAGACATTTTCCTCTGGGCCCGTGCGTAATAATAATAATAATAAATGTAACTCCATCTCTCTAAGCGTTGCTTGGTTCTTCTCCGGTTTTCTGTAACATTAATGGTTCCCTGAATCATCGAGAAATAACCATGCTTTGCCTTTTGGCCTCCGGCGAGTGGGTCAGATTTGGGGCCTGGGGGAGCCAGATAGGCCTCCAGAAGGCGCCACTTTGCTGATTTAGCAGAATTGAACCAGGGACTCCGGGCGCTCCCGGACCTCAGCCCAGGACCCTGCTGGCATCTGGAGAGAGTGGACGGACACTTCTGGACCTGTTGACAGAATCGGTAAGGTAGGGGCCTCAGTCAGTCAGGCCCACCCAAGAGAGTGGAAGGGTGAGTTTGATCACCTCCCCAGAAGTCAAGGACTTCCTCAGGCAAGTTAATCAGGAATCAGGTGGACTGTTTAAACTCTGGGTAAATATCTGGTAGAAGTAAAAAACTCGGACTGTCTAGTGTATAAATGTGGGACTCTGGAGATGAGTGAATTCAGATTCGATTAAGGAATTATTAGTTCACTCTGCTGTTTGTTTGTGTGGGACTAGCCAATTTGCTACCGAGAAGGGGGACTGGACGCAGTCTTAACTCCCCGGTAGGTTCTCACCAAGATGTTGGTTGAGAATTCTGTTCTGGGGCATGGGTGCTGGGAGTGCCCCCACGCCCGTCTGGGGAGCTCCAGTCTTATCTGCTCAGCTCCAGTCTGGGCTACTGAGAGAGTGTGAGTACAGATGTTTGTCTGTCTTGGCATAATTATCTGCTCATTAACTGGTCTATGTGAAGCAAAAGCTACTTTGTGCCTTCTGGCTGTATACATGAGAGTATTTGTTATCTCTTTCTACTGTTTAATTTGTTTAAAGATAGGGAGGACCCACTGTGATGAAATGCAAAAGTCTCCAGCAGCTTCAAGATTTTTTATTTTTGATAAATTTTTATTTTTATTATTTTTTTCCTTTCTTTTTTTTAGTTTTTTTTTAAATTTATTTAATTTTTTTTATTGTTTAAAGTATTACATATAGTAGTACATATATCTCTTTTTATTCCCATTGACCTTCCCCCAGCCTCCCCTACCCCCTGTCACATGCCCTTATCCCACCCCCCCAGTGTCTTGTGTCCATTGGTGTGCTTATATGCATGCATACAAGCCCTTTGGTTGATCTCTTTTCTTCCCCATCCTCCCCAACACTCCCCAGCCTTCCCACTGTAATTTGACAGTCTGTTTGGTGCTTTCCTGCCTCTGTATCTATCTTTTTGTTTATCAGCTTATAATGTTCTTTATTATCCATGAATGAGTGAGATCATGTGGTATTTTTCTTTCATTGCCTGGCTTATTTCACTTAAAATAATGCTCTCCAGGTCCATCCATGCTGCGGCAAATGGTAAAATTTCCTTCTTTTTTATAGTAGCACTAGAGGCCCGGTGCATGAAATTCGTGCACGGAGGGGGGTTGTCCCTCAGCCCAGCCTGTACCCTCTCCAATCTGGGACCCCTTGAGGATATGTCCGACTGCTCATAAGCGGGCAGTCGGACATTCCTCTCACAATCCAGGACTGCTGGCTCCCAACTGCTTGCCTGCCTGCCTTCCTGATTGCTTCTAACCGCTTCTGCCTGCCAGCCTGATCACCCCCTAACCACTCTGCTGCCAGCCTGTTTGCCCCCAACTTCCCTCCTCTGCCGGCCTGGTCACCCCTAACTGCCCTCTCCTGCAGGGTTGATCACCTCCAACTGCCCTCCCTTGAGGGCCTAGTCCTTCTCAACTGCCCTCCCTTGCAGGCCGGGTGCCTCCCAACTGCCCTCTCCTGCTGGCCATCTTGTGGTGGCCATCTTGTGTCCACATGGGGGCAGGATCTTTGACCACATGGGGGCAGCTATATTGTGTGTTGCAGTGATGATCAATCTGCATATTACTCTTTTATTAGATAGGATAGAGGCCTGGTACAGGGGTGGGGGCCAGCTGGTTTGCCCTGAAGGGCATCCCGGATCAGGTGGGGGTTCCCTTGGGGTGTGGGGCGGCCTGAGCGAGGGGCCTGTGGTGGTTTTCAGGCCGGCCACGCCCCCTGGCAACCCAAGCAGAGGCCCTGGTATCTGGAATTTATTTTCCTTCTACAATTGAAACTTTGTAGCCTGGAGCAGAGCCAAGCCTGGGGCTCCCTCCGAGGCCGGCAGCCATTTGTGTTGGGGTTATAATTGAAACTTTGTTGCCTTAAGTGGGTGGGCCAGGCCAGGGTGTGCGGAAAGCTTTGCTTCCCCTGTGGCCGGCGGCAACCCTGGCCTGCTCTCTCAAGCTCCGTTCTGCTGCCATTTGTTTGAATTTGTTTACCTTCTATAATTGAAACTTTGTAGCTTGAGTGGAGGCTTAGGCCTGGCAAGGGCAGGCAGAAAGCTTGGCTTCCTCTGTTACCTAGGAAACCTTACTCTCTGTGGCTGTAGCCATCTTGGTTTGGGTTAATTTGCATACTCGCTCTGATTGAATGGTGAGCGTGGCTTGTGGGCATGGCTTGTGGGTGTGTCGGATGTATGGTCAATTTGCATATTTGTCTATTATTAGGTAGGATAGTATTCCATTGTGTAGATGTACCATAGTTTTCTAATCCACTCATCTGCTGATGGGCATTTAGGCTGTTTCCGGATCTTAGCTATGGTGAATTGTGCTTCTATGAACATAGGGGTACATATATCCTTTCTGGTTCGTGTTTCTAGTTTCTTAGGATATATTCCTAGGAGTGGGATTACTGGGTCAAATGGGAGTTCCATTTTCAGTTTTTTGAGGAAACTCCATACTGTTCTCCACAGTGGCTGCACCAGTCTGCATTCCCACCAGCAGTGCACGAGGGTTCCTTTTTCTCCGCATCCTCGCCAACACTTGTCGTTTGTTGATTTGTTGATGATAGCCATTCTGACAGGTGTGAGATGATAGCGCATTGTTGTTTTGATTTGCATCTCTCGGATAATTAGTGACGTTGAGCATGTGTTCATGTGTCTCTTGGCCTTCCTTCTATCTTCTTTGGAAAAGATTCTATTTAGGTGCATTGCCCATTTTTTTATTGGATCATTTATCTTCCTTTTATTAAGTTGCATAAGCTGCCTGTATATGTTGGAGATTAAACCTTTATCAGTGATGCCATTTGCAAATATGTTCTCCCATGCAGTGGGCTTTCTTGTTGTTTTGTTGATAGTTTCCTTTGCTGTAAAAAAGCTTTTTATTTTGATGTGGTCCCATTTGTTTATTTTCTCTTTAGCTTCCATTGCCCTAGGGGCAGTATCGGTGAAGAAGTTCTTTTGGCATATGTCTGAGATTTTGCTGCCTGTGGATTCCTCTAGTATTTTAATGGTTTCCCGTCTTATGTTTAAGTCCTGTATCCATTTTGAGTTTATTTTTGTGTATGGCGTAAGTTGGTGATCTAGCTTCATTTTTTTGCATGTATCTGTCCAATTTTCCCAACACCATTTATTGAAGAGACTGTCTTTATTCCATTGTATGTTCATGCCTCCTTTGTCAAATATTAATTGAGCATAGTGGTTTGGATCAATATCTGGATTCTCTATTCTGTTCCATTGATCTATATGTCTGTTCTTGTGCCAGTACCAGGCTGTTTTGAGAATAGTGGCTTTGTAATACAGCTTGAAATCTGGTATTGAGATCCCTCCTACTTTATTCTTCTTTCTCAGGATTGCTGTGGCTATTCGGGGTCTTTTTTATTCCAGATGATTTTTGGAGAGTTCTTTCAAGGTCTGTGAAATATGCCATTGGTATTTTAATGGGGAGTGCATTGAATCTATAGATTGCTTTGGGTAGTATGGACATTTTAATGATGTTGATTCTACCAATCCATGAACATGGTATGTTCTTCCATCTGTTTACGTCTTCCTCTATCTCTTTTTTCAGTGTCCTGTAGTTTTCCGTGTATACGTCTTTTACTTGTTCTTTTCCAATTTGGATGCCTTTTATTTCTTCTTCTTGTCTGATTGCAATAGCTAATACTTCCAGTACTATGTCAAACAGGAGTGGTGAGAGTGGGCATCCCTGTCTTGTTCCTGTTCTTAGGGGAAATGGTTTTAGTTTTTGTCCACTGAGTATGATGTTGGCTGTGGGTTTATCATATATGGCTTTTATTATGTTGAGGTATGAGCCTTCTATTCCCACCTTGTTGAGAGTTTTTATCAAGAAAGGGTGTTGGATTTTGTCAAATGCTTTTTCTGCATCAATTGATATGACTATGTGATTTTTCTCTCTCAATTTGTTTATGTGATGTATCACGTTTATTGATTTGCGGATATTGTACCATCCTTGCATTCCTGGGATAAATCCTACTTGGTCATGGTGTATGATCTTTCTGATGTACTGCTGGAGCCGATTTGCTAGAATTTTGTTGAGGATTTTGGCATCTATGTTCATGAGGGATATTGGTCTGTAATTCTCTTTCATTGTGTTGTCTTTATCTGGTTTTGGTATTAGGGTGATGCTGGCTTTATAGAAGGAGCTTGGAAGTGTTCCTTCCTCTTGAATTTTTTGGAATAGTCTGAGGAGGATAGGTTTTAGTTCTTCCTTGAATGTTTGGTAAAACTCCCCTGTGAAGCAGTCTGGCCCTGGGCTTTTGTTTGCTGGAAGCTTTTTGATGACTGCTTCAATTTCGTCCATAGTTACTGGCCTATTGAGCTGTTGAGATTCTTCTTGATTGATTTTTGGAAGGTTGTATTTTTCTAGGAATATGTCCATTTCCTCCAGGTTGTCCAGTTTGTTGGAAAAGAGTTGTTCATAGTATTTTGTAACAATCCTTTGTATCTCAGCGGGGTCTGTTGTTATTTCACCTCTTTCATTTCCGATTTTGTTTATTTTGGTCCTCTCTCTTTGCTTCTTGGTGAGCCTGGCTAGAGGTCCATCTATCTTGTTTATCCTTTCAAAGAACCAGCTCTTGGTTTTGTTGATCTTTTGTATTGTTTCTTTGGTCTCTATGTCATTTATCTCCGCTCTGATCTTTGTTATTTCCTTCCTTCTGGTTACACTGGGCTTTTCTTGTTGCTCTTTTTCTAGCTCTTTGAGTTGTAGGGTTAGGTAATTTATTACCATTGTTTCTTGTTTTTTGCAGTAGGCTTGTAGAGCTATGAACTTCCCTCTCAAGACTGCTTTCGCTGTGTCCCATAGATTTTGGATTGTTGTGTTTTCATTGTCATTTGCTGCCATGATGTTTTTTATTTCTTCCTTGATCTCTCTGGTGACCCAGTCCTCATTTAATAGCATGCTGTTTAGTCTCCATGTGTTTGATTTCTTTGGATTGTATTTATTGTAGTTGATTTCCAGTTTTATGCCACTGTGATCTGAGAAGATGCTTGATATTATTCCTATCTTCTTGAATTTGAAGAGACTTTGCCTATGTCCCAATATATGGTCTATCTTTGAAAATGACCCATATGCACTTGAAAAGAATGTATATTCTGTGGCTTTGGGGTGAAATGTTCTGAAGATGTCAATTAATTCCATCTGGTCTAGTGAGTCATTTAGGATTGAAGTTTCTTTGCTGATTTTTTTTTACAGGATTTGTCCAGTGGTGATAGTGGGGTATTAAAGTCTCCTACTATGATTGTATTGCTATTAATCTCTCCCTTGATATCCTCCAGGAATTTTTTTATGTATTTGGGTTCTCCTATATTGGGTGCATATATGTTTACCAGAATTATTTCTTCTTGTTGGATTTCTCTCTTTAGTATTATGAAGTGGCCTTCCTTATCTCTTGTTATGGCATTTACTTTGAGGTCTATTTTGTCAGATATAAGTATTGCTACCCCAGCTTTTTTTTCATTTCCATTTGCCTGAAAGATATTTTTCCATCCCTTCACTTTCAATCTGTGTGAGTCTCTTGTTCTGTGGTGGGTTTCTTGTAGACAGCATATATATGAGTCTTTTCTTTTTATCCACTCAGCCACTCGATGTCTTTTGATTGGAGCATTTAGTCCGTTTACATTTAAAGTTATTACTGAAAGGTATTTGTTTGTAGTCATATCTATTTTTGTGTCTGTATTCCTTCTTACCTGTTTATTTCTTCTTTTTACAGTATTCCCTTTAGCATTTCTTGCATTGCTGGTTTGGTGGTGATAAACTCCCTGAGCCTTTTTTTATCTGCGAAGCTCCTGATTTCCCCTTCAATTTTGATTGATAGTCTTGCTGGATATAGTATTCTTGGATTCAGTCCTTTGCTTTCCAACACTTTGTATACCTCCTTCCATTCTCTTCTAGCTTGTGTTTCTGTTGAGTAATCATTTGACAATCTGATGGGTGTTCCTTTGTAGGTAACTCTCTGTCTCTCTCTTGCCACCTTTAAGATTCTCTCTTTATCATTTATATTTGCCATTGAAATTATGACATGTCTTGGTGTGCGTCTTTTGGGGTTGATTCTGCTTGGGACTCTCTGTACTTGTGTAACTTTTATCTTTCCCATATCCAGGAATTTTTCTGTCATTATTTCTTCAAATAGATTTTCTAATCCCTGCTGCTCTTCTTGTCCTTCTGGAAGCCCTATTATACGCATGTTACTTCATTTCATGTTGTCCCGAAGCTCCCTTAGGCTTTCCTCCTGCTTTTTAATTTTTTTTCTCCAATTGCTGTTCAGATTGAGCTTGTTTCTGTACCTGATCTTCTAACTCACTAATTCGGTCCTCTGCTTCTTGTAGTCTACTGTTGAAACTTTCCATGGTGTTTTTGATTGTAGCTATATCACTTTTCATTTCTTCCTGATTCTTGCATAAGTTGTTGATTTTCTCATCCATCCGATGTATAAATTCCATGACCATTACTCTGAACTCCTTTTCGGTCATGTTGCAAGCTTCAGTTTCACTAATTTCCTTTCTTGGCGACTCCACATTTTCTTTCCTCTGTGAGTTATTTCGTTTCCCCATTCTGGCTATCACCAGAAAGCTCAAGCTTCAGTTTGCGTGGACCTGGGCCATGTGCTGTGGGGACTTCGCTCCACCCGAGTTTCACTGAAGTGCTCTGACACTAGGACATGTGGCTGCCTTTGGTTGGTGGGAACCAGACTTGCCCATGGTCAGTGTCCCCAGTGTTCCATGTGGTCTCATGTGCACACTTAGAATCAGGGGCCCTATCTGCACCACACTGTTGGTATGTGCCGAAAATGAGATACTTAGCATATGCCAGGAGTCAGAGTTTCCCTGTGTCTGTACCAAGAATCGAGCGTCAGAGTCTCTGTTGCCTTGTGCGATTTCTCGTTGAGAATCAGGGTCCCTGTGTGTGCATGCACCAACAATTGGGGTCACTGGCTCTTAGTGTGAATGCTCTGTGAGTCAGGGATCCCAGGCAGCTGTGTCCGGCGTGCCAAATTCCCTGAAGTGGAGCTGCGTCCTGTGTGCTCTCTCTACTGAGCCAGACCGGCTAGGGCTTCGCACACTCTCAAATTCCTGAAGGTGCTCTGCCTCTGTGCACTCTCCCAGATTCCCCGAAGGGGAATGGAGTCTGTCCTGCGCGCCAAATTCCCCAAAGGGGAACCCCTCTGTGTATGCTCTAAGATTCCCTGAAGGGGAGCTGTGACCCGCAAGCCAAATCCCCCAAATTCCCCGAAGGGGATACCTCTGTGCACAGTCAGATTTCCCTGAAGGGGAGCTGCTTCTGTCCCACGCGCCAAATTCCCTAAGGGGGAGCACATCCCTGCGCAAAGCTCTGCAGCTTGGGCGAGGGGCGTGTCTATCAGTTACTTTGGCGCTATTCGCGAGCCTGAGGGCGCTCTGAAGCTTGGGCGAGGGGCGGGTCTATCAGTTACTATGGAGCTATCTGCGAGCCTGCGGGGAGGAGGATAGGCTCTTTGACTCATGGAACTCTCCTGCCGGGAAGTCTGGATTCTTCTTGTTGGCCTGAAACTGTGATAGCAGTTCTCTGTCCCCTGTTGCTGCAGGGTCCTGGTTTGTGTCAGAAGCCAGGATCCTAGTCTCAGGCAGCTCTGTTTCTCAAGATGGCGTGGTCTCCGCGTCCACACCAGCTGCCGAGAAGTGTCTGCTTTGTGCGCAGGGCTCCGCCGTCTAGGACTGCCCGGTTAGGCAGCCCCTTGGAAGACCTGCAGAATCTAACTGACCCTAGCTCATACACACACACACACACACCACACACATCTACACTCTCCTCTATGGGTTCCTCACTCACACTCTCTCTCTTCCTACCTTCCTGCCGGTCGCCATCTTTCCAAGTCCTCTCCATGTGTTCGATTTCTTTGGATTCTTTTTATTGTAGTTGATTTCCAGTTTTATGCCACTGTGATCTGAGAAGATGCTTAATATGATTTCCATCTTCTTGAATTTGAAGAGAATTTGCCTATGTCCCAATATATGGTCTATCTTTGAAAATGACCCATGTGCACTTGAGAAGAATGTGTATTCTGTGGCTTTGGGGTGAAATGGTCTGAAGATGTCAATTAATTCCATCTGGTCTAGTGAGTCATTTAGGATTGAAGTTTCTTTGCTGATTTTTTGTTGAGAGGATTTGTCCAGTGGTGATAGTGGGGTATTAAAGTCTCCTACTATGATTGTATTGCTGTCAATCTCTCCCTTGATATCCTCCAGGAGTTTTTTTTTTTTTTTTTTATGTATTTGGGTGCTCCTGTATTGGGTGCGTATATGTTTACCAGAGTTATTTCTTCTTGTTGGATTGCTCCCTTTAGTATTATGAAATGGCCTTCCTTATCTCTTGTTATGTCCTTCACTTTGAGATCTAATTTTTCAGATATAAGTATTGCTACCCCAGCTTTTTTTTAAATTTCCATTCGCCTGAAAAACCTTTTTCCATTCCTTCACCCTCAGTCTCTGTGTGTCTTTTTTTCTGAGTTGGGTTTTTTGTAGACAGCAGATATATGGGTCATGTTTTCTTATCCAATCCATTACTCTATGTCTTTTGATTGGGGCATTCAGTCCATTTACATTTGAAGTTATTATTGATAGGTACTTGTTTGTCGCCATTTTTGTTCTTTACCCCTGTGTTCTGTTTTTTTTTTTTTTTTTTTTTTTTACAGCAGACCCTTTAGCATTTCTTGCATTGCTGGTTTGGTGGTGATAAACTCCCTTAGTCCTTTTTTGTCTGTGAAGCTCCTGATTTCACCTTCAATTTTGAGTGATAGCCTTGCTGGGTACAGTATTCTTGGATTCAGACCCTTCCTTTGCATGACTTTGTATATTTCATTCCATTCCCTTCTGGCCTGATGAGTTTCTGTTGAGAAATCAGTTGCTAGTCTGATGGGGGTTCCTTTGTAGGTAACTTTCTGTCCCTCTCTGGCTGCTTTTAAGATTCTTACTTTGTCGTTGGTGTTTGCCAATTTAATTATAATGTGTCTTGTTCTCGGTCTTTTGGGGTTCATTTTGCTTGGGACTCTGTGAGCTTCTTGGATTTGTGTGGGGTTTTTCTTCCCTATATCAGAGAAGTTTTCTGTAATTATTTCTTCAAACAGGTTTTCTCTTCCTTGCTCAGTTTCCTTTCCTTCTGGAACCCCTATTATCCTGATGTTGTTTTGTTTCGTGTTGTCCCGAAGTTCCCTTAGGCTCTCCTCATGCTTTCTAATTTTTTTTTTCTAGAAGCTGCTCTATTTGGATATTTTCCCCCATTTTGTCTTCTAGCTCACTGATGCGGTCCTCTGCTTCTTCTAATCTACTCTTGATGCTTTCTATTGAGTTCTTACAGCAGCGATGTCATTTCTCATTTCTTCTTGGTTCTTCTTCATTTCCTCTTGGTTGTTACTCATATTGTCGAATTTGTCTTCCATTCTTTTCATCCACCTTATGACCATTTCTCTGAATTCTTTCTCTGACAGGTCGCTTGCCTCCATTTTGTTTACTTCCTTCTCTAGTGATGCCTGCTTTTTTTTTTCATATGTGGGCTGTTTCTTTGTCTCTCCATGGTCTCTCTTCTCCGGGTGTCTGGTTATGTAGTTCTCACTCTCCTGCCTTGATGTAAAGGCACAAAATACAACACAACAAGGTACAACGCACAAGGCACTGAACACAAATGTATTCACGATATTAATAACCCCAAATAAAGGTGACCACCAGAGAAAGGCAAATTAGAGGACAGGAGAGAAAGAAGAAGAGAGAGAAAAAAAAGAAAGGAGTGCAAAAATGAAATTGGGAAAAGGAAAAAAATGTAAGAGAGAAAAGAAAGAGAATAAGAAGGAAGAGGGGAACAAACTATATATATGGGAAGAAAATCCAATAGAACAGCCACTAATCCTAACAAATGCCAGCAACAAATACCTGGAGATGAATGCAAACTACAAACAACAACTAATATCAAGCGAGGCAAGGGAAAACAGAAGCAAAAATCAAACAAAAACAATACAAAAAAACAAAAAGGAAAAGCAAAACAATCTCACAAGTAAGCATAAAAATATCAATATAATCAACAATCAAGCAAACAACAAAAGGACAGAGAAAAAAATTATTTTGGATAGTGAAGAAAGAGAAGATAGAGGTGTGTATGGATTTGGATCAGGGGATTGGAAATTAGATATATAAGTAGGGTGAAATTTTAACAGGAGGTAAAAAGAAGGAATAAGGAAAATCTAAAGCAGGAAAATGGTAAGAGAAACAGGACAACAAAAGGGGAAAAGTTAGGAAGAGAGTGTTGGCATAAGGTAAAGTTGGGATAGAGTAAAATAATGCTAAAGGAACGATGAAAATAGAATGTAGAGCACTAATCCAAAAGTAAAATCAAGAGAAAATAAAATGACACTTTTTTAAAAAAAAAAAAAAAGTAAAATAGTAGTAGTAATAATACTGATTGAAAATAAAAATGCAATAATTAAAAAGGTAAAATCAAGTGAGGAAAAAAGAAAAAATTAGTTTCTTAAGTAAAAGATGAACAAAATAAAAATAAAAATGTTCAGTAATGAAGGTCATTCACTTCCTCTATTGTTCTGTCTGGCACGCCTGCTTCTTAGTCAGGACAGTATTGCAGTTCCCTGCGTTCCACTGCTCCTCAGTGTTGTAAGCCAGTCCTGATTTTTAAGCAGGCAGTTTGTGTTTACACAAGAGTCAATTTGTGATTCAGCCCCTGGGTGGCAGTGTTTCTGGATTGACCTCTGGGTCTGTAGATCCTCTCTAGCCAGTGCTTAGCTCCTGCTTTCCCTGTGGCACTCAATACCAGTTTGTGGGAGTGGGTTGCCCCAGAGCTGGTTCTCTGATGGTTATTCCCCGCTCTGATCCCCAGGTTCCAGAAAAACAACTTTCCCCTGCAGTCTCAGTAATCAGAAGCAAGGATTTAAAGAGGAAAAAGAAAAAAGAAAAAAAAAAAGAGCCAGCGTAAGTGTGCGAACTCCCGGGCTGTGCGCACGTCTGTGCAGTCTTTTTCCCCCTTGGGTCTAAGCAGCCAGCACACTTTTAAAATTTTTAGGCTGTCCTTTTACGTCAGATCAAAATGGGTTGCTTTTACGAGTTCCTTTCTGTTAGCAGCTCTGAGGACCCCCTTTCACATTCACGGATCACGCCAGCCCCAACAGCCAGGGATTACTCTAGGCGCAGACTTCCCCTGGTCCTCCAGCTCTCGCAGTGCGCGCATGCGTTTCTCTCTCCCGCTGGGACCAGAGACCTCACCTCATCCCAGGCGAAATCTGACCTCTCCGTGGTGGAGTGTAGAGCTCCTCTGAATCCTCGTGTTTGTGCCACTCGGGGACCGGTGTTCTGGGGTTCCGCAGCTGTTCGGTGGGTGCCGCAGTTGTAGATTTTCAGGCTTCCGATAACATCCACTTTCCCCTTCAAGATGGCGCGGTCTCACCGTCCGAGCCGGTCGCTTCGGGAGGGGACCCAGCAGCAGTGGGGGCTGCCTGGTCAGGGGAGCCCCGTCCAGCAGTCCCCCACCGTCTCCTGGAGTATAGCTGTCCCTTAACTCACCAACAAACACTCCCCGTGCGACCACACACTCTCCCTTTGTTTGCTCACTCACACACTATCTTTCAGTCTCCTTCCCGTCGGCAGCCATCTTCTTCCTCCACACTGGCATCTTTTTAACCCCGTCTATTACATCCCAAAGGATGGAACTCCCTCACCTCTGCTTGGCAAACAGCTAAAACCATTTTATTTCTCTTAGCCATTATCTACCTCCTCTCCCTCTTCATTAGACTCTTACGCTGCAGAAATAATAAAGAAATTTAATTTTGGCCCCCTCGGATCCCCCTCCCTATATGGAGTGGAATGTTATGTTATGGTCATAAGGAAACACCTCTAATGTGTGAAATGATTATCGTGTGAAATGTTTGCTGTTTGAGACCCCACTACTCTGTAACTTCCAAATTGGTGAACACCCCACTATCTTGATGTGAACGCCCTGCTCCTAGCATAAGGCACACCGTCTGGCCCACATTGACAGACAAACGTTGTTACTACCGGCTGTACAAACACTGGACCTTCTTCAGTCCACGTCGCCTGCCTGATAGAGGAGGACTCCACGTCGCTCCGTGAGACAAGTCCCTGATTGCTCTGCTGTGCGAGCCTGAACCAACTGCGGCCGCCTGTCTGTCTCCGTCTTCATCGTCCGTCTATCGGTGTGCATCGCCGGGTGGCCTTTGCCGGAGCCCAGGACCCACTAGGAATAGGTAAATAACCCTGTGTGAGTGCACACTCATTCTGTCTGTGTGTCCTGTGTTCCGGTTCGGCTCAGCTGTCTAGACATTGAAGTACCAGGGGACAGGCCGTTATTGCTGACTCCTGGTCACCTGCGTTTACCCCACTGAGTCTAGACAGATAATCAGTTAATTGGGGCATAATTGGGACACGTTGGCAGGAAAGTTCAGGAAAAGAAATATTTGTTAGAATTTTGCCAAAAGAACTAGGCGCCATTTTCATCCACCCGACGGGCAGGATGCAGGACTCCGAGTGTGGGAAGCGCTTTGAGGAACAAGCCTCCCCGCCCACGGGTTGGGGAGAAACCATTTCAGCTCTTTACACTCCTGCCTCCGCCGTGGGCAGCTGCTGCCGAGGCTGTCACTCGCCTTCGGAAACGCCCCTTTGCTTGCTCTAAAGCCGGGGTGAGGGCCAGGCCTGAAAGGAGCCGGACGTGTGAGCGATGTCACGGGCTCCGAAGCCGCGGCCCGCACGGTCCGACTGAAACGTCAGTGGGACGGCAGGCGCAGGAAGAGCCAGAGAGGGGCAGACCCACCTGCGCAGGAGCCACAGGCCCCCCAGCCCTCATGGCCACGGAAACCAGCCCACGTTCTCAGAGTGTCTCTGACGGACAGGCCAAGCTGGCTCAAGACCTCACAGTTTCCTTCATGAAGAATCTTCCTTGTAAACTCTCCATTTCCGATTTCTTCCCCTGAAGAAGGTGTGTGGGTGGTGACGTCACATCTGCCCGCTGCCTGCGGCTGTGGCTCTGAGGAAGATGACGTGTTGGGGGCGGGAGGGGCGGAGCCTGCAGAGCGTGGTGTCAGATGTAGACCTTCCCTTTGGAGTGTCCCCTCGGAGGGACGGGGGAGCCAGCCGGGCCTCACATGAGGTCATCACGGCAGGGCCACGGCGCCAGCTCTGGTGGCCAAGCTTCCCACCCAAACGAGGGCCCCATGGCCTCCAAGAAACGTCTTTTCCTGTTGTTTCCTTGTTGCAAAGCTCTCTGTGCTTATGAACTCACCTCACTGTTAACGCAGAGCCACCTTCATGAAAACGGTCCGGCTTTTTTCTGTCCCACTTGGGAGTCTGCAAAGTGTGAGATTTTGGTCAGAGTTTCCTGTGGGAGGGGCAGCCCGGTGTCCAGGGGACCGGGAAGGCAGGTGTCAAACTTGAACATCCTGTGGAGACAGAGAGGAGTCTGAACCTCCCTTACTCTCTGCCGCCTGTGGGCGCACAGACGGATGTGGTTTCATCACTAACTGGCGGCAGAGTGACTTGCACGTTTGCATGTTTCCTGGGCGTTTTGACAGGAGGGTTCTCTTAGTCTGCTCCTCCGTGAGGCTGACTCCCCTAGACTCAGCCCTGCTCGTGGGGGTGAGTCCCCAGAAGGCACGTGTGACCTCCAGGCAGGGGGAGGAGTCATGGCTTAGCTGAGCCTTCCCGTGATCTCTCAGAGGCCCCCCTCCCCTTTTTAAAAATATATTCTTATTGATTTCAGAGAGGAAGGGTGAGGGACAAGAGATAGAAACATCAGTGATGAGAGAGAATCATCGATCATCTGCCTCCTGCACGCCCCCTACTGGGGATCAAGCCCATAACCCAGGCATGTGCCCTGACCGGGAATTGAACCATGACCTCCTGGTTCATAGGTCAACACTCAACCGCTGAGTCACACCGGCCGGGCAGAGGAGCCACTTTTAAGCCGGGAAGGGCCACAGCACCCTGTAGGGTGAGCAGAGAAAAGCAGCCTGGACAGCCTGTCCGCACGCAGGGCTCTCGTTTCAAGCTGCCCATTCCTCCCTCAGGCCCTCGCAGCCGCTGACACCTCTTGGGGTTGGTTTTGGTTTTATTTGAAATGAGTTTTTAGTTCCAAGTTGCTGAGTAGAGAATTGCCTTTTTGATTTAATTACAGATGGCTTCTTAGAAAATTAGGGACATCATTCGTCCCCCGTGGTCATGCTGGTGAGGCCCCCGCAGAGGGCTGCCCGAGTGAGCAGGCAGGGCCCGACACCAGCTCTCAGGCAGGAGCTGAGGAAGGGCACCAGACCAGAGCCTCTGGTGGCCCCACACATCCCGGAGAAAAGCTCATGTGCTTCTCACTCTGATGAGAAGACTCCTGCCCCTCCAGGTTGAGTGCCCAAAGCCTGAGGAGCTGGGGGCCATTTGTTAGATCGCAACCCTGGGCCCCGACGGCGCTGGTGCCAGGGGAGAGACAGGCAGGTGGTCACTCTCGCTCTCGCCAGGAGTGTGTGCTGGGCTGAGTCAATCCTGGGGACTGGATGGGGTGTCCCCGGCAGCCCAGAAATGTGGCGAAGAGCAACGTCCACATTTAATATGTCACCGTTGTGAAATGGGCCGTCTTACCAAAGCCTTTGCTCCCTGTAACGGGCGCCCCGACCTCAAAGCAAAGCCTTTGTCCCAGTACCTGCGTCTCAGCGAGATGCACCCTCTCTGCCTCGGGACACGCTGTGGTCCAGCTCCCCGCTGAAGCGCATGCTGGGCGCTCCCAGGCGGGCTGCCTGCCCTCTCTGAGCCTTGGTTTCTTCGTCCGTGAAATGGGGTTAATGACACACCTTCTGTCCAGGCTGTGGGGTGACTGGAGGAGGGTGGCATTAATGCGTTTCCTGTGTGTGGCCACCTCAGCGAGTGTGACCCGCTGCACTGACGCTTGTTCCTGTGGGACGCTGGGTGCCGGCTCCCGTGGGCACCAGCCTGCGGCCCCTCAGGCATCACTGTGCAGGGCCCGCTGCATCTGCCCCATCAGCTGCTCGCCATCCGGATGGGTTTGCCAGGCTTCCAAGAGGGACGGCCCAGGGGCTTGCGGGCCGGCCGCTCGGGCAGCTGCTTTGTCTACAAATTCAGTGAGTCCCCGGGGGCTCCGGAATTCAGAGAAAACAAATGTGTTCAGGGCCACGCCCTGTTTCTCTGCGCAGCACGGTTTCCCCTGCAAGATTCGGCATTTCTTTATTTTTTCTGTTTTTTTAAATGTTATGTTTTATTGTTGCTAGTATTACAGATACTCCCACTTCCCCCGCCCCTCTCCTCCCAGCCCCTCCCCACCTCCAGGTCTTCACCCAGCCCATGTCCATGGACTATGCTTGTAAGTATACTAGAGGCCTGAAGCACGGGTGGGCCCTCGGCACGGCCTGCAGGCGGCCAGGGCGGCCGAGCTGGGCCTGGTGCTGTGCAGCTCCTGCTCGTCCTGGCCCCTCTGTGCCTGCCGCAGGCTCGCACCCAGTCAGTCCGATCGGGAGAGGCTCGAGCCGCCCCAGGGGCGCTCGCCAGCAGTGAGCCCTGTGTCTGGCACCTGTTGGTCAGCTGAGCGGCGCTCAGGCTGTGGGAGTGCACTGACCACCAGGGGGCAGCTCCTGCATTGAGCGTCTGCCCCCTGGTGGTCAGTGCACATCACAGTGACCGGTCATTTGGTCACTTAGGCTTTTATATATATATATAGACTAGACGCCTGGTACACGGATTCATGCTGTGGGGGGGGGGTCGGTATCTCTCAACCTGGCCTGTACCCTTTCGCAATCCGGGGCCCCTCGGGGGATATCCGACTGCAGGTTTAAGCCTGATCCTCACAGGCCAGACCAGGCAGCTCCTGTGTTGAGCATCTGCCCCCTGGTGGTCAGTGTGCATCATAGCGACCGGTCGTTCAGTCAGCCGGTCGTGTGTCGTTTAGGCTTTTATATGTATAGATAGTTCTTTCGTTTATCTCTTCTCACCCCACCCCCACATCGAGGCGTGTGAGGCTGAGGCTGTCCCATGCCTCTCTGCTTTTGGTTCGGGCATTTCTTTAAACGGCCACAGGCCCGTGCTCTCTCTGTGAGAACCCAGTACAAGACGCCTCCTCTGTGTGATTGCAGGGTCAGGCCCCACAGTACACGGGCCCACTTTAGGAGCCAGCTGGGCTCTGCTCTGTTGTAAACCAGCCCAGCCCTGGTTCCTGACCACACACCCCGGGCCTCTCTCTGACCAGGGGACATGCAGAGACTACTGTGGACAGTGAGGCAGCGGGGTGGACGGAGCCAGAAGACACACCAGGAAGGGAGCCTGGGTGGCGGTGCAGCCCAGCCACGGTGGTCCTGAGGGCCGCTCGCCTGCTGGTGGGCCGGGTGCCACCTGGGCCCGCACCTGACAGGCCTGGGTGGCGGTCTGTCCAGCTGATGTCAGCGACCTCAGACACGGAGGGCCTTTCCGTGGGCCCCTCCACGTGCTTCCTGCTGTGCTTCTTGTGCCCAGTCCCTGGGGGTTGCGCTCAGGGCGAGCGAGGTCAGAGACCGGCTTCAGGCCCGTGTGCGACGGAACCCCGGGCTTTCCCAGGGAACACTCCCCTGGGAAGATGAAATTGCAAGTAACTTCACTGTTTGCTTCAAACACCTGAAAACCCATTTATCTGAACAATAATTTGCTCAGCTAACCGTTAAAGTAAACACACCTCTCAGATAAGAGCAGGCTCGGGAGACCGGGGCCTCGGGAGGTCTCGCCAGCTGTGGTCACCCGCCTGACCCCCACCAAATACCTGCTGAAGCCAGACCCCCCCAGCAGCCGAGGTCGCCCTCCTTCCCGAGACACCCTTTCTGGCGTTCCTCCAGGCGGCCCTGCGCAGAAGCCAGCAGCCGCTGCCGGGCGGGTGTGCTCAAGGAGCGGGTCCAGCCTGCGGCTCGTCCTCTGGCCTCTGGCCCCGTCCTCAGTGGTGGGAGGCACGTGGAGACCCGGGACCCGCCCAGCAGAGCAGTGGCCACTCCGAGTGCTAGTCCCGACAGGGTCTCGGGCCCGGCTGCCGCCGGGTGCTGAAGGGCCACAGGGGCTGCAGGGGGTCAGCAGGTGAAACTGTGGGGCCAGCAGCTCCCCCCTGGGTCTTCTCAGAAATACACGGTGCGTGTACGGGGGTGCTAGTACAATGTTGTAATAGAGAACCCCCCGACCCCTCCCCGTGTCCACCCTCCTCATTCCCGAGTCCACCCTTGAAGTACCTCTCATTGCATGTGCCTGCATTCTGCCGATATATCAACATAGAAGTGTTTTCATGCTATTTATTTTAGGTGTGACTTTAAAAAATCGGACATAGTTGGATTTTGTTTTATATGCAATCTGAAATTTATTCCTCAACAGAGAAATTGACCTGTTAGTGACTTAAAGCTGCCGCTCTAAGTGTTCCTTCCCCCGTTAACCCAGGCTGCAGGCGGCTCCCGGTGTGGACTGTCTTTTCCTGCCTGTGGCTTTCCTGTGTTTACATGCGACATTTACTGCGATCACACCTGGCAGGGGTGGCTTCCTAGTGTTAAGGAGTCCTTACGTCCGTGCCTCCCCGTGACGGGGTCTACGGTGAAGAGCTCCGTGCCCGCAGCCGAGGCGTGGTTCTCACGTGCACCCGGCCCCGCTCCTGGCCCTGCTCCCGGCCCCGCTCCCGGCCCAGCGCGTGTGGACTAGCTGCTGTTTAAACGGTCACGGTTGTTATTTTGTAGAATCTAATGTAATTCAACATTGAGGCCTTTTTCACGTTTACATTTAATGTAACAGCACAATTTAATTATTCAGGTTCTCTCTATTTGAGCTGAGCTGGTGCTGGCAGGGTTTTCCAGTGCCATTACTTTCTGGAAATTTCCATTTCCTGCATTTGTCAAGCTGCTGCATGCATCTTCATTTAAAAAATAAACTGGAGTCTCAGGGGCATCTGAGTTTATATTTTCTGAATATGTATATCATCTCTGCCTTTACACAGGAAAAAGAATTTGGCTGGGTATAAATCTGGATATAGTTTAGCAGAGAAATTTGAGGATAGCTTGATTCTTGGCCTTTAAATGTAGTTTGTTTTAATGCTTTTAGAAGTATTTTAATTTAAAAAAAGTCAAGATATAATTTAGAGGAATGACTTAAAGTTTAATGACTATGGCCAGGTATACTTCCCACAAAATTTTTATCTGAATTGTCACAAAATCCAGTGGCTGGCAACCTGAATGAAATGAAGGAGATTCAACTGTGAGAAAATACATAGGTCACTATTGCCAAAATTACTGCTCATCCACGCTCCTTCGGAACAAAAGTTCTCCTCTCCCTAAGCCAGGGCATGAAGTATCACATGCATGGAATGTGGGGAAAGAACTAAGGCAACCACATTATTTATTACTAACGTAACCAAGAGCTGGCCCTTTCCTCACCCGCCTCGACCCTCTCCGCTCCCTTCAGGCCAGAGTGCAGCCTTGGTCTACGTGGGGTGCGTGGAGGGGCAGATCCCACAGGCTCGGGGCAGACCGTGAATGAAGCCAGTGCCTGGGATTAGCTCCGGGTGGATCACTTCATGAGAGGCCAATCCTGTTAATCAAAATGATATGCTATCCTTTCCACTTACACCACACGGAGGGCCCGACCTCTGTGCACGTCTGGTGTATGCGCTGAGTGCTTGCTGTTCTTCTCACTGTCACAGCCCCCCGGGCACACCCCCCCTCCCCCCCCGGGCACAGCCCCAGCAGGCAGGGTACTGTGGTCTTGAGGAGCTGAGATTTGCAGCAACACCCTGCTGCTCACGTGAGTTTTCATTTCCGGAATGTTCACTGTGTTCTTCTCTCTGATTGAAAGACCAGGCTGGGGCCTCCACCCTCCTTGCCTCTGGCAGCACAGGGAGCGTTTCTGTCACCATGCTCTCCCTCCCACAGGCGGGCTCTTGGTTTTGTCCACTTTTCTGCTCCCAGAGCCCAAGGGCCTTGCCTCTTCCATGGAAGGCACTTGCATTTTAATTTTCATTCTTTAAAATATACCTTTGTTGATTTCAGAGAGGAAGGTAAAGGGAGAGAGATAGGAACATCAATGATGAGAGAATCGCTGATCAGCTGCCTCCTACACGCCCCCTACTGGGACCTGGGCATGTGCCCTGACCTTAATTAAAGGGTAACCTCCTGGTTCAACTGCTGAGCACATGGGTCTGGCACTGATATCTTAGTTGAAAGAGAGCAAGCATCATGGGAAGGAACAATACCCCTCCCCAGGGAGAATCCCTTTAACTGTTTGTGTATTGGTTTTTGGTATTTGTAATGCATTTTGTATGAACCAAGGGTTCTAGAGACAATGTGAGTGCTTTTAAAAACAATCTCCTAAATATTATCTTTTATCATAAAAGTTCACAAATGTCCTTGGTCAAGCTGCACCCCAGGAGGTGGGCGTGCTGGGTGGAGGTGAGTCAGGGCTCAGGCCGCGCTGCCTCCTGGGGCAGAGCAGCTGCTCCGCGGCCGCGCAGCAGCGGTTCCGAGCGTCTGCCCAGGCCCAGCACTTCCCGTCGTGGCTGTGCTCGCTGAGCTGCTCTCTTGAAATTCCGGACCAGCTTCATACTGTCACTGGGGTGGCCACTCCCTGCCTGGGACACGAACCAGAACCCCGGTCACTTACTGGGTTTTACAAAGTGCTGTGGGCGTCGGGAGCGGAACCAACCGCGCCTGCCCTGGCTGCGAGGGCGTGTTGGCGGCTCCCGCGCCGCCCAGGCCTGCTGTGTGCGGGCCGGCGGCATGGCTTTCCCTTAAGTTGCTTCTTCCCGGGGAGCCGGGCGTTTCCTCACTGACGGGGCTCCGGAACAGGAGCTCCGCTCCTTAGAGCCCGCGACATTGCCCGCCTTGGCTCAGCCCGTGGCCTTGGTCGCTGCCGCGCTGGAGCGTGTGCGTGGAGGTTTTCTCAGGGTTGGGAGGCCGTTCCCATTCAGGATGGAAAGCTTCGCCTCTGTCCTCAGTCCCCCCTCCTAATGCCTTTGGTTTGGATTCTTAGTGTATTTTAACTCTTTAATCCCTCCGCGATTTCTCTTTATCTACGATGTGAAGTGGTAGCAGATGCTCATTCTTTTTTCTTTTTTGGTTTTAAGGAGGAATTTTTATCATTTTCCCTCCCCACTCCAAGGGGCCTCAAGACGCTGCTGGCGATGCAGCCCCGTGGGCTCGCGGGGCGGCGCCGGGCTTCAGGCAGCGCTGCCCTCCTCACACCAGCCCGGCCGATGCCGATGCCGATGCCGATGCCGATGCCGGCGGGGCCTGGAGCTGGGTCCGTGGCCATGAGCCTGAGAGAAGAGACGTCTGGCCTGGGCCGCTGACCCCAGCCAGGCCCGCCCAGGGTCTCCAGTCCAGCACCTCACCCTCCTGTGGCTGAGGGACCCTGGGGTGGCGCTGAGGCTGGGAAGGTGCTTCCTTTGATGCCAGTGGCGCCGAGAACAGAATCAGCCATGAACAGACCCGTCAGAAGGAGAGCAGAGATTCCCTGAGGGAGAACCGGGTGCCAGGCTGGTTGCTATGGCAACCACACCTCTGCGGGGAGCCCAGGCCACCTGCTGGACGAATAGGAGCCTCTTCATTTTATTTATTTATTTATTTATATTTTATTGCTTTTTTACAGAGAGGAAGGGAGAGGGAGAGAGAGTCAGAAACATCGATGAGAGAGAAACATCGATCAGCTGCCTCCTGCACACCCCTCACTGGGGATGTGCCCACAACCAAGGTACATGCCCTGGACCGGAATCGAACCTGGTACCTTTCAGTCCGCAGGCCGACGCTCTATCCACTGAGCCAAACCGGTTTCGGCAGGAGCCTCTTCATTTTAAATTAGTTTTTTTCTCTCATGGGATTAAATGCTTTCAAATGTATTTTCAAGAAATAAGCCCAAAGCCTGTGGGCCACTGGGTGTGGCCCTCCTCGCCGAGCGCGCAGCCCCTCAGGCCCGCAGCTGTGGCCCGGCCTGTGGGCAGCCCGCCCGCGGTCTCCGTGCGTGAGCAATGCCGGCCGCCGCGCCTGTCCTGCGGCTGCGGGCTGCTCCCCAGGAGGGACGGCTCTGTGCCAACGCCCTGCTGGCTCCAGGCGCTGGGTGCGTGCCCGCCCGCCGGCTCCCCGGCTCCCAGTGCTGGGGCCGCCCCAGGACCCCAGCCGCCAGGACCTGTGGCCCTCAGCCCGACCTCGCCTTGAAGCCCTTCCTTCCCGGCTGAACCAGGCCTGTCTCCTGCGCGGCATTGCCGCCCCAGGTGAGACGACACGGGCAGGCGAGGAGACACACAGCGGGCCCCAGTGCCAGTCGGCCAGGACCCACCGCTGGGGAGCCAGGCAGCGTGCCCCGGGACCCGCAGAGCATCATGCGAGCTACGTCACTCAAGTCCTTCCCTTGCGTTTTCTACTCGCACGAGGCCGCCGTCTGTGGGAGGCTCGCTGTCCCTGTGCCATCCGCTAACCGTCCATCTCGCCGGCCCCGCCCCGGGAGGCCCCCGGCCCCCTCCTCCTGCCGGGCCTCCCCACAAGCCTGGAGTGACGTGGGCTCTGGAGGAGGGGAGGACGGCGGGACAGCGCCCCCCGGAGGAGGTGGGCAGCCTGAGCGCCCGGGAGCGCCAGCCACGCCTCCTGTGTGTGTCGGACACACGTGCAGAGACGGCGCCAGACACGTCCCGGCCTCTGCAGAGCTGAGAACAGGTGGACCCAGGGTTTCCGCTGCAGGTTGGCCCCCGGGGAACGTGCTCTGAAAACCCGCAGCTGTCCTGGCCGGGCCCAGTGGTTAGCGCGTCGGCCGCACACTCAAGGCTCACAGGTTTCATTTCTGGTCAAGGGCACGCACCTGGGCTGCAGGCTGATCTGTCTGGGTTGTGGTGTGTGGCAATGTGTCTCTCACATCGCTGTTTCACTCTCTCTCGCTTCCTCTCTCCCTCCCTCCACACTTTCTAAAAGTCAATGGAAGCCCAGCCAGTGTGGCTCAGTGGTTGAGCATTGACCTATGAACCAGGAAGTCACAGTTTGATTCCTGGTCAGGGCACATGTAGAGGTTTCAGGCTCTATCTCCAGTGGGGGGCGTGCAGGAGGCAGCTGATCATGATTCTCTCTCATCATTGATGTTTCTCTCTCCCTCTCCCTTCCTCTCCGAAATCAATAAAAATATACTTCAAAAAAAGTCAATAGAAAAAAATATCCTTGGGTGAGGATTAACCACAACAAAACCCCTGCAGAATTGTGAGCCGCTGTAAGGGGACTCCTGTGTGTTGTGTTTTCTACTAGTATATCTGAGAGGATTGTAATTATGTTATTTGAAAATCACTAACTTTGCATATTTTAGATACATAATTGTAACGATTTAAACTACGAAGCCTGAGTTTTTGTGCTATTTCTCAGATTCAATCAGCACAAGATGTGAGCAACCCTCATCTCAATGGAGAGATCGGCCTGGTCGGTCTCCATGACTCTGACCGCGTCACCATCGTTTGTTTCCTTGTTGTTTCTCCGTTCCAGGTGTTGGACTTCAGCTCAGAAAAGATCCCAGCAATGGCTCGGTGCTCCTGCCGGGCCTACTGTGTGAGCAGCGGCTGTTTCCATGCGCGAGGTGCCCTTCCCCCGCTGTCCTTGCTGAACCTTTCGAGAAGTTAAAGGAAGCGAGAGTCCTTTTCTTTCCATCTTTCAAAGGACACGTCTATACAAAAGGCGGCCTCAATCTTTTGTAGTGTCCACAGCAGGCGTGCCTCCCGGGCGGCGAGGACGCAGTCGCAGCCTCTCTGAGCCGTGTCCCCGTTTCCCAGGGAGAGAAGTCCATTTGTGAAATCGCACGCAGGTGGGGCTCAGCTTAGGCCAGAGCTGGAGAGAAGGCCTCGTGGGGAAGCTGTCCCTCAGGGTTGCAGGTGGTAGCTGTGCGGGGACAGGGGGCGGTGTCAGAGCGAGGAGCCACCCAGCGTGGGGCGGTGTACCCGCCCAGAGCCCAACCTTAGGCCCAGTGCCGGGTCCACTTCCCTGGGTTTGCTCTGTGGGAACAGGTGGGCCAACGCAAAGCACCGCTAAACCAGCTCAGAGGCTCAGAGGGGCGCCTCCGGGCGGGCGGGGTGAGTCCCTGAGGAACATTGCGCTTCTGTTACAGGCAGCGCGGGACCTACTCTCCATGAAGAAAAGGGATAAAGAGCGGGGCGGAGGGAGAGGTTTGCACGGACGCGACGCCGAGGGCCGCCCTGGGCACATCGCGGTCACTCAGCACTTACCTGCAGAGGGAGGAGGCAGGGCGGATGCAGCGTCTCACTTTCTCGGGAATAACTGAGGCGTGAGACTCTGCGGTATGTTCCGTAACGTGGAGACAAAGCCACAACCACCTGCCACCCTGATGAGCAGGGGCGCCAGGCTGCCCCCCTCTGCCCGCCACCAGGTGCTTCCTGCTCACACCGTGCTGATCCGAGGGGCGGAGCGGGCCGGACCCGCCTCCTCTCCCTACTCCCACCTGCTTGGCTCTTGGGAAAAGCCCAGCGTCTCACCCTCTCCTCTCGACAATTTCAGTTTGAGCCACGGGCACTCCTCGCTGTGAAATGGAGCAGTTTGGTTGGGCATGGAGTTCTCAGAAATAGATTCTTTTCTGCTTCTGGCAGAAATGAGGTTAGGGGTTATCCAAGGCATGCCCACACACGGATGTGCATACAGACATGCCCACACACGGATGTGCACACCCAGATGTGCATACATGGACACGCACACACAGATGTGCACACACACATGTTCACCTGCGTCCACTCAGCAGGCTCGGCTTCTGTGGAGGGGTGACTACACGCAGACCCGCCCTCGGACGGCAGGGAGCCCGCGGGCCAGTGCCGAGCAGCCGCCCCGCAGACGCCCTGTCGGGTGCGCCAGCGCGGGGCGGCGGTGGCTGTTTCCAACGGCCACGCAGGGCGCATGCCCACCCGACCTCTCCCTCCTCGTCCAAGCGCTGCCTCAGACGCGGGGCAGTCCCTCCTCCGTGTGAGGCCCCAGGGCTCCGAGTGGCTTCCGACACACGGACAGGTATGGCATCAGGTTTATTGAGCTGTTCACACATTTACATTTTAAAACGATCCATCGGCTGGTCATGCGCTCCTGTCAGCCACCAGTAAAGCACGCTCCCCCTCCCAGGCAAGAGGCCTAGTGCGACTCTTAGGGCCGCGATGACGCTGAGGGAAACTGTGTCCGCCCGTGACCCGGGCGCAGCCCGACTCCCGGTAAACACCATCTGGACACCGGGCAGCTGAGAGGGGCCCAGCTCAGGGGTCTCTGGGTGCAGCCCAGGGGCCGGCCCGCATCCCCGCTGGCCTCCCCGGCCGCTCCCGCCACCATCCCAGTCGCCGCATGCTCCCAGGTCTGTGATGCCCGGGAAGGAGACTCCCCGGTCTCCACGCTAAAGGCCCTGTGGTAAACGGGGTGAAGGCGCAGCAGGCCAGGCGTCGGGCTGGGTGTGGCCGCTCCCCAGACGCGCCTCCCAGCTCACCGGGTGGGTGGCCGCAGCCAGGGCCGCACCGCCCGCGTGCACGGAGGCGCTCAGGACACTGTCCTTGCAGGAAGCAGTCTCCGCTCAGACAGAGAGGGCATCAGGCCCTTTTCCTTAGGAGACTAGGCTTCTCCGTGTGTCTGGTGGCGCCCGACGGCCAGGGGCCGGGGGTGAGGGCCTGAAGTAACGCCATGGCTGAGGCTCTCATAAACAGGACCCCTTGAGGGGCACGCTGCTCCCTGTGGCTGTGGCCTCGAAGCAGGAGAGGGGGCCGCCGGGGCAGCCTCGGGGAAGTCCTCGCCCGCTCCTGTGTCCGCAGCCCCGCGCAGCCCCGGGGACGGGGCGGAGCAGGGATGGCCTGCGGGGGCCCGGCTCCCGCTGAGGACAGACATCCAGGCTGGGAGCCTTCCACGGTGGCGGGGCCAGCGCCTCTTGCTCAGGGGTCACTTGGTGCCCCTGTTGTTCTCTTTGGAAATGGGTCCATCCACACAGCCAAGCGTGATGAACAAAGCAGCTACTAGCAAATGCGGAAGCTTAACCACGATGAGATCTCAGTTGCGCTCGGTCGCCGTCGCCGTCGAGTTAGGAGGTGGTCAGTGCCACGTGGGCCAGGCGCTGAGCCGGTGCTGGTTTCCCCGGCGCCCGGGCCCACGTGGCTCCGGCTCACGGCCGGGTTGGCCGGCACTAGATGACCGAGGTCTCCGTCTGCAGGAAGGACGGGGAGTGGGAGCCGCGGTGGGAAGGCAGGGTGCTCTCCGAGCCGTTCCTGGAGATGGACAGGCTGTGGAGCCGGTCGCCCCGTCCCGAGAGCTGGCGCGGGCACAGGCTCTGCCACTTCCTTCTTAGCTCGTTCTGCACCTGGGGGTCAGGGCAAAGCAAGAGGAGCCGGTCAGGAGGTGCTCGGGTTGCACCCAGGCAGGGGGTGCCCTCCGCAGAACACACTTCTCCCTCTGCCTCTCCTGGTGCCATCCCTCCACGTCCCTCAGATGGACACACGGGGCAGGCTCAGGAAGAGGCGGGCACGGAAGGGGATGCCGACCGGGGTGCCGAGGGGCGTCCTGACTGTGGGAGCCGCTGCTGGGAGCTGGTTTCAGGCACCGTCAGTCCATTGACAGTGGTGGACCCACCGGAGCCCCAACACGCAATCTAGACCTCAGCAAAGGCCCATGGGAGTGTGGGCGGAGCCCCAGCGAGCCTGTGTCAGGGGCGTTGGGAGGAAGAGGACAGGCTGGTGCGGAGGGGAGGGGCGCAGGTGTGAGGATGGAGAGAGCGGTGGCCGTGGCTGGGCTCCAGGAGGCGCCATGCTGGGCCCTCCACACCAGCAGGAGAAAGCCGGGCCCAGCGCCTGGGGCTGTGTGAGCGCTGCCTGCACCTGAGGGGCTCAGTGCTGGGGCTCGGCGGCTGCCTGCTCTGCTCTCTGCAGAGTCCCAGAGGGGCCACAGCAGCAGTAAACTGAGAGGGGGGTTCAAGAGCAGGAGTTGGGGGTGGCCTGGCTGAAACTGTCACCCCACTTGCTGCAGCTGGGTGGGGACTCAGGACGTGGGACTTGGCAGAAAGTTGGGGAAGCGTGGGTCCTGACAGGAGGAGGGGGGCCACGGGACAGTCTGGGAAGGCGCCCGCAGCTCAGGTGTCACTAGGGAGCATCGGAAATGATGGACATTCCGGGACAGAGCAGAGGGCAGGCGCTTAGGGAGCAGGTGCCCTTGGTGGGTCCACCCCCTGCTGCTCTGGGCTCACGGCGCCGTCGATGCTCGAGGCTTGGTGTGGAGAGGCCACGGCCAAGCAGGAAGGGCGGAGGGAGGACTCGGCCTTGGCTTCTTGGGCAGGGGGCCACGCGCCTGGAGCCGTTGCCGGCAGTGTCCAGGTTGGGGGGACTTTAGGGACCCCTCACAACCCACGTGTGTGGACTGGCCCCTGAGGAGCTCATGATGCCCACTGTGGTCAGCAAACCTCCCGGCCAACCCCCCCGCGCCCCTCCCCGCAGCCGGTCCGCTCCTGATTGGCCTCTCCTACCCCAATCGAGGGCGGGGTGGCTGGCCAACCCCCCCCCCCCCCGCACCCTTCCCCCCCCCGCGCCCCTCTCCCCCTGCGGCCCCTCCCCGAAGCCGGCTTGGCCTCCTGATAGGCCCCCCACTCTGATCAGGGGCAGGGCCGGCCAACCCCCCCGCGGCCCCTCCCGCAAGCCAGCTTGGCCCCAGATCAGGACTCACGTCGCTGTTGAGGAAGCAGTAGAGAACCGCCACCACCAGGCCCTGCGGGAGAAAGGTGGTCAGTGCCTCCACCGAGGCGGCGGCAGGACAGATGGGGCGGCCCGTCTGCACGCACCTGGAAGGATCCCGCGCACAGCTCAAACAGGAGCTGGAATCTGGAGGAGGTGCCCGTGGGCAGCACGGCAAACACCATGTAGTGGATGCCGAACAGCGGGATGAGCAGCAGGGTGGACTTGGTCAGCCTCCTGCAGACAGACAGACGGAGCTGGGCCAGGTGTGACCCTGGCAACGCCCCTTGACCCCTCACTGTCCAATGGGAAAGCCCAGCGCCAGGTGGACCACAGAGAAGGAGTGCCTCGATTTGTCCACCCGGCACACCCACGTGTCTATTCACACCCTCGCACGCGCCGCCCTGGAGGACTCTCCAACACTTTGTGACCATTGTCCCACTTCCCGGCCTCCAGCGGTGTGCACCCCCTCAGGCTCCGGACCTGGGGCTGGAAGGAGACCAGCGAGGGCCGCCTTGGGCAGCGGTGCCGCAGGGCCCAGCTCTCAGCTGCACTCCCACCCCGGCGGCTGGGCCCGCACTACACCAGTGAGCATGTCAGGCTCCTTCACACTCCCGTCGGGAATAAAGCATCATCTTCACTGCTAAGTGTGAGGCCGGCACAGACTGGTCTGAGGGGGAAGGAAGATTCTAGATATACCAGCGACCAGAATGCTGTAACCACCAGACCAGTTGCCCACTGTGGTCTGCAAACCTCCGGCCAACCTCCTGAGGCCCCTCCCCCCAGCCCGCCTGCTCCTGATTGGCCTCTCCTACCCCAATCGAGGGCAGGGTGGCTGGCCAACCCCACCCCACCGCGGCCCCTCCCCCAAGCCAGCTTGGCCTCCTGATAGGCCCTCCACTCTGATCAGGGGCAGGGCCGCCAACCACCCATGGCCCCTCCCCCAGGCTGCTGACCCCCGATTGGCCCCCCACCCCATTGGGGCCCAGGACCACCAGCCAATCACCTGCGGCCCCTCCCTGCAGCCGGCCTGGCCCTGTTCCACCCAATCTGGGCGGGCTGGCCAGACCCCACCCGTGCACGAATTCATGCACTGGGCCTCCAGATGGACATAAAACACACATGAAGTGTGACCACGGAGAAAAGTCAGATGGCAAACAGGCCAGTGGGCAAAACACCTCTCGCGGCTCTGAGGCCTCCATGCTGAACCGCTGCACACACGCCCCGTCCGGCCAACCACCGCGGGCCGCCAGACCGAGGACTGCAGTGCCTGGAGCCCATTCTTCTGCCCACACACTGGCGCGGCCCCTCCCTCTCGGTGTCCAGGCTATGAGGCCCTGAGGGCCGCTGGGCCCATGGAAACAACTCACTTATACTGTGGCTGCTCGCTGCCTCTGGCATCTGGGGATGTCAACTTCTGCAGTAAAATCCGTAAGATACTCACAAACAGGATAAAATTGACCTGCATAAAAAGAGACAAACGTCTGTTCTCCATTTCCCGCCCCGGAGGTGGGGCTGGGGCCGGAGCCTGCCCACCCGGAGCTGCCCCACGTCCAGCCGGACATGGTCTGTGGTCTGCATCACGTATTCAACCCCAGCTGCGGCAAGGCATGTAAATTAATGTGGACACAAACAGGACAAACGGAAATCCAGCTCCTCCCTGACATGTCCTTGGTCAGGCTGGGACCCCCAGAGGCTCCCCATGGGAGGACACAGGAGGCTCTCTGCTCGCCCCGTCTCAGAGGCCTCATGCTGAGGGGTGCTGAGTCCAGGACAGACGACGCCCCTCCTGTGAGCGGCTCTGGAAGGCCGAGGGGACAGCCGCTTCCATGCAACACAGGACTGGCTGGCCCTGCCCGTGTGGCCACCGAGGGCGGCTGCTGCCTCGTGCGAGGTGACTTACGAGAATTGAGATTAGAATCGGGGTTCGGATCAACCACCAGGGGCCACTGTGCTCATTGGTATCCCAGCAGCTACAGGAAGGAGAGAAGGAAAATGACCTCACCACCGAGTCTGTCCGGGGAACAGCGAGGACACGTGCTGCGGGGACGCCCTCCCGGAGCCTGCAGGGCAGCGGCCCTCCCTGCAGACACGACCCGTCTGCCCGTCCCTCCTGCTGCCCACAGGCCCATGTGGAGGCACGACTGTGTGTTAGAGACTCGGCGTGACCTCAGGGGTTTATTCTTCTCCATGTGACAGTCTGCCTACGGGGAGGTGACACCAAAGGTCACGCAGGAGCCCGAGGGGCAGGTCAAGTCCCACGAGACCCCATGAGTGAGGGTTGAAGGCGGGGTCAGTGAGGAACAGCTGACGGTGGCGTGTGGCGAACTGTGGGGCCCACACTCACCCCGTGTCTTCCAAGCAGAGCCTGGCCACGGCCCACGCCGCTGTGCATCCGGCGGGGATGCCTGCAGAGACACGCCTGTTACCCACAGCCCCCTCGTCAGCCCGGCCGCCAGGACCAGGGCCTTCTGAAGGAAACGAGGCAGAAACTCCTAATGAGCCCAGTCGGGTTTATGCGTGTTCCTTGCTACGCACTGGCGGTAACGCAGTACATGTCTGAAAGCTGACCCTGCACGGCCTGACCCATGTGACTGTGCCTGGCGAGTGTGGTGACCGAGCTGCGGACGGAGACGTGCCCACCAGCTGGCGGGGCGTGCCCCTCTCTGCGGGTGTCCCCCGGTGTGACCCCTTCCTGAGCCCGGCTGGGGCAGGCTTGCTAACAGGTGTGCTGCCGGGACTCCTGCCTCTCCTTGGGGCCCTCTGTCTGGCTCCCACATCGGGTTCGCTCAGCAATGGGGTGTCCTAACCCGGCCCTGGTTCCCTGGAGAAGTGTTGGCTGCAGGGACCTCACTGTCCTGTCAGAGCTCTTCCTGAAGGGCACCTCCTGGGGCAGCACAGTGTCTCCCGAGGCGACAGAAGCAGGGACCTGTGCGCTCGTGGGTGGCTGAGCACGCAGCCTGTGGTGGGGCGGCCTTACCCCACCCGATCAGGAGGTAGGCCTGGAAGCGGCGGCCGCGGGAGAAGCTGGCCGCCAGCAGGGTGTGCAGGTACAGCCCCTCCACCAGCAGCCAGGAGAAGTTGGCCATGATGCAGTACTGGAAGAACACCAGGCTCAGCTTGCAGCCCACCTGGAACGTCAGAGCAGGAGAGCGCATCTCGTTCAGAGAAACACCCTCAGGCGGGTGCAGCGCCCAGGGAACGCGCCCTCCCCTCCTCGCCGCCCCCCCCCCCCTTTTGTGTAAGGAAGCAGGACACCAGCAGAGGCGAGGACGGCAGGTGCATTTCACAGAGAGGCCCTCGCATCCCGGCCCGGCACGCAGAGCTCGCTGGAAGGTGACACAACTATGTGGCAGGTGTCATGCAGCCCAGCGACAGCAGCCTGGACCCTGAGCTATGGGCACGTGTGGCCCTAGCTCCTCGCCTGCCTTCTGCCTCCTCTACCTCGTCCCATTCTCGGCCTCCCTTCTCTCTCTGTTCTTTTCCACTGTCCTCTCTTCACAAGAGACAAACAAGTAAAGAGAAACCAGCAAATGAATGGTCCCAAGAGCTGTGAGGGCCACCTTCCCTCTGAGGCCCCCGACGGCCTTACCCAGGAGGCCAGCTGGTCGGGGCAGTGCAGGGTGCTGGAGCTGGAGTACAGCACGCTGTCCTTGACCAGCACCGAGACGGCCCTCAGGATGAACGAGAGGAACAGGTTGAGGTGGATGTAGTTCCGGGTGCAGTGCAGCCGCCTGTGGGGACAGAGGGACAGACACTCAAACACTGATTTTGTGAATTTGCTCCTGAGTGAGTCCAGCAAGGTTGCTGAGCAGGATTAAGCATGCAGAAATCAACTCCTTCCCTGAAACAATCAGGAGTGGAATCAGCCCTGGCCGGTGTGCTCAGTGGATAGAGCATCAGCCTGCTGACAGAGGGTCTTGGGTGCGATCTGGTCAAGGGCATGTAACTCAGTTGCAGGCTCTTCCCCGGCCCGGGCCCTGGTCAGGGCTCATGCAGGAGGCAACCAATCAATATTTCTCTCTGTCTTTCCTTCTCTCTGAAAATATCCTCGGGTGAGGATTAAAAAAAAGAAAAAAAAGAAATGGAATGGAATGGAATCTAACAAAATATATAAAACAGCATAAACGAATACCTAGAAATGACTGTCAGAAGAGAGGCAGACTTTACCCCAAATCACAAAACATTATTGAAAGAAATGAAAGAAAACTAAACAAATAGGAGGATCTATTATGATCACGGATTGAATGACTCAAAATTATAAAGGTACTAACTAGTCTGTCCAAACTGATCTATAAATTCAATGCCATCAAAATGAACCCTGCAGAGGGTTTTTTAAATGGCTACTGACAAGCTGATTTTAAAAAATTCACACATAAGTGCAAATGGCCAAACTCTTCCTAATGAAAAAGGAAGCTGACAGGCTCACACCAGCAGAAGTCAAGATTTAGGATAAAGGTGCAGAAATCACAACATCAAAATGGCAGTGACAGGCAGAGAGACAAACGGAAAAGCAGAGCGTCGGGTCCTGCTGGTCCTGCGATGCAGTCACAGCCTGCGTCAGGCCATGGGCACCTGACGCCCGGACACCCTGACAGGCCTCTGGAAAGAAAAGCAGGACCGACCCCACCTCATGCCACACACTAAACTGAATGGCAGATGGACAACAGCCTGACCAGGAAAAGTGAGAATAGTAAAACCTCTCTCTGATAACAAAAGAATATGCCAACGCTGTCCTAAACAGGACTCGGGGCACTGACCTAAAAGCCAACAAAGAATGACGTTATTAAAATCAACAACTTTTCTTCCTCAAAAGACCCAGTAAGAGAGTGTAAAGCCGAACCACAGAACTGGAGATGAAATTTCTAACACTTGCCTCTGACAAGACCCTGCTACGGGACTCCTGGCAGTACATTTATAGAAAGAGACACAACGAAGAGAAAATGAGCAAACACTCAAACAGCACTCATAAAAAAGATTTCCAAACATATGCTCTCATTACCCACCAGGAAAATGCAAATTAAAACACGATTTTATGTTCTGACTAGAGGCCCAGTGCACAAATTCGTGCACAGGGGGCGGGGGGTGTCCCTCAGCCCAGCCTGCACCCTCTCCAATCTGGGACCCCTTGAGGGATGTCCGACTGCCTGTTTAAACGGGCAGTCGGACATCCCTCTCACAATCCAGGACTGCTGGCTCCCAACTGCTTGCCTGCCTGCCTTCCTGATTGCCCCTAACTGCTTCTGCCTGCCAGCCTGATCACCCCCTAACCACTCTGCTGCCAGCCTTATTGATGCCTAACTGCCCTTCCCTGCAGGCCTGGTCCTCCCCAACTGCCCTTCCCTTCAGGCCCAGTCGCCCCCAACTTCCCTCCTCTGCTGGCCTGGTCACCTCTAACTGCCCTCCCCTGCTGGCCTGATCACCCACAACTGCCCTCTCTTGCAGGCCTGGTGCCTCCCAACTGCCCTCCCCTGCTGGCCATCTTGTGTCCACATAGGGGCAGTCATCTTTGACCACATGAGGGCAGCCATCTTGTGTGTTGGAGTGATGGTCAATTTGCATATTATTCTTTTATTAGATAGGATTAGACAGGATAGAAGCCTGGTGCATGGGCGGGGGCTGGCTGGTTTGCCCTGAAGGGTATCCCGGATCAGGGTGGGGGTTCCCTTGGGGCATGGGGCAGCCTGGGCGAGGGGCCTGTGGTGGTTTGCAGGCTGGCCACGCCCCCCGGCAACCCAAGTGGAAGCCCTGGGATCTGGGGTTTATTTATCTTCTACAATTGAAACTTTGTAGCCTGGAGTGGAGCCAAGCCTTCTGCTCGCTCTGTGGTGGCAGCCATTTGTTTGGATTTATGTATCTTCTATAATTGAAACTTTGTAGCCTGGAGTGGAGGGCTGGGCCGGCCAGGGTATGTGGAAAGCTTGGCTTCCTCCATTGCCGGGGGCAACCCTAGCCTCCTGCTCTTTCCAGCTCCATGGCTGCCGCCATTTCTGTTTGGATTTATGTATCTTCTATCATTGAAACTGTGTAGCCTTGAGTGGAGGCCTGGGCCGGCAAGGGCAGGCAGAAAGCTTGGCTTCCTCCATTGCCAGGAAAACCCAAGCTTCCCTCCTGCTCTCTGTGGCTGCAGCCATCTTGGTTGGGTTTATTTGCATATTTGCTCCTGATTGACTTGTGGGTATGGCTTGTGGGTGTAGCGGAGGTATGGTCAATTTGCATATTACTCTTTTATTAGATAGGATTACACACCCACCTGGACGGCTACAGTTTTAAAACTGATGGGGAGAGATGGTGACAGGATGCAGAGTGGATAGAAGTCTCCCCTCAGCTGGTAGGCATGGCAGAGGCCACCACTTTGGGAAATGAGTGGGCAGGACCTAGGAAGACTGAACCTATGCATAGTCTATGAGCAGTACATGCAGCATACACATGAAGTAAGCATTGCTATAAGTGTGTACACATATAAATGCAACACATATCTTAAGAAGTGTGCACATATGTGCAAGAGATAATACATGAGAACACTCATACCTCCTGTTACAGCTCCACCCAAAAGATGCCATGTAGCCACGCGCAGCTAGAGACAAACAATGGTATCATCTCACTTGCACTGAGAGAGCAGGGCACCACACGCAACAACATGGATGGGTTTCCTGTAAAATGCGAGTGAGAGAACCCACAGACAGAGGAGTGCCCTTTGACTAAAGCATCACAGGCCCCGACTGAGCTGCCCCAGGTGCTGGCCTGGACCGGCCGCCCAGGACGCTCCTGGCGAGCAGTGTCCACTCACCCTGGGCACGCTCACAGACAGCCAACCTGCCGGAAGCCCCACACTCCCCGGTGTTTAAAACTCCGCGGAGCCTTAGTCAGTGAAGACATTAAGTAAAAGTGAGTTTTCTGGGTGTCTCCAGAGCAACCCGGAGGCTGCCCCCACGGGGGCAACTGCTGTGGGGCCCGGCTCCCCAAGCTAAGTTCCCACAGCGATGCTGCTCTGTCTCCGTGGCTTCGGGGGGTGGGGGGGACACTCGTCTCTCCAAACTGCCTCTTCTTCCTCTTCTCCTTTCCTCCTTCGCCTTCCCATGTTCTCACCTGCTTCTTCCCACTGAGTGCTGTGGGTTCAGCGCTGCCACCGAGCGCGCACACACATCCCGTTTGCTGAGCTCCGCCCTTGTCACTCATCACTCACTAAGCATGTCACCCTGAGTATGGATTTACGGGGGGACGCCGGCGTGGCGCAGCGGTGGAGCGTCTACCTAAGAACCAGGAGGTCACAGTTTGAGTCCCAGGCAGGGCACATGCCAGGTTTCAGGCTCAGTCCCAGGGGGGGCGTGCAGGAGGCAGCCAATCAGAGATCCTCTCTCATCACTGAGGCTTCTCTCTCTCTGTCCCTCTCCCTTCCTCTCTGACATCAATAAAAACATATTAAAAACAGCACACACACAAAAGCAAAGTGTGGCTTCCAGACACGCCAGCTGCGCCGGTCCTCCGTGGCGCTGGTAGTGGACTCGGAGACCATGCCCACCACAGCAGGTGGACGGCTCTGCGCTCAGGGCTCCGCACGGGCACATGGCCTCCTCCTCTAACGGGTGCCACGGGGCACGGGGAGACTCGGCTGTGGAGATGCCGTGAGGACTGAATTGCAAACACCTGTAAAGGGCGTGGCCTGACATATTGGCAATCACTGCTGCTCCTCGTGATGCCTGTGGGGATCAGAGCTGTTACGTCAAATACCTGGACCACAGGCCATGCTTGGGCGGCAGCTGCCGTGACCCCGCAAGGGCCGGCCTGTGCTTGCACCCACGCCACAAGGCCCTGGGAAGCGGCCCCCTTCTCTCTGCATGAAACAAGGAGACGGCAGGGAACGTGTGGGCTCTGACAGGAAGTAAAGGGTTCTCCTTCTGGGACTTTGGGATCCCCTCTCACAGCTGTCCAGGGAAGTGGCTCCGATCCGTCTGACAGAGGGAGACAGGGAGGGAACAGGGTTTCTGTGCCCAGACCAGGGAGAGCAGAGGCCCGCCTGCCCTGGGAGTCGTTTCTGGCCATCGTGGCCCTGTCAGCAGCGGAGGCTCCGCGTCAGTGTAACCAAGAAGCCTCACCAGCAGGGGCTGACGATGGCCGTGTACAGAGGGCTGTGCTTCGTATCATAAAATCACTTACAGCCTCTTAAAGAATCACGTCCGTGTTTCTGATAATTCCCAAACACTGCGAGTCTGGCTAGTAAACATGTCGCACAGGGCCAATCTGAATGCACCACAGACGACAAAAACATGGGGTTGTTCAGCTCTTGGAAAATAAGGGGAGCCCTAACTGGTTTGGCTCAGTGGATACAGCATCGGCCTGGGGACTGAAGAGTCCCAGGTTTGATTCCGGTCAAGGGCATGTACCTTGGTTGCGGGCACATCCCCAGTGGGGGGTTTATAGGAGGCACCTGATCAATGTTTCTCATTAATGTTTCTAACTCTCTATCCTTCCCCCTTCCTCTCTGTAAAAAATCAATAAAATATATATTTTTTTAAAAAGAAAGAAAATAAGGGGAAATATTTCCTTCTAGTTTGTTACCCTGAGTCAGCTTCCCTTCCTAAATGTTCCCGTTCTTTTTTATGCTGAAAAATTTGAAGATATGCACCCTATGTTCATAGCAGCACCATTTACAATCCCTAAGGTCTGGAAGCAGCCCACGTGCCCATCAGCAGACCAGTGGATAAAAAGCTGTGGGACATCTACACATGGAGTACTACTCGGCTGTGAAAAAGAAAGAACTCTTACCATTTGCAACAGCATGGAGGGACCTGGAGAGCATTATGCTAAGTCAGAGAAAGACAAGTATCACATGATCTCACTCATATGTGGAATCTAGTGAACAAAATAAACTGATGAACAAAAATGGACCCAGAGACACAGAAGCATGAACAGACTGCTGAACCTCAGAGGGAAGGCAGGGGAGGGTGGGTGGGAAGAAATTAACCAATGAGCTTGTATGCATGTATACATAACCTATGGACACAGACAATGGGGTGCTGAGGGCCTGGGGGGAGCAGGCTGGAAGAGGTCAATGGGGGAAAAGGGGAATATATTTAATACTTTCAACAATAAAGATTTTAAAAATGTATACATATATGTAGTAAAACATGGAACATAGTACACAAAGGTTCATGTGGTACCAGCCTTTTAAAAAAAAGGAACTAGAATATGATCGATGTTGTTCACATTTTTTGAAGTACGTGTTTTTTCTGAGAACCACCAGCCCCCTGATATAGGTGAGAGGCCTGAAAAATGGCAAGGACCATTTAATTCCATTTGCTGGAGGTCTCAGCTCTATTCGTCACTCATTTATTTAACTGGCAAGCATAGATCTGCTAAAGTGTGTTAGGTTCTACAGACGTTCCACCTGTTATATCATGTATTTCATCTCAATATGTGAACTATATCTCAGCAAAAAGTCATTAGATATGTAGCGATCGAAACCCTGTTAAAATAAGCTCAATATCATTCCTTTTACTTCGTGCCAGTGATGCCTGACATGGGTCTAACCCTGAACACACTTAGTAGCATTTTCTGAACAGAAGCATCTGTTGTAGGACCGAAGCCTCTGCCCTCCACTCTGACAAACAACATGTCCATTCGCTGCTAAAGAGGCTGCAGAGGGTTAGGGGCAGCGGGGACTCGCCTCACTACATGGAAAACAGGCCAAATGCAGAGCCTGCCACATGCCCTGTGGGCTCCACTGGGTCCACACTTGACAGATGCACAGAGAGGTTGAGTAATGTGTCCAAAGTCACACAGCTGCTAGGAGACGAACCCAGGATTGGAACCCAGGCAATCTGGATCCCACCTTTTTATTCTTAAACACATTAGAGTGTTTGTCAGTGGAGCACTAATAGCCCAATGGCAAGTGTTGTTTCTGTGTTTTTACAGCATTTGCGTAATAGCTGTATTTGGTAAATAATGCTTGAGCTGAATTCTTGCCCACGGTCAGGATTATGTCCTTATAGAAGGAGTGCAGAATAGTTAAACAAAAATGTAAATGCTGGCATCGCATTTCACACCGGCACCCCCGAGGGCGCTGCATAGACTCAGCGCAGAGATTGCTCAAGGCCGTGATTGTCTCTCCTCCTCAGACTGGCTCAGGTGTCATAAACAGACAACCCCCCATCTCATATTCCTTGCAGAATTGCTCATTTGTGCTACTTACCTGAAGAGGCAAAGAATGACGCTTCCTGTTGTAAGGGAAGCCAGAGAGACGCTGTAGCCCAGGGTGTAGGTGGCCTTCACCAGAACATAGAACGTGATCTACAAAGACAGACAAGCCGTCTGTGAGCGGCGGCCAGCGTGGGGCCGAGGGCAGTTCCAAGGCCAAGGATGCTGTTTGCTCAGGAACTGCTCTCAGCTGCCTGGAACCCGAGGCAGGCCCTTCCCCGCCACCTCCATCCCAACCTCAAGGTTACATCTATCTCCTCTTCAAACGCCACCTTTCCCTTAAGTTCACTGTGGGTGACTTTGGAAGGTTCTGTAAAGCAGGTCTATCGGAAGGAACAGCAGGGGTGAGCAGGGCATCCAGGAGACCCCAGGCTGGGACCAGCGGCCGACCCCGTCCCCACAGGGTCTGGACTCCAGAGTAACACCTGCTGTGCTTTCAATGTTTCTTTCAACAAGAACATGCTCAGCTTCAAGTGGACATTTTAATCTCAGGAATGTGCAAGCGCTCCAATGACCACAGGGTTCTGAAAATGCCATGATTCAGACCAAAGAGAGAGGGAAATCCAGTGGTAAAAAGGGGGGACATGGCTGCACCCCATGTTCTTCCCCAAACCCACCGCCTGACAGCAGTGACCCATTTCAAATCTCCAATTAGAAACCAGGGAGGAAGAAAATGTCCCTCCTTCTGTGTTCCGTAGTGTGTGTGTGAGAGTGTGTGAGCGTGTGATTGTGTGAGCATGTGAGTGTGTGTGTGTGTGTGCATGTGAGTGTGTTTGTGTTAGCATGTGGGTGAGTGTGAGTGTGTGAGCACGTGACTGTGTGCGCATGTGAGTGTGACTGTGGTGTGTGAGCATGTGAAGGTGAGTGTGTGACTGTGAATGTGAGTGCAATTGTGTGTGTGAACGTGTGAGTATATGTGGGTGAATGTGCATGATTGTATGTATGTGTGTGTATGAGTTTGTGAGTATGACTGTGTGTGTGTGTATGTAACTGTGTGTGAGTGTGACTGTGTGGGTGAGTGTGTGCGTGCGTGTGTGACCATGGGTGTGAGTGTGTAACTGTGTGGGTGAGTATATGTGAGTGCGACTGTGTGTAACTGTGTGTGAGTGTGTAACTGTGTGTGAGTGTGACTGTGTGGTGTGACTGTGTGTGAGTGTGTAACTGTGTGTGTGAGACTGTGTGTGTGTGAGACTGTGTGTGTGTGAGACTGTGTGTGTGTGACTGTGTGTAACTGTGTGAGTGTGTAACTGTGTGTGTGTGAGACTGTGTGTGTGTAACTGTGTGGGTAGGTGTGAGTGTGACTGTGTGTGAATGTGTAATTGTGTGTGTGACTGTGTGTGAGTGTGTAACTGTGGGTGAATGTATGTGAGTGTGACTGTGTGTAACTGTGTGTGTGTGTGAGTGTATAACTGTGTGTGTGTAAAACTGTGTGTGTGTGTGACTGTGTGAGTGTGTAACTGTGTGTGTGTGACTGTGTGAGTGTTTCTAACTGTGTGTGTGTGAATGTGTAACTGTGTGGGTGAGTGTGTATGAGTGTGACTGTGTGAGTGTGACTGGGTGTGTGGGTGTGTGTGTGAGTGTGACTGTGTGGGTGTGTGCGTGAGCATGTGTGCGAGTGTGTGGGTGAGTGTGAACATATGTGTGCTCTCCTCTCCCTCTCATTTCCCGGGACTCGTCCCCGCAGAGAAGAGGGGCTGCGGGAGCCCCCCGAGGTGCCTCCCTCCCAGGTGACAGGTGGGGGAGCTGTCAGTCTCTGACGTGCCAGCTGCAGTGCTTCCCAGCTTCGTCTCAGCAGAAAAGCAGACGACAGGTGAGGGTTTGGAAAATGTCCTTAAATTCTAATTTAGGTTTTTGTCCATTTTCCCTTTTATTTTCTGACTGAGGGGTTGTGACTAGCAGTTGCTTTCCTGCACTTTACCTGTGATACGAGTTCAGGGAAATGAAGTCTTTCAATCCTTTCAGAAGCATAGAAAACAGTGCGGACGTGGCTCCCGCCAACAGCCCAACCGCCCTGGCGCCCGGAGGCGCCCTGTCTGCTGCATCTGCGTGGAGCTCGCCTTGCCCTCCCTCGGCCCCACGTTTTCAAACCTGCGCCCCCCCGTTCTGCAAACGCTGGGAAGCAGGGAGGCCGGTGCGAGCCATGACCCAAGGGAAGGGACCAGCTCCACGGCCTCAGAGCAAGCCCGGCCGCCTCAGGCCTTCTGGCGAGCCTGGCAGCAGCGGTGCGCCTTCGCCCGGTGCCTGACCGGGGCCACCCTGAGGCCCGGATCCGGGGTCCCTCGGCCAAGAGAAAAGCCTCGGACCCCAGGAAGCCAACGAGCGTGAGCCGGGCCTCGGCTGCTCTCAGGGCTCCGCCTGGGGACGGCGCACCCTTCAGGCTCGGGCTCCTCCCCGCGCACCTGCCGGGCCCTGCTCTCCACACACCCGACGGCTCCCAGGACGCGGCCTCCGAGCTCCCGGGCTCTGTCGCCCCCAAGCAGGTGACTCCTGGGCGCCCAGCCCTTTGTTTTCCTCCGCCCGCAGATCGCGGCGCTTCCCCCTCAACCTGCAGCACAGATTCCGGCCCAAATCAGCCGCCAGATCGGAACAAGCCAGAGCAGGAGGTGCCAAGCCCCTGGGGAGACTGCGATGGCTGCGGGCTCTCAACCAGGGGTCTTGGGTTCGACGCCCCATAACCTGTGACTTCATTTGCCGTCCTGAGCAAACATTTGCTTTGATGCCTAATTTTGTATTTTTAATGTGTTCTTTTCCCCAAAGCCACTCCTCACTTTAAGCTCAGGCCACGGACACCGTGTGGCTCAGGGAGGTCGTGGGCCCGGCCGCCTGCCTGCCGTGGGCCCGCCGGATGCTCTCAGAGCCGCACGTTGGGCCTTGATTCGATGCCTGTCCCCAGGACCTCACCCAGGGGGCGGGCAAAGGGCTGCTTCCTTCCTCAGCCCCCAGGCCGGCCATCCTCTGCCTCACACTGCCAGCCCCACGGAGCCCGCCCAGTCCCCCTCAGGCCCTCCCTGAACCTGCGTCCTGCCCTGAGCGCCCTCCCCGAGGCTCAGGGCAGCGGCCAGCGCTCTCCAGCGAGGGCGACTCACTGCGCTCGCCAGGCCCTGGAGGGACTGTCGGCCCTCCTCCCCTGAAGGTCCGTTTGCCTTGGTCCGGTCTGCACCTCGAGGGCCCAGCGGGGCGGCCTTGTCCCAGCAGCACAAACTGCCAGAGGCCCGAGCCCAGCCTTCGGCTCCCCCGGCCACCGCCCCGAAAAGTGTGGGGCTCCCCCAGAGCTGGGCTCTGGGCTCAGCCTCGGCTCCATCGCCTCCAGCCAAGGAGGGGAGCCTGGCACCTCCGGGCAGGCTTTGGGTCCAAGCGGGTCGCCTTTGGGCTGTGCCCTAGCCCGGCTCCTTCCTGAGAGGCTCCCCTTCGCAGCAGCTGAGCCCCTGGGCCGCCCCGCGCAGCCCCCCTGGCTTGGCTGAGCTCTGCTTCCGCCTCCATCCCCTCCTGGGCGAGCACCTTCCACGGGACACCTGCCCGCACCTGGGGCAGCGAGCCTCTCCAGCTGCCGGAAGACCCCTTCCTCCGTGGCGAGTCCAGGGCATCTTTGTTCCGGCTCCGCGGAAAGCAGATCAGAGTGGCCCGCGATGGCTCTCGTGAGCCTTCTGAGCCGTGCCTCTCGCGTGGTGGTCAGGTCTGCCAGGGCCTGGGTGGCTGTTTCCCGTGGGCCAGGCTGTGCGGCCGCGTGAACATGGGCTCCGTGCAGCCTGCCCTCCGCGGATGCCGCCTCCATCCATCCGAGCTGCCTGCCTGGCCTTGTCCTGTCGGCCCCATGTCCCTGCTCCCGGGCCACCCCGTTGCTGATGAGCCACGCGTGAGGAGGATGCTCACGTGGCCCTCCACACCGCGGCCGGCCATCCTCTGCCTTCAACGTGAAGCAAAGCAGACACTGCCGTGAGCCAAGGCTGAGTTAGCTGGCAGCCGTGAGCAGCCACGTGAGGTCCGAGGACACCCCAGTCAGCCCTGTCCTGCCTCCCACGGGCAGGCGGCTGGGCACGGTGGGCGCATCCCGAAGGGCCGTGTGGGGACACAGAGCACAGGGTGAGGGTGGGGTGCTCCGGGTCAGGGAAGGGGCCTTGTGGAGGGGACTGTCGTGGTGAGAGGGAGTCACTGCAGTGTCTGGAAGCGAGGGGAGGGAGCGGACGTATTTTTAGGATTATGGCATAATATGGAAGAAATGTGTCCGCCTGATGCATGGGTCAGCTGAAATGCCAGACAGCTCTCGGCTAAATTTAGCAGAAGTGCTTTCAGTCAAGAGCCATGGCAGCTCCTATACACTGAGGCCTCCGGGGGCACCCCTGGCACGCGCATGGTGCCCGCGCGCGGCCTGCTGTCCCGGGGGCCTCAGGGGAAGCTGTTTGGTTTTCCTTGAACTTAACTGATTTAGAAACCAACAAAGACTGCACCCGGAACACCCAGGGCAGAGCTTGGCGGTGTGAGCAGGAACCCTAATTAAAATCCTGGGTCTGGGAAGAAGTGAGGGGTGAGGAGAGGGGGACTGAGACCCGGGGGCACAGGCCCGCCTCGCCCTGGACCGGCCAGTCCCAGGGCGAACGCACCTCACAGATTTCACATTGGAAATAATTCCCTAAACAGCCACATATTTAAAGTATTCGCAGAGGCTGCATCAGGAAGAAAAATCATCGTTTTGGTTTTGTGCCGTCGTTTTCTCCACTTTGAGACGTGAAACTTGTGACTTTCTAATCCGTTAGGGACGTGCGCTTATGAACGTGCGGAATCTACGAAATGTGTAAGAAGAAACAGCTCTTCAAACTGCATGCAAATGCATCAGCTGGATGCTCTGGCTTCACCAGGCAGGCCTCAGGACCCCCGTTGTTGTACAGACCGTATTGCTGGGGGCACCCCCACCGTGGGATCTGGGGGAGGCTGAGACATAAGGGCCGCTCACACCGGAGGGGCCGGCATTGCCAAAGGAAGCCACTGTGCACGCCGGTGCTGGTGCTAGGAGGTCGGCAGACAGGCAGGAAGAGCAGAGGCCATAGGTAACCGCAGGAAGGCTACTGGGCTCCCCTCCTGACCTCCCTGACCTGTGCCCTGGGCTCCCCTCCTGGCCCCCGGACCTGTGCAGCCCCATGGTGCCTACAGAGGGGACGTGCCAGGATGCAGCCGCCAAGCGGACCGACAGGCTCTGCCTCTCAGGCTACAGAGATGCTGCAGTGGGTCTGTCTCCGTGCTGCTCAGGGCTCAGCCGACGGTGGCTCCAGCGCCCACACCAGGAAGGTCAGCCAGGACGGAGACGCCCAGAGGCAGAGAGGACGCTCCTGGGGCTCGTTCAGGCAGGAGCCTCCTGGCCCGGCTGCCAGCGGAGAGAACTGCCTCTCTGCCCCCACCGTGGGCGACCTGGCGACCCGGTCCGGGAGAGGCAGCACTGCTGGGCGCGGAGGGGCCCCTCAGAGACCAGGGCCTCGGGCCTCACCTGGCTCCTGTCCTCGGGGTCACGGTAGCCGCACGCGTCCATGAAGTCCGGAAAGGTCTGCGACCACCCGTCGCTCGTGCAGTTCTTGCTAATGTTCCCTGGAAGGTAGAGTGCCGGCATCCGAACGGAACATCGTTCTTTCCTGCACCCCCCTCCCCCCCACGTACAGGCATCAGCCCGTCGGTTCTCCGAGTCTACCCTGAACACCTGCCCAGGACGAGAGCAGGGTCCCACAGCCTCCCGCCTCCAGGCTTAAATCTGGGCCGTTCAGACAAGGCCGAACCAGCCCCCTCTGGGGAGCAGCCAGAGGCCCTGCAGCCAGGGAGCCTGGGAGGCGCCTTCCCAGGTTCTGGAAACTCAGAGGGAAGCAGGCGCTGGAGCCTCAGAGCCCGTTCAGGGCAGAGGCCGCAGCGGCCTCAGCCTCACACCTGGCACCTCCCGCCCGCCCTCCCTCCCTCCCTCCCTCTCTCCTGCCCTCCCTCCCTCTCTCCTGCCCTCCCTCCCGCCCTCCCTCCCTCCCATCCGTCCTCCCTCCCATCCTCCCTCCCTCCCGCCCTCCCTCTCTCCTGCCCTCCCTCCCTCTCTCCTGCCCTCCCTCCCTCTCTCCTGCCCTCCCCCCCTCTCTCCTCTCTCCCTCCCTCCCTCTCTCCTGCCCTCCCTCCCTCTCTCCTGCCCTTCCTCCCTCCCATCCGCCCTCCCTCCCTCTCTCCTGCCCTCCCTCCCATCCTCCCTCCCTCCCTCCCATCCGCCCTCCCTCCCCTCTCTCCTGCCCTCCCTCCCATCCTCCCTCCCTCCCATCCTCCCTCCCTCCCTCTCTCTCTCCTGCCCTCTCCCCTCCCTCCCTCCCTCCCTCCCTCCCTCTTGCCCTCCCTCCCTCTCTCCTGCCCTCCCTCCTATCCTCCCTCCCTCCCTCCTATCCCTCCCTCCCTCCCTCCCTCCCTCTCTCCTGCCCTCCCTCCCTCACTCCCTCCCTCTCTCCTCCCGGAGGTCAGGGCCATGTGTACTGCGGCCCCTGCCTGCCCCACGCCCGCGCCGGTACTCTGGTCTGCGGGTCTGGCGCACACGGGGTCCTGCCTGTCAGCCTCTCCCTAAGGCTGCTCTGAGGGGGACCCAACCGGAAGCGCATGTCCTTCTGTGCCTAAACCCCGGGCCGCAGGCGCAGGGGCTCCCCAACTCACGCAGTGAAGGAAGGATGCCCGCTCTGGCCGCCTCGAAGGAGAAGCGGACCCCCAGGCGCCCCTCAGAAACGCACGGACGGACGGAGTACCTGGTTTGCTGTGAAGGCTGCTGAACACCTTGAACACCGGCGGGCAGGGCACCGTGACGGTCTCGCCGATGTCCGCGGGGCGCCAGCACGTGAGGTTGTCCCAGGCTCCGCTGCAGGCTGCAGGGCGGGGTGAGGGGCAGAGGCACAGTTGCCCCAGAGAGGCGGCAGGTCAGCAGGCTGGGTGTGTAAATGCTTTGCAAACAGACAGCTGGTTCATTAGATACTTACCTTGCAAATTATTTTTCTGTGAAATAAACATGTACCAATGGATTACTGAGAACAGCCGTAGCCGTGTGCTCCTCAGCTGTGCCACCCCCGGATCTGTGGTAGGGAACCCTGAGCGAGCCAGCTGCGCAGCCTCTGAGCGTCACAGGCTCAGTGTTTCCCGCTGACGTGATCCAATGGGCAACTCTGTGTCTCAGGTTTGGGGGCTCAGGTCCCCTGGGCCCGCTTCTGTCACCAAGATGTCAGGCCGCTTTTGAGAGCAAATGTCCCCAGTACCCCTCCCCTCAAAGCTGAGCCACAAGCAGAGTTTCGGGGGGGGGGGGGGCAGAGATGCCACAGCCTCGTCACTACAGCGCCCCTCCCGGACCCCCGCCTGCAACAGCAGGGCTGACGAGGAGCTCCCTCCTGTGCAGGCCTTGTGCCGGGCCGGCCACCTGCGGGCTCTTACTAGCAAACACCCGCACCCCCAATACTTCTGTCCCGGTGACCACGGCCCGGCCCCTGACCAAAGCCAGGGGTGCAGTCCCAAGAGGAGCCCGGTGCTGAGCTGTGATAAAGCACAGGCAGCACTGCAAACCCTCTCCCCATGGGGAGGCCACTGCGGAAGTGGGTGTGGCTCACCCCGGTGCAGGGCGCCTGGTCCCAGTTCGGCGGGACCTGCTTTTGGATCGTAATGACGTCCTATGACATGTAATATGCCGTGTACACATCCAAGTTTTTACAAAAACGGGTCATTGTCTGTACCGGCCTCTCCCTCGCTCCTGCTTCGCAATGTCACACAGTTTTTCATGCTGTGCACCCTCCTGTGTAAAGGCTTCCTGATGTTCCGTGGTGCGGATTCAGCACCATCACCCCCGTTTCTGAGCCACCAGGACCCTAAGCTGTGACACAGACAGGCAGTGCGGGGAGCTCCTTGGAAGTGTAGTTACTTGGGACTTAACAGGAGCCCCAGCGCGTGGGCTCCGTCCTGTCCTTGTCCCGCGGTGAGGGAAGGCCCCTCGCCATGAATGCTGGCTGGCGGTGTGTGATGGTGAGTCATGAAGTAAACCCAGGCACGACTTGCCAACAGAAAAGCGTGAACTAGAATCGAACAGTGAAGGCAGCCCGGCTCCCCGCCGACTGCGAAGGGAAAAGAGAGCTTTACAGTCAGCATTCCGGGGACCACTCCCGCCCGAGGGAGAAATAGCTCCTGGGGCCATCGCGGTGATGTGGCGGGAGCGACGTAAGGACATCCTCCCTAAGGAGTCACTTCCAAATCGCAGAGCGGTGGCCCGAGAATCCCCTGAGGGAGGCCTGTCTGGCCACGGAGGCCAAGAGCGAAGGCCCAGAAAGAACGAGGCGGCTCTGGAAGGCGAGTGAGGCTGGGCTGCGGGACCACGCGCAGCGGTCCAGGAAGGCCTCCGGCTGCCCCTCTGCCTCCTGGTCTCAGTCGCCGCAGTCCTTTTAACCTGAACCAGATAAAACCGGCAGCAAAGTGAGCAGATGTTCCCACACGCTTTCTGCCACGGGGCGGGTCTGGACGGCTGGGGTCCTGTTCCTTCGTGGATGGAATCAGAGGGGCCTCCTCTCCGCTCACCAGGGGCTGAACAAGGAGATGCCCAAGGTCCTCCGATGGTGGGACTCCGACCTGACTCTCTAGAAAGATGAATGGCCTCCAGGTTGGGTCAGCGCCTCTGGCCTGCGTCGGTCCCAGAACCCGGTCGTCCCAACCTAAGGCCTCAGAACCAAGTGGAGGGACTCGCCAATGGGATTGCAAGTTCCTTTTTAAAAGCGGCTTCATCCTTCCCCGTGAGCCTGGCCATTGCTGGGACCTGCCCCCCCGCCAAGCAGACTCCCCAGAGGAGGTGCTGTCTGCTGCCCTGTCCCGTCAGGGAGGCACCCAGAGCCGTCAACAGTCCTGTCCTCCGGCCTGGGGCTGGGAGGAGGGGCAGGACGCAGCCCTCACAGCGGATGCTCCAGGTTAGTGGGCACCGGGCGTCCAAAGACCACAGACAGGGTGCCCTGCCCTCTGACCTCTCCCTGCGCCCTGCGCAGCCATCTCCCTCAGGGCCATGGGCCCTATAGCCCAAGCATGTCACACTCGTGGCCCACAGGCCTCATGCAGCCCACAATGCATATTTTTGCTGCAAAGCAGTAAACGTTTTAATAAAAATTTCATAACTTAATTTTTACAATATCTCATTATACATAATCTATCTATAATAATAAAAGCGTAACATGCTAATTAGACTGGACAACCTTCCAAATGAAGCCAGGGCTGAGAGGGAAGCCCAGGCCCCGGGTGCCAGAGGGAAGCCGGTGCCGGCAGCCAGGGGAAGGAAGGCCTATTATATATATACTAGAGGCCCGGTGCACGAAATTCGTGCACGGAGGGGGGTTGTCCCTCAGCCCAGCCTGTACCCTCTCCAATCTGGGATCCCTCTCACAATCCAAGACTGCTGGCTCCCAACTGCTTGCCTGCCTGCCTTCCTGATTGCCCCTAACCGCTTCTGCCTGCCAGCCTGATCACCCCCTAACCACTCTGCTGCCAGCCTGTTTGCCCCCAACTTCCCTCCTCTGCCGGCCTGGTCACCCCTAACTGCCCTCTCCTGCAGGATTGATCACCTCCAACTTCCCTCCCTTGCAGGCCTGGTCCTTCTCAACTGCCCTCCCTTGCAGGCTGGGTGCCTCCCAACTGCCCTCTCCTGCTGGCCATCTTGTGGTGGCCATCCTGTGTCCACATGGGGGCAGGATCTTTGACCACATGGGGGCAGCTATATTGTGTGTTTCAGTGATGATCAATCTGCATATTACTGTTTTATTAGATAGGATAGAGGCCTAGTACAGGGGTGGGGGCCAGCTGGTTTGCCCTGAAGGGTGTCCCGGATCAGGGTGGGGTTCCCTTGGGGTGTGGGGCAGCCTGAGCGAGGGGCCTGTGGTGGTTTGCAGGCCGGCCACGCCCCCTGGCAACGCAAGCGGAAGCCCTGGTATCTGGAATTTATTTTCCTTCTACAATTGAAACTTTGTAGCCTGGAGCGGAGCCAAGCCTGGGGCTCCCTCCGAGGCCGGCAGCCATTTGTGTTGGGGTTATAATTGAAACTTTGTTGCCTTAAGCAGATGGGCCCGGCCAGGGTGTGTGGAAAGCTTTGCTTCCCCTGTTGCAGGCGGCAACCCTGGCCTTCTCTCTGAAGCTCCATTCTGCCCCCATTTGCTTGAATTTGTTTACCTTCTATAATTGAAACTTTGTAGCTTGAGTGGAGGCTTAGGCCTGGCCAGGGCAGGCGGAAAGCTTGGCTTCCTCTGTTACCTAGGAAACCTTACTCTCTGTGGCTGTAGCCATCTTGGTTTGGGTTAATTTGCATACTCGCTCCAATTGGATGGTGGGCGTGGCTTGTGGGCATGGCTTGTGGGTGTGTCGGAGGTATGGTCAATTTGCATATTTGTCTATTATTAGATAGGATATGAACAGGTAACATGTAAATTAGCCGGGCATCACAACCAGCTCAGGAGGAGGCTGCATCATGACTGCTCAGAAGGAGCTACTTGCGCAGATGGGCGGGAGGGGACTGCATGCCACCTCCAGCCCCAGGGGTGGGGGCGTGCTCCGAGTGGCCATGTGGTGTGGTTCGGAGCATGCCCCTGGTGGGTGGCAGCAGCAGCCGGAGCGAAGCAGCCCAGGTCCTGGGTGCCGGAGGGAAGCCAGTGCTGGCAGCCAGGGGAAGGAAGGCCTATTCTTGCACGAATTTCGTGCACCAGGCCTCTAGTAATATATAAAAGGCTAATATGCTAAGTGTCTGACCGTCTGGTCGCTATGACGTGCAATGACCACCAGGGGGCAGATGCTCCATGCAGGAGCTGTTGTGACACACGCAGAGAAGTGGTACCATGGACCTACTGCCCACAAAACAATACTTGGCTTCCCCCAAGTGGGACACAGGCCCCACCACCACCCCAGAGCAACAGCCCACCAAATTGCAGCCAACGCTGCCCAGACCCCATGACGCAAAATGCAGCCCACAGCCCGGAAACAGTGGCTGTGGGCGCTGGGTAATGATGTCACATAGCAACGCCCGGCTTCCTCTCCCTAGCGACTAGCCTCCTTGGAGTTTCTTTTTTCCCAGGAACACAGGTGCAAACATTTCACACTTTAACCAAATGTCTGTGAAGCGCTTTCCCGTGCCTCATCTCATTGATCCTCACAGAAGTCCTGGAGTAAGTAGAGAGGAGACTCAGTAGAATCCTATTTTCTTTTCATTAGCCGGAAAATGGAGATTTAGAAAGCTTAGAAACTTGACCTGACTGAAAAGAAGAAAGAAATGGTGGACCTTGAAAATGACTTCAGGTTTTCTCACTGCGCAGAATATAGTCAAACACTGCTGTAGTTAAATATTTCACCCTTTGTTCTCCCTGCCTGATCTGCAATAATAATCTGCTTCATGTTAATACTTACTGCTGTGTTGCTGACAATTACCTGGAAGAGAAGTTGGGGTGCTTCACTGGGCTGGAGAAAGTTTAGCTACAGTAGAAAGCAGGAATTAAGCAAGGTTATTCTATATCTATAAAAGGCTAAGTTGATTCGCGCATGCGTGATACATATAAAGCTCTCACTGGCGCCAATTGCACACGTGTTTCCATCTGTCATTGTCGGTCGTGAATTTGGTTGACACTTCTATTATAGAGAAAGGGCGAATAGCAATATTAAAGTATTTCTTCTGATTAATTTATATTGCGAATAACAATATTAAAGTATTTCTTCTGATTAATTTGTGCACCAGGCCACTAGTTATTAACAACAAACTAGGAGAAACAGAGCTGCCTGAGACTCGCATCCTGGCTTCTGACACAAACCAGGACCCTGCAGCCACCGGAGACAGAGAACTGCTATCACAACTTCAGACCAACAAACAACAAGAATTCAGACTTCCCGGCAGCAGATTTCCGTGAGTCAAAGAGCCTATCCCCCTCCCCGCAGGCGCTCGGATAGCGCCATAGTAACTAATAGACCCGCCCCTCGCCCAAGCTGCAGAGCTTTGCGCAGGGAAGCACTTCCCCTTAGGGAATTTGACGCGCTGGACAGAAGCGGCTCACTTTCCGGGAAATCTGTCAGTGCGCACAGAGGGCTCCCCTTCCGGGAATTTGGGGGAATTTGGCTTGTGGGTCACAGCTCCCCTTCGGGGAATCTTAGAGCGTGCACAGAGGGGCTTCCCTTTGGGGAATTTGGCGCGCAGGACGGACTCCGCCCCCACTCGGGGATTCTGGGAGAGTGCGCGGAGCCAGAGCACCTTCAGGGGTTTGAGAGTGTGCGCCCTAGCCGGTTTGGCTCAGTAGAGAGAGCACACACAGGACGCAGCTCCACTTCAAGGAATTTGGCACACCGGACACAGCTGCCTGGGATCCCTGACTCACAGCGCATTCACACTAAGAGCCAGCGACCCCAATTGTTGGTGCATGCACACACAGGGACCCTGATTCTCAACAAGAAACTGCACAAGGCAACAGCAGGAAGGTTAGGGAGAGGTGGGGAAGATAAGAGATTAATCAAAGGACTTGTATGCATGCATATAAGCATAACCAATGGACACAAAACTCTGGGGGGTGAGGGCATATATAGGAGTGGGGTGGGGGGGGCAATGGTAAGATATGTACACATATAATACCTTAATAAAAAAAATTGAAAAACAACAACAACAACAACAAACTACAGCCCTAACGGGTTTGGCTCAGTGGATAGAGTGTTGGCCTGCGGACTCAAAGGTCCCAGGTTCGATTCCGGTCAAGGGCATGTACCTTGGTTGTGGGAACATCCCTAGTGGGGACGGGGGGGGGGGGGGCAGTGTGCAGGTGGCAGCTGATTGATGGTTCTCTCTCATCGATGTTTCTAATTATCCCTCTCCCTTCCTCTCTGTTAAAAATCAACAAACTATATTAAAAAAAAAACCTACAATGTTCGCTAATGACTGATTACTATAATCATGTTGCATTTATTTCCCTTAGGCGCAGGCGCACCATTTCTCTCCACTAATACTGGCAGCGAATCCTTTAGCAGCTGATCTATTGCCACATCATTAGTCTTGTACTGACTTGTTTGGTTTGCACAACAGGAAATAGTTTGCTTTTGGAGAACAAGAAAAATAGTTTTATTTGCATTACACTTATTAATTTGTGCAGTTATTTAGTGTCTGGTAAGTTAATGTTCAAGAAAAAAAATATTAATTTTTATGAAAATATTCTATTATTTTATGTTAACCATTACTCATTTATTTCAGCCCTTTGTATTCAACATGTCTCTATCGAAATAAACCTACGTTTCTGTGAAAATTGAAGCTTCTGTTTTTGTGTGGCCCACATATACTTAAGCCTTGTTTATTTGGCTCGTGTTAGTCTTTGAGTTTGACACGCTTGCTATAGACCCATCCCGTGTCCTCCTGTGGTTCCTGCCTCAGACCCGGCTCTGCTCTGGGCCTGCGCAGGGCAGCGCACACACTGGCTTGCTTGACTCTCTGCTTAGACCCCTCAACACATGACCATTCCTGGACCCCCAGGCGGCCAGTTCCCAGGAGAGGTCAGGGCCTGTTCCCCTGGGCGCTACAAAGAGCGGCCGGCGTGACCACCTCAGGACTCGAGTCTGCAGGCGCAAGGCTTTATTGTGGGGTGACGCTCGGGTGGATTGCATAAGTGGGGAGCACGTTCGGGACTGGAACTGACATTTAAGCCGCTCCCTGAGCCAAGGGTTTCATAGAAATGGAGGAACCCAGTTTGAACCTGTCTGTTTGAAAAACACCCTGAAAGCAAGGAACCCCTAACGTCAAAACGTGCTGAGGAGCTGTGCCGAGCAGACACGCCGCCTGTGATGGGGACCCGGCCAGGCCTGCGGGCAGCAGCCCCCGCCTGCAGGGCCCTCGCCCATGCCTCTCCCACCACGGCAGCCGCAGGACGCGCCTCGAGGGCCTGGGGCGCAACCGCCTGTTCGGGAGACTGAGCAGTGCGAGCTGCTTTCAGACGCTCGCTGTGTCACCTTCCTACGTCACCGCTTCCTGATAACACCGTGGAGAGACCCAACACCATCCCTCCAACGGCCATGCGACCTGGGGCTCGGTTGTGCCACAGGAACTCTGGTGGGCGGCGTTGGGGACCCTGCGCGGAGGCCTGGTGGGGGCAGGGCGGGGCGGGCGGGCCCTCCCTGTGTTCCCGGATCATCTCCCGCACATTTGTCAGGACCTCCGTCCAGCAGTGCTATGACAGGCGTGACGCACGCCGCTCCCGGCTGCCTTCTGGTCTCCAGGGCCTCCATTCTGGTCAGCACTACTCAGTCCCTGGCACCGGCCTAACACCCAGAGCCTTCGCCTAGGAAAACGTCCAAGGACGGAGGAGCAGTGCCGACAGGGGAGGCGGAGCCCACCGCAGGCTGGCCCAGCACCAGGGAGGCGGCCCGCAGAGCTGGTTAAGTCTCGCTTGCACACGTTTAAGAGCCTGGAATACTTTACGTAAAGTTTGCATTTCTAATGTTTTCTGAAAGTGGAAGCTGGGTGCAGTTTGGTGCCTGCATTTCCTCAGAGTAATGAGCGCAGGCTGAGGAGCACCGGTCCGTCCTGCACCCCATCATTCCCCTCTCCCCCCCTCCCCCGGGGGCTCCCCCGCCCACCCGCACATCGCCACCGCACCTCCTCTCCTGGGCCAGCAGCCCTCGCCTGGCCCTGTGCCCACAGTCCCAGGCTCACAGCTGTGCCGCCCCTAGCGGCATGCCACGGCCTCTACACGTGCCAACTGGAAACCAAGGCGGCCGGAACTCAAGGGTCTCTTGCATAACATAGAGATGGTGGGTCAGAACATCCCATCACGGGCGGCAGGGACTCCACGCCCTGAACTGGCCATCTCCCCGCAGCACCCGCCGGGTCACTGGCACGGACTTTCACCCGCAGTCTGTCACCCTGACCCCGAGAGGGGTTCTCGGGGACTGTCCGGGCATCACTCTGCCGCCCACGGGGACACGCGCTGCTGCTGACCAGACGTGCCTGCTGAAGGTGGAGATGAGAGAAGCAGGAAGGAACACGGAGGCTCTCCCAGCAGCCCCGACGCCCAGCTCCAAGGGCTCCGAGGGCTCGGCTGTGCCCAGAATTCACCAGCCATGAAGCTGACTCCCACGGGGCTGCAATGTCAGGCGACACCCCCTCCCGCCCGCTCCGGAGTGTCTGTGTCCAGCCGGACGGCCTGGGAAGTGTGCCGGGAGCGGCCGCACCGAGGGAAGCACCTGCCCGAGGAGAAGGCAGAGCCTGACGGCTGCGCTGGGCAGTCCGTGCCGTGTGTGGGCGGTTCCCAGCCCTCTGTCCAAGCTCAGCTGCTGTCAGGGGGCGCCCCCACCCCCGAGGCTTCACAAAGGGCCTGGCTCACCTACTGGAAGGAGGGTTCCGCGGGACCCTCAACTGTCACCGGCACTGGGGTGTGTGGAGAGGAGGTGGGGTCCCTGGCCACGAACTAGATGATTCTAACTGCCCTCCTTGGTCTCCTCTCCGTCTGTCCTCTTCCTACATCTCCTGCATTCCCGAGGGAGCGCACCCAGTGGCCATGGTGACTGCTTTGTCACGAGGCCCCAGTTGGCGGTACCCAGGTCTCTTTGATCTTGTAGGACCGATGGTCAGTCTGTGGCCTTGCCCAGGACAGAAGGTCTTGTCTGCGGTGAGCTGAGCCACTCCATCAGCCTTTCTCTGGACACAGTTACGAGACCCCGCGAGGTGTGGCTGCCTCACCGCGTGATGCGGACACCGCTCCTGAGGCCGGAGGAGCCGGCAGTGAGGCCAGCGCCAAGGCGCGGCAGGTCCAAACGTGAACAAAAGAAAATGTAAAAATTCTCCTTAACATTTTCTACTCATTAGCAGTTTAAATGGTAACAATTCAGATATAGTTGGACACATAAAATGTTTGTTAAACTAACCTCACATGTTTCTTCTTACTTGTTTTAATGTGGCTCCTAGAAAGTCCAACGCTGCCCAACTGCTCCTCTTCTGTTTCTACTGGGCAGCGCCATCTGCTCGGAGCCGGGTGTGCACGGAGCCGGGTGTGCACGGAGCCGGGTGTGCACAGAGCCTGGGTGTGCACGGATCCCGGGTGTGCACGGATCCCGGGTGTGCACGGATCCCGGGTGTGCACGGAGCCCGGGTGTGCACGGAGCCCTTGCTGCAACGGCCTGTGCTCCTCTCAGCGCACCGGCTGTTTTAACACATCGCCTTACTTTGACTTTAATTTTTTCCTTGAGGAGGATAAACTAATGACACAGACCAGAGAGAAGGAAAGCTGAAGGAGGAAGGGCTTGCTATTGTTTATAACCTGTGTGCCACGCCAGACCTCCTGAGGCTACACAGTGTGCCTGAGCCGGCTCAGGGCCTGCGCCCCAGCAGCTCTGCTCTGACTGGAAGGCACTGACACTAGGCCTGTCTTCAAGGGAACAAACATCTCATTTTCCCGCTTGAGTTCTGATAAGTTTCCATTGTTCTTAACTGGACCAAAGTTATCTGTGATGTCACTAAGAATTTAAAATACAAGGAATCAGATAAACACTCCTGGAAAATGGAGTTGCTTTTGCAAAGCAGAGAACATCCATGAAATTATTTTAGTAGCAGTTGCTATTGTCTCAAACCATGGAGACAGTTTCTGTGAAGGACGTAAGCTTTCTTTTAAAAAGTCTGTGTGAAGGACCTTCCCCTCCATATGATTTTACCAGAAGTTTATTAAAAAGCGTGAAAACAGATCTTTTTTTCTTTTTGAAGATACAGGTGACCTGAAACACCTGTTTGCAGAGTGGGGGTGAGCTATTTGCCTGCAAGGTGCCCATCGCGGCACCTCACTCACCAAGCCCGCCTTACCTTTGTGTGTCCCTGGCTGAGCCATGAGAAGGTCTGCACATTTGGCTTCCTCCTCCTGCATTTCCAGGTGAACTTGGCATTCGGGGTGAACGCTGCTCACCTGGTCAAGGTTTAAAAAAACAGAAATGAGTAAAAATTCTACCCTAAGCGGACACTCAAGCAAATGTTCAACAAAACTCCCAAATTGAAGAGTTTTAAGCTGCTTCCAAACTAACACTCATTTGAAAGCGATCACCTTCATGTTTCTGGCAGGGTTATCTTAAAAAGCTACACGGTTTCCTTTGTGAAGGAATCATAAAAGAGATATAAAACCCACCAGCATGTCTTCTGAGCAGGAAAGCAAACTTACAGAGTACGTGGCGTGTTGTTAGCGTACAATTTGGCGGCAATAGAGCTCTTTAACTCAATAACTTTCAATATTCGAGTCCTCCATCTCATAGCCCTGATTTAATGACAGTAAATCCGTGTTCACTGGTGAGACCACCCGGAGGAGCGCTGCCCAGAAGCCAGCAGCCTTGGATAAGGGCCGCCTCCCACCCACGCAAGAGCCCATTGGGATAACCTTATCCGCCGAGGCTGCAGGTCACGTTAGAAACCCCACCTCAGGATTTGGGGTGAAGGAGCTTTTCAAAAAAGATGAGCGGGGAGGTGGGAAGAGGGAATGTGGGACAGTCACACCCCTGCCGCTAAACAAGACCTTCAGGGAGCTGTTCACGGCGCAAGAGACAGCCACAGGCCTCTGCACTGAGACGCACCCGCTCTGTTTGTGCAGAGGCCCAGCAGCTCCCTTTTACCATCTCCCCGCAAACCCCCAGGGCTCAAGTGTAGCCTGGGGCCGGGCACCCCTCCCACGTCTGAACAAAATTCTGCTTTTACTAAAGAAAGTCATGCACGTGGGCACGTTCTAGCCACTTGTTCCATTATCCTACTGCTGATAATACCATCGAAAGGAGTCAGTTAAGCGTCTCGCCAGAAATGATGTTTCCTAAGAGAAGTGGACAGGAAACTGAATGCTGATGCTTTCAGCACGTCCATCCGCATCTTTTAAAAAAGACCCGGAGCTTGTTTCCCCAGGATCACCACTGGGCAGCCACCAGCCGGACAAAGGCCTGGCCCTGTCGGCCGCGCTTTTCCTATGTGAACAGTGGTGCGTTTAAATTTCAGGATTAGAGACATTCTATTGACTTAAAAAAGAAAAACAAATTTTTGTTAAGGCATTAAAATACATAATGCCTGACATTCTTGGAATACGCACAGCGATCACTTATTCTGGGGCATCTTAGAAGTTAAAGCAACATTAGCCATATTTCTGGGTACTTTTAACCAACTAGCTCCCCCTTTTTATTGAATTTATTGGGATGCCACTGGTTAACAAAATTATACGGGTTTCGGGTGCACAGTTCTACAGTGCACTGTGCCTGGGCTGCGCTCCCCACCCAGCAGCGACCTTTCCCAAAGCGCTGACCTGGACAGGGGTCCTCTGTGCAGGGGCCAAGCCTCTCTTTTACCCCCCCTCCCACCCAGTGTTGGCTGGGGCTGGGCACCCCTCCCATGTCTGAACAAAATTCTGCTTTTACTGTTGGCCCAGCTCCAGCCAACACTGTGAGTATTGCGGGGGGGGGTGCCCTTATAGCACAGCGGGTGTAGGTTCACCCCTAAACCCGAAATGCCTGGCAATGCCAGCTTCCCCTGCGGCCTTGGCCTCGCAGCGCTAAGAAGGTGCGCGAATCACTGGAGACCACCCGGCGGCGACACGCGTTTTAAAAGGTCTTCAAAGAAAAGGAGGAACTCCTGAGAAGCAATCCCATGCACAGATTTAACAAATTTCAGTCCAGTGTGTCATTTCCTGCTCTTATATAATAACACACGAACCCAAAGCAGAATGTTCCCAACAGGAAAGTTTCCTGGGCCCATCGCGTCTCGCTGAGCCCAAAACAGCAGAACCAGCAGCAGGTACCGCAGGAGGCGCCGTTAGACAAACTCCCGTTCCCTCTGAAACGCGAGCCGGCTGGGCGGCGCAGCCCCGTCCCCGCACGGCCCCACGGGGTCCCGGTCCCGCCAGTCCAGGAGGGCGGCAGGGAGGAGGCGAACGCCGCTTCCGGCCCGGCCCCTGTCCCGCTCCTCGCGGCGCCGAGGGTCCTGCTGCGCGGACTCGGGAGGGCGCGGCGAAGGGGTGAGTGGGGTGCGTTCCGGGAGCGGGGCGGTGGTCGGCGGCCGGGCACTCACCGGGGCGAGCAGCCAGCCGCAGCAGGTCAGCAGCGCGGGCGCCCTCATCTCGGCTCCGCGGCGTCGACATGGGGCGCGCAGCTCGGGGCTCCCTGGACCGCACACCAGGCGAGCGCAGCGCCCCGCGGCTGCTGCCCGCGGCCTGAGCGCCTGGTCCCCGCCCCTCCGCGCCCGCCCCACGGCCCCCGCCTCCCCCGCCGCCGCGCTCCCTCTCCCGCGCTCCCCCCTCCCTCCCTGGTCAGCAGCTGGGAGCAGGTGAGGAATGCGCAAAGGTGGCCAAGGGCGCGCATTGCCGCCAAGTCCAAGTGGAGAGGTCGGGAGCGAGGGGCTGGGAGTGAGACCCCCCACCCCCACCCCCAACTTGGGACGGGGAGCCAGGACGGGGAACCGCGAAGGGTGTGTGCCTATTGCACGCGGCTCATTAAATTGCCCAGAGACGCCCCAGAAAGCCGCGAGAAACCCAGTTAGGAGGGGTGGGCCGCCTTCGAACCCGTGGGGTTTTCAGTTGGGGCAACTGAAAATTAAGAAAATTGGTTGTGTTTTGGGGGGGTGGGGTGCTGAGCATGATGGCAGGTCTTCTGTCCTGTCCCTGCAGAGCTGGGAAGGCCTCTCTCCCCCAGACCTGGGCGCAGAGGTGGGGTGGGCCGGGCAGACCTGCCTCCGGGCTCTGGCACAGGCACACACCAGAGGGTCCCTGTAGCTTTGTCACTAGGTCATTTGTTACCCAGCAAATGACAATCACATAATTTTGTTGTGGTTTTAGCTATTTGGAAACAATTTCAAACTTACACGTCAGCTGGAGCAAGATGAGCGCAAGGGGTCCCTTTGCCTTTGTCCAGTGGGGCTGTTGGAGCTCCCCTCATCGCTTAGCACTTCCCCCTGAATGCCACCCATCTCTGTCTGTCATCTGTCTACCTGTCTGTCTGTCCATCTAAGTGTCATCTACCTGTCTGGTGGGAACAGCATTCAGGGCCAAGGTCTGGACTCCAGGTATGCGGCCTGGGGCTCAACGGGACAAACATTTCTTTTACACGCAGTTCCTCCCTGGACAAGCAGTGCCTCTGAGCTGGTTGTCTGTCTGTCCATGCGATCCCCATCCTCCGCCCCAGGGGGCTGAGAGGTCAGGGGGATTGACAGCCTGCCCTGACCTCAGGAGGGCAGGACCTTCCTGTGGAGTTGTGGAGTCCGTGGTCCAGGAGAAACGTGTGAAATAACGAGATACAGGCGGGGGTGGAGGAGCTGGGGAGTGAGTGCCTGGAGGGACCACTCACGGAGACCGGGGCTGGCCTGCAGGTGTCCTCGGAGGGAACCCTAGGCAGGAGGGACAGCGGCAGGGCAGTGCTGAGCGCGCTGGGACATCGGGAGTGTGACCGGGCCTGAGAATGAACGGGAGGTCACCTTGGCCTCGTGGAGGGCACACCCAGCACATGGCGGTTCTCAGGCAGCGCCCGGGGTCAGTCCCAGCACAGGCTCTCCAGAGACTGCCTGTCCCCACCTTGCTGAGAAGCCCCCTGCTGCTGGGATGGGCGGGCTCACATTGGTCATTGAAGGTGACGGTCTCTTTGGGGTGCATGCCCATTCTTCAGGGTTAGGGTTAGGGGCGCCTGTGTCCTCAGGGCTGGGTGCTGGTGTGGCCCTGTCCTCCCTCAGGGCCCCACCAGCTCCCCTCACTCCTCTGACCACAGCTGCACTCAGCCCTGTGGCGTGTGTGAGGCAGGGGGGGTGGTTCCCGCAGCACCCTCTCCTGGCACGCCCCCCTGGCTGAGATCAGGGAGGAGCGCATCTCTTGGGGGAAGTAGCCGCTGTCCTGTGCGGCCCTGGACTCTCTGAGGCCCTGCTGGCCCTCTGCCTGACTGGATGAATAGCTCTGGGGACCACATCCGCTTGGATGGAGGGGGCGTGCCCACACCCGGGAGGCCATTTAAAACTTGTGCCTGTGAAGGACTGGCCACGTGCGCCGGCGCTCTCCTGCTGGTGGAGGTGAGAGGCGGGATGCAGGGCTTCAAGACCAGCTCTGCTTCCTCTTCCCCACGAACAGCCTGGGTGCCAGAGGGGAAGTCCGCTTTGGGTCCTTTGCCCACTCACAGCTGTGACGGGGGAGGGGGTGTCAGCAGGTGGTCAAGGGAACACACTTGGAAGCTCCCCCTTCCCCCTCGGACCTCCTGGGTTCTGGAAGCAATCTCAGAGCCTGCCTTCTGTGCTCCCCGTTCCCTCAGGCGCTCAGCACCCAGCCTCGGCACCCCACTCCCGCGTGCGCTGTGCACAGAGCCAATGGCCAGGCCTGCCTGTTGCCTGGACTGCAATGCCCAGGAGCTCCTGCTGGCAGTGTGACCTGCTGCTCAGGGTGTTCCCGAGACACGTGCTGAATGCCCGCGGAAAGCCTCTCCAACTCTCCTGTGTCTACAGAGAGGAGTGCGGCCTGGGTGCCCACTCTGCTGCCGCAGGATGGACACCATACCCCTGCGTGGCCTCAGCGGGTCAGCCACGACGTCAGGGCTCGCCGCCAAGTGGCTTCCAGCCTGTCCTATTTTCAACCGCCGCCCCCTCCCCGTCCTGAGCCCTTCTCTGGGATGGTCTCTCGTCCAGATCTTAAACTGCCAGCACCAAGGGACAGCAGAGCCCTCCCTCCTTTTAAACAAAAGGCCCTTCCCCACCCAGTCCTGTGGGGGCCCTGAACCAGGTTAGGGGCTGACACGGGGTGGCTTAGGGTCCCTGCCTTCTCCACCTGCAGGGCCAGGAGAGGGTCAGGAAGCTCCACTTGCTGGCAAGGCCGGGCTGCCTTTGTGGGTTCCGCAGGCCCCTCCCCACCCAGTCCTGCTGGGCACCCTCGTGCAGGGGGCGCCTCTCCCACAGGTTCTCTCCTGTGGGAGCATCTTCCCTGTCCAGATGGGCCGCTGGGAGAAAGACCTTCAAGCCGAGCCGACATCTGTCATGAGAATGACACCCACGCGGCGCTTGGCCAAGCAGGCGGCCACCGGGAGCTCAGCTCTTCTCCAGGCCCCGCTGCAGGGTTCCCCAGGCCACCCAGCAGGAGCTGCAGCCTGTCCCACCTCCCTAGGAGCACTCAGGCCAAGCCCCTCAAACCCACCTGGCAGGCGGCCCTGGATTTAATCAGAGCTGCGCCAGCTTGTGGGCCCAATGCCGACATAGCCACCCAGTGCCTCCGACATTCTGTTGGGTAAGCTCGCCCCGGCCAGAGGCCTTCAGAAACTGCAGAGACCTGTCCCTCAGGGTCCTCAGAGGAAGACGGTGGTGGGTCAGATGCGAGGGAAACCGTGGCTTCGTACATCGTCTTTATTACAGCACCGCCAAACTGAGTGGAAAGTAGAGTTCCTGCACCCCTCCCCCCAGTTGCCCCTTATTCACACTCCGCATGAAGACACGTGGTTAAAGCGGATGAGCCTGTGTTGTCACTAACTCAGGTCCCTGGTGTACGTCTGCAGTTTTGTCTTTTCTACTGTCAGAGCTGGAATCGGCACAGTGAAGTACGTAGCCTTTCCCGACTGGCTTCTGCCACTCAGTCATATGCAGTTAAGGTTCCTCCATGTCTTTTCGTGGCTCAATAGTTCATTTGTTTTTAGAGCTGAATACTATTCCATTGTCTGAAACGACCACCGTTTCTCCATCACCTGCTGAGGGACATCCTGGCTGCTTCTGAGTCTTACCAATTATGAGTAAAGCTGCTCTGAACATGCATGAGCCGTTTTTGTGTGGACATAAGTTTTCCGTTCATTTGGGTAAGTACTAAAGAGTGCAATAGCTGGGTCATAGTGCACTCTGTTGTGTGTGTGTTTAAAATGCAGCCTTCCACTGCGCTGCATGGGCTGCACCCCGGCAGTGAATGACAGCTCCTGCTGCTCCCTGCTCACCAGCAGTTGGTATTGTCGGTGTTTGGATTTTAGCCAGTGTAACAGGTGTGTGCTGGCATCCCCTGGTTTTAATTTGCATTTCCTTGACGATAGATGGTGGGGAACATATTGTCATTCTTGTTGGCCATCTGTATTTCTTCTTTACTGAGGAATTTCTTCAGATCATTGACCAATTCTTAAAAATTATATTCTTCATTTTCTTGTTACTGAGTTTTAAGAATTCCTCTTTAAGATTTTGGATTCTAATCCTTTATCAAACCCTGAAAATATTTTGGTCCAGTCAGCGGCTAGTTGTCTTATTTTCTAAACAGTGCCTTTCACAGAGCAGACATTTTTAATTTTAACTCCCTCTTACCTTTTCCCCCCTCTCTTTGATTGTGTTTTTGGTGTTATATCTAAAAAGTCATCACTAAACCCAAGACCCCCTATATCTTCTATCATGTTATCTTCTAGGAGTTTTATGTCCATGTGTTCACTGAGCTCAATGATCCATTTGAGTTAATTTGTGGAAAAGGTGGAAGGTCTGTGTCTGGACTTGCTTTTCCTCTTGTTATTTCAGCAACATTTGCCCGACAGACTCTTCTTTCTTCCTGAGTTGCTTTTGCTTTGTGGTCAAAATCAACTGACATTTGTGTGGGTCTGTATCTGGGCACTCTATCCTGTCCCACTGATCTGCGTGTCTGTCTCTCAACAACACCACCTTGATTACGCTGTCTTTATACAGAGTCTACAGCTGACTGGCTCTCCTCCAAGACTGTGTTACCTATCCTGGGTCTTTTGCTTTCATATAAAAGTTAGAAACGGTTTGTGCATATCCATGGGATATTGATGGGATTTTGATTGGATTGCCTTGATTCTATAAATTAATTGAGAAAGAACTGACAGCTTGACAATATTGAGTCTTTCTATTCATGAACATCTCTCCATTTATTTAGTTCTTTGATTTCGTTCATTAGCGTTTTGCAGTTTTTCCCATATAGATCTTGTAAATATTTTGTTTTATTTTTATCTGTTTTTCTTTTTTTGTTGGTAATGTAAGTGCTATTTTGTGTTTTTAATTTGAAATTCCCATGATGTATTACTAGTATATAAAAAGCAATTGACTTTTGTGCCTTAACTTTGTATCCTGTGACTTTACTGTAATCACTTGTTAATTTCAGTTTTTTTTAACTGTTGTTGATTATTTGTGAATTTCTGCAGAGACAATGATGTCATTTGTGAACATCATTTCCAATCTGTATATTTTTTTCTGTCCTTTTCTTGTCTTATTGCATTGGTGAGGACTTCTAGCATAATGTTGAATTGAAATCACCAGATGGGGCATCTTGCCTTGTTCCTGATCTCAGCAAGAAAGCATCTAGTTTCTCAGCATTAAGTGTATTTGATAACTATGTAATTGTACCACAGTTCTAGAATATTCTGTTACATATTTATTATTATTATTTTCTTGTTGCATCTCACATTTGGAACTTTCCACTGATATTTCTTTAAGTTCACTGATTCATTACTCAGCATGTTTAGTCCCTGAAGGCATTCACTTCTGTTAATAGTGTTTAGCTCCCTAGCAGTCTCTGCTTGCATTACCCATGTATTCTTGCATGTTGTCCACTTTTAGCGTTAGGGTCCTTAGCATATTAATCATAGTTGTCTTATTTCCAGTCTCATAATTCCCACAGCTCTGCTATATCTGAGTCTATTTCTGGTGCTTGCATTGCCTGTGATTTTGTCTTTCAGTGTGCCTTGGAATTTTCTGTTGAAAGTTGGATATGATATTTTGGATAAAAGGGACTGAGATAAATAGGCTTTATTATTAGTTTTTGTGTTTATCTCACAATACTCACTGTGAGAACCTGGTCCACTTCTAGAGGTAAAACAAACGTAGGGGCGGAGAAAATGGCGGCAGAATAGACAGACGTGTTCCGAGCCTTGTCCCGGAGCAGAAAGAAAAGCTGAGGGTCGCACTGGGAGTGTTTGTTAGCAAGCTAAGGGACGCTAAACTCCAGGAGAAGGTGGGGGAGTGCTAGGCGGGGTTCCCCTGACCGAGCAGCACCCACAGTGGCTGGGTCGGAGCGGGAAACCTCGCCATCTTGAAAGGAAAAGTGGATCTTATTGGAAGTCTGAAAACCCACAGCTGCGGCAACCACCGAACAGCTGCGAGCCCCAGAACACCAGTCCCCATCGGTGCAAACACGTGGATTCAAAGGAGCTCTTCACTCCACCACGGAAAGGTCAGGTTTCGCTGGGGATAAGGTGAGATCTCTGGTCCCGCTGGGAGAGAGAAATGCACGAGCTGTGGGAGCTGGAGGACTGGGGAAGTCTGTGCCTAGAAAAATCTGTGGCTGTTGGGGCTGCTGTGATCCATGAATGTGGAAGGGGGTCCACAGAGCTGCTAACAGAAGGGTTCTCTAAAAAGCAACCCATTTTGATCTGACACGGAGGGTCAGACTAAGAATTTCAAAGGAGTGCAGGCTGCTTAGTCTTGCGCGCAGACCCACTGTCCGCACACTTGGGCTTTTTCCGATTCTGATTACTAAGCCCAATACATAGGAAAACCCAGGTGGGGATACCCTGAGAAACTGCAGGGGGGAGTTGTTTTTCTGGAACCTGGGGATCTGAACTGGGAGTGACCATTGGAGAGCCAGCTCTGAGGCGCACATCTCCACAAACCGGTATTGAGTGCCACAGGGAAAAAAGCCTAGAGAGGCCCAGAAGTCAATCCAGAAACACTGCCACCCAGGGGCTGAATCACAAATTGTCTCTTGTGTAATCAAAAATAAATACAAGAAATTAAGACACCGCCTGCTTAAAAATCAGGACTGGCTTACAACACTGAGGAGCAGTGGAATGCAGGGAACTGCAATACTGTCCAGACTGGGAAACAGGTGTACCAAACAGAACAATAGAGGAAGCAAATGACCGTCACTACTGCACATTTTATTTTTCTTATTTTTTATTTTAAATTTTTTTTAATTTTTAATTTTTTTTAATTTTAATTTTTTATTTTAATTTTTTGCATCTTTTACTTAAGAAACTAATTTTTTTCTTTTTTCCTCACTTGATTTTCACCTTTTTTAATTATTACATTTTTATTTTCAATCAGCATTATTATTACTACTATTTTGTCTTTTTTAAAAAAAGTGTCATTTGATTTTCTCTTTATTTTACTTTGTGATTAGTGTTCTACATTCTATTTGCATCTTTCCTTTAGCATCGTTTTACCCTATCTCAACACTACCTTTATGCCATCACTCCCTTCCTAACCTTTCCCCTTTTGGTCTCCTGTTTATCCAATTCTTTCTGTTTACCCTCTGCTAAAATTTCACCCTACTTATATATCTAATTTCCAATCCCCTGCTCCAAGTCCATACACACCTCTCTCTTCACTATCTTAACTAAAAAAAAATAAAAATTGTTTTTCTCTCTGTCCTTTTGTTGTTGTTTGCTTGAATGTTGATTACATCGAATTTTTATGCTTTTTTGTGAGATTGATTTGCTTATTCTTTTTGTTTATTTGTTTGCTTTGTTTTTGTTTGTTTTTTACTTCTGTTTTCCCTTGCCTCACTTGATATTAGTTGGTGTTGTAGTTTGTATTAATCTCCAGGTACTTGTTGCTGGCATTTGCTGGGATTAGTGGTTGTTCTATTGGAGTTTACTCCCTATATACATAGTTTGTTCCCTTTTTCTCTCTTAGTATCCTTCTTGTCTCTCTTACTTTTTTTTTCCTTTTCCCAAGTTAATTTTCACACTCCTTTTTTTGTTCTTTATTCCTCTTCTTCTCCTATCCCCTAATTTGTCTTTCTCTGGTGGTCACCTTTATTGGAGGTTATTAATATAGTGAATACATTTCTGTTCAGTGCCTTGTGTGTTGTACCTGGTTGTGTTGTATTTTGTGCCTTTAAATCAATGCAAGAGAGAGAGAACTACATAACCAGACATCTGGAGAAGAGACATGGGGAGACAAAGAAACAGCCCACATAGGAAAGAAAAGCAGGCATCACCAGAAAAGGAAGTAAACAAATTAGAAGCAAGCAACTATCAGAGAAAGAATTCAGAGAAATGGTCATAAGGTGGTGAAAAGAATGGAAGACAAATTCGACAATATGAGTAAGAACCAAGAGGAAATGAAGAAGAACCAAGAAGAAATGAAAAATGACATCGCTGCTGTAAAGAACTCAATAGAAAGCATCAAGAGCAGACTAGAAGAAGCAGAGGACCGCATCAGTGAGCTAGAAGAAAAGATGGAAGATAAAACCCAAATAGAACAGCTTCTAGAAAAAAAAATTAGAAAGCAGGTGGAGAGGCTAAGGGAACTTCGGGACAACACAAAACAAAACAACACCAGGATAATAGGAGTTCCAGAAGGAAAGGAAACTGAGCAAGGAATAGAAAACCTGTTTGAAGAAATAATTACAGAAAACTTCTCTGATATAGGGAAGAAAAACCCCACACAAATCCAAGAAGCTCACAGAGTCCCAAGCAAAATGAACCCCAAAAGACCGAGAACAAGACACATTATAATTAAATTGGCAAACACCAATGACAAAGTAAGAATCTTAAAAGCAGCCAGAGAGGGACAGAAAGTTACCTACAAAGGAACCCCCATCAGACTAGCAACTGATTTCTCAACAGAAACTCATCAGGCCAGAAGGGAATGGAATGAAATATACAAAGTCATGCAAAGGAAGGGTCTGAATCCAAGAAAACTGTACCCAGCAAGGCTATCAATCAAAACTGAAGGTGAAATCAGGAGCTTCACAGACAAAAAAGGACTAAGGGAATTTATCACCACCAAACCAGCAATGCAAGGAATGCTAAAGGGTCTGCTGTAAAAAAAAGAAATAGGAAGCCAAGAAGGAACACATGGGTATAGAATAAAAATGGTGACAAATAAGTACCTATCAATAATAACTTTAAATGTAAATGGATTGAATGCCCCAATCAAAAGACATAGAGTAACGGATTAGATAAGAAAACAAGACCCATATATCTGCTGTCTACAAGAAACCCACCTTAAAAAAAGATGCACACAGACTGAGAGTGAAGGGATGGAAAAAGGTTTTCCAGGCGAATGGAAATGAAAAAAAAGCTGGGGTAGCAATACTTATATCTGACAAATTAGATCTCAAAGTGAAGGACATAACAAGAGATAAGGAAGGCCATTTCATAATACTAAAGGGAGAAATCCAACAGAAGAAACAACTCTGGTAAACATATACACACCCAATACAGGAGCACCCAAATACATAAAAAAAAACTCCTGGAGGATATCAAAGGAGAGATTGACAGCAATACAATCATAGTAGGAGACTTTAATACCCCACTATCACCACTGGACAAATCCTCTCAACAAAAAATCAGCAAAGAAACTTCAATCCTAAATGACTCACTAGACCTGATGGAATTAATTGACATCTTCAGAACATTTCACCCCAAAGCCACAGAATACACATTCTTCTCAAGTGCACATGGGTCATTTTCAAAGATAGACCATATATTGGGACATAGGCAAAGTCTCTTCAAATTCAAGAAGATAGAAATCATATCAAGCATCTTCTCAGATCACAGTGGCATAAAACTGGAAATCAACTTCAATAAAAACAATCCAAAGAAATCAAACACATGGAGACTAAACAGCATGCTATTAAACAATGACTGGGTTACCAGAGAGATCAAGGAAGAAATAAAAAACATCATGGCAACAAATGACAATGAAAACACAACAAGCCAAAATCTATGGGACACAGTGAAAGCAGTCTTGAGAGGGAAGTTCATAGCTCTACAAGCCTACTGCAAAAAAACAAGAAACAATGGTAAGAAATTACCTAACCCTACAACTCAAAGAGTTAGAAAAAGAGGAACAAGAAAAGCCCAGTGTAAGCATAAGAAAGGAAATAATAAAGATCAGAGCAGAGATAAATGACCAAAGAAACAATACAAAAGATCAACAAAACCAAGAGCTGGTTCTTTGAAAGGATAAACAAGATTGATGAACCTCTAGCCAGGCTCACCAAGAAGCAAAGAGAGGACCCAAATAAACAAAACCAGAAATGAAAGAGGTGAAATAACAACAGACCTCGCTGAGATACAAAGGATTGTTACAAAATACTATGAACACCTCTATTCCAACAAACTGGACAACCTAGAGGAAATGGACATATTCCTAGAAAAATATAACCTTCCAAAACTCAATCAGGAAGAATCTAAACAGCTCAATAAGCCTGTAACTATGGAAGAAATTAAAGCAGTTATCAAAAAGCTTCTGGCAAACAAAAGCCTGGGGCCGGATGGCTTCACAGGAGAGTTTTACCAAACATTCAAGGAAGAAGTAAAACCTATCCTCTTCAGACTATTCCAAAAAATTCAAGAGGAAGGAACACTTCCAAGCTCCTTCTATGAAGCCAGCATCACCCTAATACCAAAATCAGATAAAGACAACACAATGAAAGAGAATTATAGACCAATATCCCTCATGAACATAGATGCCAAAATCCTCAACAAAATTCTAGCAAATCGGCTCCAGCAGTACATCAGAAAGATCATACACCATGACCAAGTAGGATTTATCCCAGGAATGCAAGGATGGTACAATATCCGCAAATCAATAAACGTGATACATCACATAAACAAATTGAGAGAGAAAAATCACATAGTCATATCAATTGATGCAGAAAAAGCATTTGACAAAATCCAACACCCTTTCTTGATAAAAACTCTCAACAAGGTGGGAATAGAAGGATCATACCTCAACATAATAAAAGCCATATATGATAAACCCACAGCCAACATCATACTCAATGGACAAAAGCTAAAACCATTTCCCCTAAGAACAGGAACAAGACAGGGATGCCCACTCTCACCACTCCTGTTTGACATAGTACTGGAAGTATTAGCCATTGCATTTAGACAAGAAGAAGAAATAAAAGGCATCCAAATTGGAAAAGAAGTGAAGCTATCCTTATTTTCAGATGACATGAAAATAAAAAAACCCGAAAGATTCCATCAAAAAACTAATAGACTTAATAAATGAATTTGGCAATGTAGCAGGGTACAAAATTAACGCCAAGAAATCTATGGCATTTATATACACCAATAGTGAACTTACAGAAAGAGAGTCTAAAAAAGCAATCCCATTTACCATCACACCAAAAAAATTAAGATACATAGGAATAAAGTTAACTAAGGAGGAAAAGACATATACACGGAAAAATACAGGACACTGAAAAAAGAGATAAAGGAAGACATAAACAAATGGAAGAACATACCATATTCATGGATTGCTAGAATCAACATCATTAAAATGTCCATACTACCCAAAGCAATCTACAGATTCAATGCACTCCCCATTAAAATACCAACGGCATATTTCACAGATCTACAACGAACTTTCCAAAAATTCATCTGGAATAAAAATAGACCCTGAATAGCCACAGCAATCCTGAGAAAGAAGAATAAAGTAGGAGGGATCTCAATACCAGATTTCAAGCTGTATTACAAAGCCACTGTTCTCAAAACAGCATGGTACTGGCACAAGAACAGACATATAGATCAATGGAACAGAATAGAGAATCCAGATATCGACCCAAACCACTATGCTCAATTAATATTTGACAAAGGAGGCATGAACATACAATAGAGTCAAAACAGTCTCTTCAATAAATGGTGTTGGGAAAATTGGACAGATATATGCAAAAAAATGAAACTAGATCACCAACTTACACCATACACAAAAATAAACTCAAAATGGATACAGGACTTAAACATAAGACAGGAAACCATAAAAATACTAGAGGAATCCACAGGCAGCAAAATCTCAGACATATGCCAAAGGATCTTCTTCACTGATACTGCCCCTAAGGCAATGGAAGCTAAAGAGAAAATAAACAAATGGGACTACATCAAAATGAAAAGCTTTTGCACAGCAAAATAAACCATCAACAAAACTACAAGAAAGCCCACTGCATGGGAGAACATATTTGCCAATGTTATCACTGATAAAGTTTTAATCTCCAACATCTACAGGGAACTCATACAACTTAACAGAAGGAAAATAAACAATCCAATAAAAAAATGGGCAACGGACCTAAATAGACACTTTTTGAAGGAGGACAGAAGGAAGGCTAAGAGATACATGAAAACATGCTCAAAGTCACTAATTATCCGATAGATGCAAATCAAAACGACAATTCGGTATCATCTCACACCAGTGAGAATGGCTATCATCAACAAATCAATAAATGAGAAGTGTTGGCGAAGATGCAGAGAAAAAGGAACTCTTTTGCATTGCTGGTGGGAATGAAGACTGGTGCAGCCACTGTGGAGAACAGTATGGAGTTTCCTCAAAAAACTGAAAATGGAACTCCCATTTGACCCAGTAATCCCACTCCTAGGAATATAACAGAATAAACTGGTGAATATAATAGAATCAGGGGCATAGAAAGGGAGTGGACTGACAATTTCCAGGGGGGAAGGGGTTTGGCGGTGCGGGAAGAGGCTGGACAAAAATCGTATACCTATGGATGAGGACTGTGGGGGGGGGGGCGTAAGGCAGAGGTTGGGGTGGGAACTGGGTGGAGGAGAGCTATGGGGGGAAAAAAGAGGAACAATTGTAATCATCTGAACAATAAAGATTTATTAAATAAATAAATAAATAAATAAACAAAATATGGTATATGGACCATGTGGAATACAAAATCCAAATAGTTCATGTATGGCAAATGTTCAAAGGGATTTCCGAAAGAATTTCAAAATGGGACCATTGGAATATTGATGGATATCCCAAGTACAAATGAAGATCTGGTAGCACCATGTCTATTGGAAATAAAGTTTTTGATAACACTTGGATTGTCCCTTATAACCTGTATTTGTGCCTTAAATACAACTCTCATATAAGTGTTGAAGTCTGCGCATGCATTAAGAGTGTCAAATATTTATTTAAATACGTCTATAAAGGGCACGATCGTGCAAATATTCAAATTTCTGAGAAAAACATGATCAATCATGACAAAATACAGACCTTCATTGACTCTAGGTATGTGAGCGCTCCTGAGGCTGTTTGGAGACTTTGCATGACCAATCTCATGCAATCATAAGGTTAGCTATTCATTTGCCAAATGATCAGAATTTGTATTTTCATGCTGATGATTTTGCTGAAGTTGTAGATAGGACTAGAAGGCATAACTCGACTTTGATGGCTTGGTTTTTATTGAATAGAGAAGATTCCGATGCGTGTAATTATTGGGAGATTCCACAGCATTATGTGTTTAATAAATCTTTGTGGAGAAAATGCCAAAAGGGTGGGAATAAAGTATTGGGTAGACTGTTCACTGTGAGCTTTAGAGAACCAGAATGATATTACTTTAGACTTTTGCTTCTGCATGTAAAAGGTGCGATAAGTTTTGAGGATCTGCGAACTGTAGGGAGGTGTAACTTATGATACATTTCATGAAGCTGCTAAACACTGAGGATTATTACTTGACGACACTATCTGGAAAGATACGATTGACGATGCAATCAGCCTTAACATGCCCAAACAACTACGGCAACTTTTTGCATACATATGCATGTTTCAATGTCCTTCTGATGTACACAGATTATGGGATGAGAATAAATCTCATTTTATTGAAGATTGCTGTTGGAAATTACACTGAAGAGAAGGTGCCTTTGTGAACTGTGAAATGTATGTCCTTAATGAAATTCAAGAAGTATTCACATTACATGGAATGAAATGTTCGCATTTCAAACTTCTGGACTATCCTTTATTAAGGAATAAAAATACATGTGATGAATCGTATGAGTGACAACAGGCAGAAGTTTTGATCAATTCTCTGAACGATGAACAGTTGGCAGCCTTTCATACTATAACTTTTACCATCGAAGATCAAACTGTACACCTCAAAATCTTTTTCTTGGATGGTCCTGGCGGTAGTGGCAAAACGTATCTTTATAAAGTTTTAATACATTATATTAGAGGTCGTGGTGGTACTGTTTTACCCACAGTGTCTACAGGAATTGCTGCAAATTTACTTCTTGGTGAAGAACCTTTCATTCCCAATATAAATTACCAATTCCATTAAATGAAACTTCAATTTCTAGATTCGATATAAAGAGTAAAGTTGCTTAAACCATTAAAAAGACCCAACTTCTCATTATTGATGGATGCACCATGGCATCCAGTCATGCTATAAATGCCATAGACAGATTACTAAGAGAAATTATGAATTTGAATGTTGCATTTGGTGGGAAAGTTCTCCTTCTTGGAGGGGATTTTCAACAATGTCTCAGTATTGTGCCGCATGCTATGTGATCGGCCATAATACAGATGAATTTAAAGTACTGTAGTGTTTGGGGATGTTTCAGGCAGTTATGTCTTAAAACAAATGTGAGATCAGAAGATTCTGTTTATAGCGAATGGTTAGTAAAACTTGGAGATGGCAAACTTGATAGCAGTTTTCATTTAGGAATGGATATTATTGAAATCCCCTGTGAAATGATTTGTAATGGACCTATTATTGAAGCTACCTTTGGAAATAGTATATCTATAGATAATATTAAAAACATATCTAAACGTGTGATTCTTTGTCCTAAAAATGAGCACGTTCATAAGTTAAATGAAGAAATTTTGGATATACTTGATGGAGATTTTCACACCTATTTGAGTGATGATTCCATTGATTCAATGGATGAGACCAAAAAGGAAAAATTTCCCATTGAATTTCTTAATAGTATTACTCCTTCAGAAATGCCGTGTCCTGAATTAAAATTGAAAGTAGGTACAATCATCATGCTACTGAGAAATCTTAGTAGTAAATGGGGTCTTTGTAATGGTACTAGATTTATTATCCCACTAGAGGCCTGGTGAACAAATTCGTGCATCAGTGGGGTCCCCTAGCCTGGCCTGTGGGATCGGCCGAAACAGGCTCTCCGACATCCCCTGAGGGGTCTGGAATTGTGAGAGGGTGCAGGCCAGGCCGAGGGACCCCACGGGTGAACAATCTGGGCTGGGGAGGGACCACAGGAGAACTCTAGGGCATGTCTGGTCCATCTTGCTCAGTCCCAATCGGCCGGACCCCAGCAGCAAGCTAACCTACTGTTCAGAGCATCTGCCCCCTGGTGGTCATTGCACATCATAGTGACTGGTCAACCGGTTGACTGTCTGCCTCCTGGTGGTCAGTGCACATCATAGCAAGTGGTTGAGCGGCCTTAGCATGTCATTAGCATATTATGCTTTGATTGGTTGAATGGACGACTGGATACTTAGCATATTAGGCTTGATTCCAAGAATTGATTTGTCCCCATCTGACACTGGCCTCCCATTTAAATTAATTTAAAGACAGTTTCCCATGATGCCAGCATTTGCAATGATTATTAATAAATCACAAGGACAAACTCTAGACAGAGTAGGAGTATTCCTACCTGAACCCTTTTTCAGACATGGTCAGTTATATGTTGCTTTCTCTTGAGTTCAAAGAAGTGTGTGATGTTAAAGTTAAAGTTGTAAATATTTCATCACAAGGGAAATTAGTCAAGCACTCGGAAAGTGTTTTTACTCTTAATATGGTGTACAGGGAGATATTAGAATAAGTTTAATCAATCTACCAGTCATTGTTTTTATCAATGTTGTTTTTATATCATGTTTTTATTGTTTTATATCATGTCTTTGTTGTTGTTCTATCATGTTATTATTTATTTATTAATAAATTTATATATTATTTTCATACACATTTTACTAATTGTCTTTCATCCCTGACACTTCCATTACAGAGAAAGGGCAAATAGCAATATTAAAATATTTCTTCTAATTAATTTCCTTTCAATGTGCACCAATCGGTGCACCAGGCCACTAGTTTTTGATAAAAACTCTTAGCAAAGTGGGAATAGGAGAATATATCAACATGATAAAGGCCATATATGACAAACCTACAGCAAACATCATACTCCAATGGGCAAAATCTAAAACCACTTACCTAGGAACAGGAACAAGACTGGGATGTCTGCTTTCAGCACTCTTATTTAACACAAGAGGCCTGGTGCACAAATTCATGCATGGGTGAGGTCCCCATGAAGCGGGGAGGGCCGGGACATTATCGGCTCTCCGGTTGGGTGGTGGGACGCCCTTGCTAACCTGGGACCTAGATCCATCCTGCTGACATTCGCGCTGGTGGTCTGGAGCCACCTGGCAGCCATTTTTATATTGTTTCTTCCTTGTGGAGCATCCAGGGAGCAGAAGCGGCTGCGGTGCCTGAGGCCAACTTCCAGGATGCTGGCAGTGCTGTCAGGATCGTGCTGGTGGTGCTGGTCCATTGGTGCCTGGCCTATTCTCCAGAGACTGGACCAGCAGGACTACTGAGGGAGTGAGTAGCTGCCACCAGGGCTGGTGGGCCGCCGGAATGGGTTAGTCAGCTGACCATCAGGGGGCAGCTCCTGCAGTGAGCATCTGTCCCCTGGTGGTCAGTGTGCATCATAGCGATTGGTCGGTCCAGTCATTCCAGTCATTTGTTCCGTTAGGTTTTATATATATATAGATTGTACTGGAAGTCCTAACCACAGTGATCAGACAAAAAGAAAAAATAAAAGGCATCCAGATTGGAAAGCAAAAAGTAAAACTCTCATTATTTGCAGGTGACATGATATTGCACAGAGAAGACCCTAAAGACTCAACCAAAAAAACTACCAGATTTAAAAAAAGAACTTGGCAATGTATCAGGATACAAAATAAACACCAAAAACTGATGGCTTTTTTACATACCAATAATGAATTCTCAGAAAGAGAAACTAAACAAACAATCCCATTTACCATTGCAACAACAAAAAAATTAAGATAGTTAGGAATGAACTTAACCAAGGAGGCAAAAGACCTGTAAGAAGATATAAACAAGTGGAAGAATACACCATGTTCATGAATTGGTAGAATTAACATCATTAAAATTTCCATAGTACTGAAAGCAATCTTAGATTCAATGCAATCCCCATTAAAATACCAATGGCATATTTTATAGACCTAGAAAGAACTCTCCAAAAATTCATATGGCATGAAAAAGACCCTCAATAGCTGCAGCAATCCTGAGAAAGAAGAACAAAGTAGGAGGGATCACAATACCAGATTTCAAGCTGTATTACAAAGCCACTGTTCTCAAAACTGACTGATACTGGCACAAGAACAGGCATATAGACTCATGGAACAGAACAGAGAAACCAGAAATTGACACAAGCCATTTTGCTCAATTAATATTTGACAAAGGAGGCAAGAGCATACAATGGAGTCAAGACAGTCTCTTCAATAAATGGTGCTGGGAAAACTGGACAGATATATGCAAAAATATAAAACTAGATCACCAATTTACACCATGCATTAAAATAAACTCAAAATGAATGAAAGACTTTACCATAAGACACGAAACCATAAAAATCTTAGAAGACTCCATAGGCAGCAAAACATCAGACATATGTCGTAGCAATATCTTTACCACTACAGCTCCTAGGGCAATGGAGACTAAGGAGAAAATAAACAAATGGGACCACATCAAAATAAAAAGCTTTTGCACAGCAAAAGAAACCATCAACAAAACAACAAGAGAGCCAACTGCATGGGAGAACATATTTGCCAATGTTATCACCGATAAGGTGATAGGAACTCATACAACATAACAAAAGGAAGGTAAACAACCCAATTAAAAAATGGGCAAAAGACCTAAATGGACACTTTTTGAAAGTGAACATACAGAAGGCCAAGAGACATATGAATACACACACAAAGTCACTAATCATCTGAGAGAGGCAAATCAAAATGACAGTGAGGTACCATCTCACACCTGAATGGCTATCATCAACAAATCAACAAACTACAAGTGCTGGCAACAATGTGGAGAAAAGGGAACCCTTGTGCATGGCTGGTGGGAATGCAGAATGGTGTAGCCACTGTGGAGAACAGTATGAAGTTTCCTCAAAAAATTAAATATGGAACTGTGTCAGGTCCAGCCTGACGATTGAACCGGGCTGAGGTAGGAAGGTGGGAATTGAGAAATAGAAAAAATAAGAGAAATAAAAGCAAGAGAAACAACAGCGGGGTCAGGAGGTCCAGAACTCTCGGGGAGCTCTGGCGACTTTTATTAGTAATACAGTGCTTTTTATACATAAGACACTAAGCAGGGAATCACTCACAAGGAAAACATTCTTTGTTTCTCTAAAATCACTACTGGAGGGCTAAGTTGAAGGACAGGTTTCTTGTTACAATAAATCTCACTAGTTGGATACATATTTCTTGGTAAGCCATGAAAGTAGCTCTTATCCTACTGATAGCAGTTATATAAACAAACCCTGAGAAAGCTCTGTAGGCAGGGGCTGCTCTCGTTATACTGATTAAATTGGCATCCAAACAGGCCTGGGAAATCTGTGTGGGTAGGGTGCCAGCCTTGCTAGCCCCTACAGGTGCAAGGACCGGGTCAACTTATATCTGGCTCCCACAGAACTGCCATTTGATCCAGTAATACCACTTCTAAGAATATATACTAAGAAATCAGAAAGGATATATGCACCCCTATGCTCATAGCAGCACAATGTACAATAGCTAAGATCTGGAAACAGCTCAAGTGCCCATCAGTAAATGAGTGGATAAAAAAGCTGTGGGACATTTACACCATGGAATACTCTGCAGCAGTAAAAAGAAGATCTCTTACCCTTTGAGACAGCATGGAGGGACCTGGAGAGTATCGTGCTAAGTGAAATAAGTCAGAGAAAGACAAGTATCATATGATCTCACTCATATGTGGAATCTAAGGAACAAGATAAACTGAGGAACAAAATAGATCCAGTGACATGGAAGCATGGAACAGAGTGTGGAATCCACAGGGAAGGCGGGGGAGGGCGGGAACTTGTATGCATATAAGCACAACGCATGGACACAGACAATAGGTCTATGAAGGCCTGGGGGTGGGGGACAGGCTAGAAGGGGGCAATGGAGGAGGGGGGGAAGGAGGCATATGTAATACTTGGAACAATAAAGATTTAAAAAAATAAATAAAATAAAATACTGGATAGAAAATATCCTCCAGAAGTGGATGCCGGGGGAAAAAACGATACAAACCCCACAGGAAGAAGGGGCACCTGCAAGAATCACCCCTATCTTCCTTTTTTCTCTCCGTGACCCACCAGGTGCCAGCGGGGGCTGTGCGTGTGGGAAATACATGTTTCCAGATTCAACTCAATGGTGCTCAGGGCTGTATTTATTTTAAATCTTTTTTAAAAATTTGTATTGTTGAGATTTTTACAGATGTCTCCCCCCCCCCATTACTCTCCTCCACCTAGTTCTTGCCCCACCCCAGGCCTTTGCCACCCTATTGTCTGTGTCCATAGGTAATGCATATATGCACATGAGATCTTTGTTTAATCTCTTCCCGCCCCCACTCCCCTTCCCTCTGAGAATTGTCAGTCTGCTCCATTTCCATACCTCTTATTTTACTTTATTCACCAGTTTATTCTGTTCATTAGATTTCTTATTTGTTTATTTTAATTTTTAGATTCAATTATTGATAGGTATGTATTTGTTGCCATTTTGTTGTTCATGTTTTTTATCTTTTTCTTCTTCCTCTTCTTAAAGAATACCCTTCAACATTTGATGTAATACTGGTTTGGCGGTGATGAACTCCTTTAGCTTTTTCTTATCTGTGAAGCTCTTTATCTGACCTTCAATTCTGAATGATAGCTTTGCTGGGTAGAGTAATCTTGGTTGTAGGTTCTTGCTATTCATCACTTTGAATATTTCTTGCCACTCCCATCTGGCCTGCATAGTTTCTGTTGAGAAATCAGCTGACAATCCTATGGGTACTCCCTTGTAGGTCACTAACTGCTTTTCTCTTGCTGCTTTTAAGATGCTCTCTTTGTCTTTAGCCCTTGGCATTTTAATTATGATGTGTCTTGCTGTGGTCCTCTTTGGGTTTCTCTTGTTTCAGACTCTCTGTGCTTCCTGGATTTATAAGTCTATTTCTTTCACCAGGTGGGGGAAGTTTTCTGTCATTATTTCTTCAAATAGGTTTTCAATACCTTGCTCTCTCTCTTCTCCTTCTGGCACTCTCATAATGCAAATGTTGATATGTTTGAAGTTGTCCCAGAGGCTCCTTACACTATCTTCATTTTTTTTTTCATCTTCTGGTTGGGTGTTTTTTGCTTCCTCATATTTCAAATTGTTGATTTGATTCTCAGAATCCTACACTCTACTGTTGAATCCCTGTATATTATTCTTTATTTTAGTCAGTGTATGCTTAATCTCAGACTGGTCCTTCTCCATCTTTTTGGAGGTTTCTAGAAGATTCTTGAGTAACCTTGTAATCATGGTTTTGAACTCTATATCCAGTAGTTTGCTTTCTTCCATTTCTTTCATTGTGACCTGTTTCTTTGCCTTCACATTTTGGCTGCTTCCTGTGTTTGTTTCTATATATTGGGTAGAGCTGCTAAATCTTCTTGAGTTGATAGTGTGGCCTTGTGTAGTAGGTGTTCCATAGGCCCCAGTGGCTCAGCCTCCCCAGTCACCTGAGCTTGGCACTCTAAGTGCACCCCTCTGTGGGCTGTGAGCACAGTCTTGTTGCAGTTGAGACTTGATTGCTGCTGGTGTCACTGGGAGGAGTTGACCTCCAGGCCAATTTGCTTCAGTGGGGCTTAGGTGCTCAATGAGTCTGCCCCTTGAGTGTGTTGGTTATGGATGTGTAGAGTCATAATCTGGTATTGCCTGACACTGACCACTGGGTACACTGGCTCTTGGGTCTCCAGGGAGATGCAAAGTCAGATAATGCCTGGGACCACCCAACAGGAGCTACAGAAAGATTTGCAGATTCCTCCTCTTTGTATCAGGTTTGGAAGTGCCCAGATGAGGCCCAGCTATGAAGCAAGGCAGGCTGGTGCTGTGTCTTGGGCCCTCTATTAACAGGTGTGGGCTCCCTGACCCAGGTGCAGCTAATTTGAGAGATTTTAGTCTGAGCAAGGACATGCCATCCATATGCAGAAGCTGTTGTACACAGCTTGGGTGGGGCTGTAAATTGGAGGAGGTGGGGTCTGAGGGAATCACCCTGGCAGATTAAACAGAAATGGCTGCTAGTCAGCCCTGCCACCGGGGAGATCCCAGTATAGGAACAATAAACCCTGCAAGCACCTCCGTCTGGGAGCACCTCCATCTGGGAGAAAGCTGCCCCCGAGCTCCTGCCCTGATGCCAGACAATCCAGTTTCTCCCCATATGTGTCTGTGTTCCCCAGAGAGCCTTGCTCTGGTGCTGGAGCTCAGAGGAAGCAGGACCTTGTAAGTTCAGTTCCTGGTGCCGGCCTTTTAAGAGGAGCAGCTGGGTCTCCAGCAGCCTCTGTGTCACTGAGCCCCAATCCGCACTGGTTTTTACAGCCTGCAGTTCCTACTGCCCGTAGGGACTTCTTTTCCCAGCTCTGGCACCCTGGGCTAGAGGTCTGGTGTGGGGCTGGGACCCCTTGCTCCTTCGAATGGCTTCCGCACAGATGATCGACCTCCCGATTAAAAAAAGCGGCACACGTGGGTGCCGGACCAGACTATTCCACGCCTCTGCACCACCTACCAGTCTTTCTTCTGTACTTGTCTAGTTGTAGGACTGCTATGCTGCCAGCTTTCCAGTGGTTCTGGATGGTGGTGGTTCTGTATTTTAGTTGTAATTTTGATGTGGTTGTGGGAGGCGGCGAGTACAGACATGCTGCCATCTTCTCCGAGTCTCTCAGGGCTGTATTTTTAAAATACCCTTTTCCTCATTACGTTTAGCAATCGAGGCATAAGTTACACAGAGCAGAGGGAACAGTGCATGGTGTCCAGCAGACGAGCTTTACGTCCGGGGCTCTGTGGCCTCCCCATCAGATTCCCACCCCTCCGCCCAGGAGGGCTCTGGCAGCGCTTCCAGGCGCAGCAGAGGGGCTGCGGGCAGCCCAGGCGCAGCGGCAGCGCGGAGCCGTGCCATCTTGTTGACGTTTAGTCATGTGCCCATCTGCATCGCTTCCTGGTTGTTTTACGTGTCACTGTCATCTGAGTTCCAAACTCATCAAGTCTGGGACCCAGGTCCCCTGGGGTGCCGGGGTGCCGCCTTCACCTCGGCGGTATTGGCTGCGTGTCAGCTGGCAGCATCCGGCCCCTTGCCGGCCAGCCTTCCAAGGACTGCAGGAAGGGACCCTTTCGCCCAGCTGACCGCTCACAAGCAGGGCGTGTGCATTAGCAGCCGGTGCGTCGCAGCACTTGGCTTGGCAGCTGAGAAGGAAGCCTCCGGAGAAGCAGAGGCTCACTTGGGCGCGCAGCCGCAGGGAAGGACGGACACCCACCACAGGACGAGTCGCGCAGCCCGCATTGCTTTCGCTGGGGAACCGGCCCGCACAGAAGGCGGGCTCCTGGTCTAAGCGAGGGGATGCTGCCGCCCTCGGTGTGGGCACAGCGCGGCGCCGGAAGGCAGCTCCGCGCCCCTGGAGAACGGCCCTGTGATCCGAGCCCTCGGCGGCTGCGAGTGTCCACCCGCAGGGCGCACCGCGTAATCGCTGTGCGTGCTCTCCCCTTTGGCTGCACGTGCTTTGGGCAAGGATTAGAAACAGACCGCGGGAGCTGGGAAGAGGAGACTGAAAAGCCGGAGACGAATGGAACCCCGCGCAGGCCTGGTCGCAGGAGGAGCTTTCTGGAAGGTAACGGCGCCCCAGTGCACTGCGTGGGGCTGCAGTGGAATGGAGCGACATCGCCCTCCTCGTGTCGTCGCCTGTCCCGGGTGTCCCCCAGGAACCCAGGGGCCCGAGCAGCAGCCAGTGTTTCTGAAGCACCAGCAACCACTCCCCGCCCCCCCAACCTGGTGCAGACGTGGGCCTCTGGGCTGAAGGGCACAGCATAGAGAGACCTTTGGAAAATCTAAATTTTTTGTAGTGGTTCTTGCAGCCAAACTCAGTTCAGCCTCCAAACACGCAGAAGAGGCCTTCCTGGGGGTGCGTGTGGCCAAGCTCCAAACATCCCAGCCGCTCCGACTTTTGCTCTTTCAGGCCCAGATCCAGACGTGTGGGGCTGGTCGTGGTGTTGGCCCTGGAAGATGTGTTGCTCCTGGTTCCCAAGCTGACATCGTCACTGAGCAGCTGGAGGCCTAACCAGCTGGGATGAGTTTTGAGGGAACAGATGGAGGTTTAGTTTGTCTGCTGAATGAAGCAGGGATCCGCACTGAGCCTGGCCCTTAGTACACTTCCTAGTTAGTGCAGATGGGCTTGCACTATTCCCGCGGCCTCCTGACGGCATTGCGTCAGTCACAAAGATTTTTCTCTGGGAGAAATAACGTTTGGAGCTGGCAGTAGGGAAGCCGTGTGGCCCAGAGCATGCCCTTGGGTGAATCCCAGCGTGTCTGGTCCCTGTGCTTCTTACCCGTCAGGAGGCGGAGAGTCCCCCCCCACACACAGTGAGGAGAGCAATCCTGTAATGGGCACCGGTTGTTGTACAGAAAGGCGAGAGGAAGCTCGGGCACAGCAGACCAGCTCCCGGTGCTGGTGGGCCTCAGTGGTTCTCGCTGCTCCTGGCGGCGGGGCTCCTGCCAATGGCTCCTGTCCGCACCGGCTTTCTCACCACTGCTCAGGGCCTCCGGGTGGCTTTCCTCCTCGGGCCTTTCCTGACCTCACCCCCTGGAACCTGCCCTCTCTCTGCCCTCTCCCCCAGCCTTCCTCTGCAGGGTCAGCTTCACCCCGGCACGGAGTTCAGCCTCCAGCTGCTCAGGTGGGGTCACAATTGGATGTGAGAAGCCACTCAGGTGACCTTCTTTTTTTTTTTTTTTAATATCAGCTTCCAAGGATTTATTGCAAAGAAATAAGTAAGAAAGGAAAATAAAAGCGTTTCAGGAAAGTACATGAGGACAGGAGGCCTCACCATGGCCTCGCGACCTTTCTTGTGAGCAGCTTCTGCTCAGCAGCAAACGCCCTCTCTTTCAAGCCCAGGACCACAGGCGGCTCCCACGTGGGTACCGTCTCCCCACTCCCTGTTCACAGGTGGAGGCACTGGCGGGGCTGAGCTGGGCCCCGGCTCCTGGGCCTCAGTCGTCACTCTGCTCCTCGGGGACTGTCAGTAAAGGGGGGCCTGGGCCTCAGGGTTGTCTCCTCTGGGGGGTCTCTGGGAGCAGTGTTCTCGGAAACCCTCGCTCAGCCCGTGGCTCCTGTGACAGCGATAATCCATCTGATCACAGAGGGACATATTGCATGAATTTGAAGTGTGAACTGGAACAGAATGTAAACCTGAACATCGGGAGTGCTTTAAGATTCAGTAAAGTCTGACAGGCCGCAGCTAGCATGCTGGCCACACACTTCACAGGTGCGGCCCCTGTAAGGCGCCCCAGTCTGTTCCCCAGATGAGGCCTGTGCCGCTGTGGGCAATGCAAGCAAACTGGCTATGAAAAGAGGACCTGAGACTCACAAGTCCTCCTTGGGGATCCCGAGCCCCGTGCTCAGCCTGTGGGTGGAAGACACGTGCTGCGGAAGGCTAATGCTCCACCGAGTCTGCTCCTGGCTGAGGTCTCTCAGGTCGGACGCCTGCTGCTGCTGGTTGAGCCGCTCCTCGCGGGGGACTCCCAAGGGCATGGCTGAGCTCCAGGCACAGCCTGTTCCAGAACCAGAGCCGTTCCAACTGCACCCAGAGATGCCCGCCCGACAGCATCAGCGTCCGGGTCCCCTAAGCCAGCACCCAGGGCACCAGGAGATTTGTAAGGTCCCTGTGTGAGTGTAATAAGCCATGTGATCTGCAGCTGCATTGATGTCTCTGTAGTGTATTTCCTCCAGTGGTTCTTGTAATGTCAAGTGGAAAGGAATTAATAAGCCCTCGAGCCTTAGTGCCCCCTAGAGTAGCCTCGACGGTGCAAGATGACTTGAAGTCCCACAATGGACTCACTCATGTACACACTAATAATCTATACATAATAGAGAAATATGCTAATTAACCGGGACGCCATAACGGGTCACCTGGATAGGAGGAGGTTGTGCATACAGCGTCGGGGGTGGGGTGGTAGGGGCCTCCGCAGGCGCCTGTCCTGGGGGGGGGGCTGGTCAGCAGCCACCGAGGCTGCTTCAAGGGCCAGAGAGGGAGGCAGGGCCTGACTGGCAACTCCAGGGTGGGCAGCGCAGCAGACAGCAGACAGCAAGGCCATCACCGTGGTGTGGAGCAGGAAGGCCCTGCAGACAGCAGAGAACCACGGGAGCGGGCCTAAGCTGTCAGTAGGACATCCCCTGAGGGCTCTGGGATTGGAGAGGGTGCAGGTCGGGCTGAGGGACGCCCACCCCCCGTGTATGAATTTCGTGCACTGGGCCTCTAGTGACACTTAATTGATGATTTGGCTGACGTAAATGAGTCAGCATAGCTGACACTGACTGGGACAATCCTCCACGCAGTGAGTCGTGCGCCTGTGTGTCCTGCGAGTGAGCTGACTGCCGGCCAGGATTAATGATGTTATTTTCCAGAAGAAAAAAAACTTCTATTTTTTTCACATTTGCAGGACTTTGGTCCAAGAATGCAGGGGACTCTTGATTTATTCCCCAGTCAGCCAAGGGCGCAATTAGGAGGCAGGGCATTGGGCCCTCTGGGTCCCTGTCCTTGCCGGACCGTACCCACCTGGTACCCCGTGGCCAGGGAGCACCTCCAGCCCCTCCGCTGCCCTGACAAGCTCTCCGCCCATGCTGCTTCCTTAGGAAACGTGTGCTGCTCGCTGCCCCTCAGTCATTGGAAGGTTCCGAATGCCACCGTTTCTGACTGCTCCTCAGTTACCATCAGTCACTGGATGGTTCCGAATGCCTCTGTTTCTGACTGCGCCTCAGTTACCATCAGTCACTGGAAAGTTCTGAATGCCTCCGTTTCTGATTGCGCCTCAGTTACCACCAGCTAAAGTGATTGAAAAACTGCTTCTCTGCGCTGTCCGTGGGAATCACCATGTGACTTTCCAGAGAAATTGGTGTTGCATAAACTATGGCCACAGCTCGTGTTGCTCGAGTGAGGAAGTGGGCTCGACGTCCCGCCCCTTTAACCCAAGCAGGCTCTCAGCCGTCCTGCCGGGGACTCGTGGGATGAGGTCTGTGCCCCTCAAGGTGGCCACAGAGTGCCAGCCGCCTGCTGGCTCTCGCTTGGGGACCAGCTGCCTGGCTGAGGCCGGCACATGGCAGGGGCCCTCGCTAGGCAGTGGGCTCAGCCTGGAGCATAGAGGTGCCAGGTGGAACCCTCCCAGCCTGTCAAGGGCCGTGTTGGAGGTTCCCAGCTGAGCCCACCGTCCACGGCCAAGCGCTTATGTTTCACACGGCAGCGTGGGCCTGCCTGTCACTCAGCGAATGGTGAGTGCAGCAGAGCCAGGCCGCCCTGACCCCGCCGTTTGGTCAAGTTTTACGTTTCCTGGGAGGAGGCTCCGAGGCCAGGGCACCTCAGCTTCCGAAACAAATCACCAGGTGTCCCGACATTTTGGGAAACATTCATCCAGTGGTTCCCGGTGTTGCTGGGTGTGAGCCCTGTTCACCATCCGCGACGCCATCCTGTCGCACTCAGAGCGGTGCGGTGCTCAGTGCTGCGCTGGCGCCTGCGAGCTGGGCCCTGCACCCTGGGCGCCCCGCCTGCACAGCGGACTTCTGTTTGCTTGTTTGTTGAATTTTTATCCACTGTTGTACCAGCACGTATGCTCAAAGACATGAAATGCATTTTAAATAGTGATGGAATAGAAATAGGCACTTTAAAAAGTAATTTAATTTTTCGTTATAAACAGTGTAAACATAGTTTGCTCTCACTCAATAATAATTTTGGTGAAAGCAATGTAACCAAATATGCATTATTATTTAAAAAATTTGGCTCATAATTGATACACCAGTTCACAGCCTGGCTCCCCACAGAGCTCACTGCTGGCCGGAGAGCGGCTCAGCCGTGAGAGTGAGCCGTGGGCCGTGCTTACTGAGCCGGAGAAGGTGACCTTCCCGAACAGCAGGTGGGATTCTGGAACAAGAAAATAAGGTGCTCAGAGGACCCTCTCCCCCGCAAAACACCTATTTCACTGGTGAAAAATTGTAAAAAAATAAACCATTTAAAATCTCTGGAAGTTGTCCTAAGGCCATAAAGAAAATGGAGAAGCAGACATTCCAGAAAATCTACCAAATCCGATAAAAACGGCAAGTCTGAGGCTCTAAGCCCCACTGCTCCGTCGCTCACGCTCCCTGCAGCCGAAGCGCCGCCCTGGGCCTGTGCAGACGGAAAGTGGGAAGGTGGGCGCTCCGTCTGTGGCTGTGGCTTCACGAGGAAGGTGACAACTTTGCATTCCCACCCTACCCCAGCCCCTTGCCGCCGGAGGCTCCGAGGCCAGGAGGAGAGCTACCCACAGGCCCAGCAGGCTGGCTGTGCTGGCGCCTCCTGGGCAGCCCCTCCCCTCCCCTCCCCTCCCCGTGCGGTGCAGGTGCAGCTCCCAGGAGGAGGGCGGGACCTCCTGGAGGAACCTGAGTTCTCCAGGGACAAGGCTGCCCGAGAACTCCATGCGCAGGTCCCTGTCAGGAACAGCAGGGACCGTGGCAGAGAAGCATGAAGGTGAGGGCAGGAAGCGTGGTGGTATAAGCGACAGGGCGGAGCGGCCAGAGCCCCTCCAGAGAAGCAGGAGAGATGGCCACAGAGCCTGCGGGCTCCGTCGGCTCTGCTGTCTCCATTTCACAGAGGAGACAGCCAGGTTGCAGCAGTGTAAGCCCTGGCCGGGCAGGGCCCGCACCTTGCCCAGGCGTTTTCATGATGCTGATGAACATGCCCTGTAGTCATCATGGTGTGTCTCATGCTGGAATGTCAGTGCCACTGGGGCCCCTCTTACCACCGGCATGGGCTGCGGACGGTGGAAGATTGCAGGACTCACCACGCCTGGCCCTCCAACACTTCCCGGGCGAGGGAGCCGAGGGACAGGGCCCCACGCCACACCTGCCTCTCTGACCTAAAATGACCAGTGGCGACCAGATCACATGGCTTATGGTACAAAATGGGAATGTGCTGGATGAGGGGAGGGAGAAGGAAATTGTGGGCAAAAAGATGAGGATGGAAGTATGTTGATGATTGAAAAAATATGGCATTAAGAGTGGATCAAAATTTCCCACACCAGCTTGGAAAAGTATCAGAGGAAAGCAAACTTCTCTCCCTCCTTGTTCGGCCTGCGTTGAACAACAGTCTCCTGAAGAGACCTGAGAGGCCTCTCCCTGGAGGCGGGGCCTTCCGGGGCTCACCGTGTTCACAGGAAGGAGGCGCAGTGAACACGGTTCAGTACTAAGTGTCGGGAGGTGCTTGCTGAGCACTTACTCTGTGCCGGACGCCATGCCAGACACTTCTTTCTGCTCCGCCTGTTTCATTTAACACCAAGAGGAGTTCTTCCCACTTCACAGAGGAAAAAAAGTGGCATTTCTGGAATTCAGACACAGGCCCGACTCCACAGTTCATGGTTTTCTCTTCACGTTTTGCTTCTCAAAGTGTGTGGGTGGCCGGGAGCGAGTGATGGCCAGGGCTGTGCTCTATGGATTCGGGGGAAAGGTTTTCAGTTTTTGAGCTCTTAGACATTTTCTGAAACAAATTGGAAGCAAAATCACAAAAAAATCTTGAATCTTGCCTTTACATATTGCTCAATCACATTTTATTTAGTAAGGCTGCAGAGGTGAGAGATTTATGTGCAGCAATTATAGAATTGACTATTTTCTTTTTAGTCTGTTTGGTGGCAGCTGTGCCAAGAACATGCCCCCGGTGAGATGGGCTGGCTGCCGGGCCGCCACTCGGGTACACGAACGAGAACTGGGCTCTGTGGCAAGTCTAACTGCACCCAGTGCTGTGTTCTGGGAGCAGCTGTTTGTCTTCTGGCAGGCGAGCGGGTCCTTTCCTCTCAGTAAGCACTAGGGGCCCAGTGCACCTTGAAAGGAACTGTGGGCTGTGAGGCTGGGTGGGCACAGGGGTGGGTCTTGCCCCATTCTCCATGCCCCCACCTGGCCCCTCCCGCCGCGGCTCCCGGTCCAGTCCCTGTCTGCTGGCAGCCCCGCTCCAGCTGCCGCAGCTCCCACGTGCCGATGGCACCAGCCCTGCTCGCACCTGCTGATGGCGCCGAGTGCCCGGAGCCTGCGCCAGCAGCAGGTGTGAGAGGGGCGGCGCTGTCAATGTGAGTGAGCGGCAGTTGCTGCCCTGACCCCCCTTCAGGAGCAGGGGGAGGTGGAGAATCCCTGAGGGGTGATCAGGGCCAGAGGCGCCGCGTAATCGGGACTGGCGCTGGGCGCCGGCAGTGGGTGTGAGCAGCAGCTCCGGTGCCAGCAGTGGGTGCGAGTGGGGTCGATGCCGGCAGCAGGTGTGAATGCCGGGTGGGACCGCAGCGCGCAGGAGCAAAGGATTTTCAGTAACCAACCACCAGAGGCTCGCCCAGATGACAGCGTCCTGCCTTGGTCTGGGGCCCCCCCACTCACCTGCTCCACCATCCTGCCACAGCCCATGCCCGCCATGTTTTGTGAGCGCCCCCTGGTGGTCAGCGCACATCATACCGACCAGTGTTTGGTTCCACTGTTCAGTCTACTTGCATATTAGGGTTTTATATATACAGAATGGCTCCTTACTAGAACATATTCTCCTAACAAACAAGAATATTGCCGGCTTTGCTTCATTATTCTGTCCTCAGAGCATTTCCCAGCATGTAGCACACACAATAGCTGTACGTTGTATGAAGGGAATAAATTGATGTCACACAAACATTCACAGCTCAGCTTCCTCCACAGCTGTGTCCACCAAACGCCTTGATTATAAACAAAGCATGTGCCTAATCTCACTTCTCTTTGCAAGGAGTTTCCTGATAACAAAAGACTATCAATACTGGGGCGGGATCATACTGTCATTCTCTTTTTGAACTTTTAACCTGACGAGAACATATCCCCCTTCAAGCAGAACAGTGCTTGAAGACAGGAAGTTTGTGAACTTGCAGTTGAGGAAACTAAGCGGTGTAATGAGGCACATTCACCAGAACCCAAGAACACAGGGAGAAGCTCTAGCCCGGCGCCCGCAGGTGGAAGGGCTGCCCCTCACGCCCGCCATCCGCCCAGGCCTGAGGTGTGAGCAGGCGGATCCGCTCCCCGCGTGGGCCCGCAGGAGGCCGGAGCCCATCTCCGGGAACACCCGCTGCGCCACGCCGCCAGCCCTCCAGCTGGGAAGGGACAGCGCTCCCAGCAAGTGGTGCTGGCGGGAGCCACCGGCCCAGCGGGCAGGACATCAGCAAGGCGACGGCCGGGGAGGCCTCGGCGCTCCGCGCAGAGACTGGTTTTGTGCACCGCAAAGACGTTTTCTCCCTAAGCCGTGCGAACCCCGGTAGCCGAGCCTCCGCCGCAGCTGCCGGCTGGGCCGGTGTCCCTGGGAGCCGCATGCCACGCGCGCACCTTTCCCAGGTGGTTCCCAGGACAGGGCGTCGCCAGCACCCCCAGAACTTGCTGGAAATAATGCTCGCAGGCCCCAGAGCCAGCACTCGGAGGGCTGCTTGCAGTCTTTCTGCAGGGGAGCAGGTGGCGCTGAGGAGGTCACGTCGGGGCACCCTGCTCCATCGCGCAGCGGGCCCCGTTTTTGCCAAACGTGATGGACACAGGCCTCGAGAAGCAGGCGCAGACCTGGGGCCGCGAGTCTGACCCCGGCACCTACTCCGGGGCGCAGCGCCCCCTCAGGCGGCTGTCCTTCAGGAGGCGAGCAGGAGAGCCGCCTGCCCTCCTCGGCCCCTCGGGTCCTCCGCCTCCGCCTCCCCGCAGCCCTCACCCTGTTTCACTCTGTAATTGTGTTTCCGGCTCCTCTAAAACGTCCTTTTCAAATAGAATTTACCTACAATTGTGCTGCCTGCGCACCCCGCACCCGCACGGAGACAGCACAGGAGCGACAGCCCCGCAAGGGCGGCATCAGCGCTGTTCGCTGCCCGACGCGGATGACGGGTCCCTCCCAGACGGGGCGGAGCCTGAGCCGTCCTGTCCCCCTCCCCTCCCCCCCCCCAGCGGAGTCCCCCCCCCCTCCCCCCCAGCGGAGCCTGAGCCGTCCTGTCCCCCCTCCCCTGAGCCTGAGCCGCCGTCCCCCCTGTCCCCCCTCCCCCTCCCCCCCAGCGGAGCCTGAGCCGTCCCCTCCCCCCAGCACAGCCTGAGCCGTCCTGTCCCCCCTCCCCTCCCCCCAGCACAGCCTCCTCCCCTCCCCCCTCCCCTCCCCCCAGCGGAGCCTGAGCCGTCCCTCCCCTCCCCCCCCAGCACAGCCTGAGCCGTCCTGTCCCCCCTCCCCCTCCCCTCCCCGCCCCCCAGCACAGCCTGAGCCGTCCTGTCCCCCCTCCCCTCCCCCCAGCCTGAGCCGCTGTCCCCCCTCCCCTCCCCCCAGCACAGCCTGAGCCGTCCTGTCCCTGTCCCCCCTCCTGTCCCCCCGTCCTGTCCCCCCCCCCCCAGCGGAGCCTGAGCCGTCCTGTCCCCCTCCCCCCCCCTGTCCCCCCCCAGCGGAGCCTGAGCCGTCCTGTCCCCCTCCCCTCCCCCTCCCCCCCCAGCTGACAGCCTGAGCCGTCCTGTCCCCCCTCCCCTCCCCGCAGCGGAGCCTGAGCCGTCCTGTCCCCCCTGCCCGCTCCGGAGCGGAGGTGGGGCTCTGCCCTGGCCCTGGGTCCCTGCCAGGAGGCCGCCTCACCTGCTTGACTGACCTGGCCACGCGCCAGCGCTCCATGCGGCCGCCAGCCTAGGCCTTCACTCCCGCCCTGTTGCAGGGCCGCACCTGTGACACCCGACCTGGTCCTTCCCTGCCCCCTGTTCCCTCGCCTTCACCCTCGGCTGCAGTTCATGCGTTTATGGGACTAAACTAGGCTCCGCATGTCCTGCAAGACGTGTGGGAGCCCAGCTTCACCGACGCGGCCTTTCCAGATTAACTGCAGCCTTTCCTGCAGCAGGGCAGGGCCGTGGGGGGTGGGGGGACGGGCACAGACCGCACTAGGGCCCTTTTCATTGGCTGGCGGTGTCAGCTGGATGCCCTGTGGCCCTGGCAGCTTCCCTCCAAGGACACGCTCCCGGGACTTGTAACCTCCCCCGAAGGCTGTTGCAGGCGCCGGGCGGGCGGGCAGCCCGTGGCAGGGAACCACAGAACCCCTGGAAGGCTGCTCAGCACGTTCCCGAGGGCAGCAGGTCCCTGGCCCTCGTGGGGGGCGGGGGGGGGGGGGGGGCGCTGAGTTTCAGAGTTGAGCTCGGGCTGTGGCAGGACAGTCTGGCCACCACCGAGGGATGCTTACTGGGCTCCCTGAAGAAGGTCCCTGGGCTGAGGCTCAGATGGACAGCCGCCTCCTCAGGCCCCAAACCAGCCTCTGAATTTGGCCCCTTGAATGGGATTTGTCTGAACCACCAGCATGCTCCCAAAATTCGTCCTGTGTTCCCAAAATAGATGACCGTTAACTCAGACAAAATGCCAAACAAGCAAAACACTTGGTATGCGCCACGTCCCTGACTCCTGGAATCTACTGGGTGGAGATGAGGTGAGGCCAATGGCTCAGTGGTTAGAGTGTCGGCCTGTGCACCTGAGGGTTTCAGGTTTGACTCCCGTTCAAGGGCACATACCTGGATTGCCAGTTGGCTCCGCCCGTTTCAGGCGTGTGCGGGAGGTAGCCAGTCCATGTGTCTCTCACCTCAATGTTTCTTTCTGTCCCTCTGTCTCTCTATCCCTTCCTGTTTCTTTGCCTGTCTCCCTTCCTTTCCCCCTCCTTCCCTTCCATTTTCTCTGAAAAGAAATGGAAAATATCCTCTGGTGAGGAGTAACAAAAAAATAATAACAAAAATGGACTAAGGACTTAAATGTTAGACTCAAAACTATAAAAATCCTGGAAGAAAACATAGGCAGTAATATCCCAGACATTTCTCTTAGCAATATTTTCTTCTGATGCATTTCCTCAGGCAAAGGAAACGTACAAACAAACAAAAAATAAGTGGGACTATATAAAAAAATATTTTTTGCACAGCAAAGGAAACCATCAACAAAATGAAAAGACAATCTATTGAAAGGGGGGACACGTTTGCCAATGATTTGAGGTTAACATCCAAAATTTACAAAGGACTTGTAAAACTCAACACCAGGAAGACAAACAATCCAATTTAAAAATGGGCGAAGCCCTGGTCGATGTGGCCCAGTGGGTTGGGCATCGCCCCACGTACCAAAAGGTTGCCAGTTCAATTCCCGGTCGGGGCACTTGCCTGCACTGTTTTTCTCTCTTCCTCTCCCTCCCTTCCTCTCTCTCTCTCTATTGGCCATACAGATGCCAATAGACATGGAAAGATGCTCAATGTCACTAATCAGCAGAGAGATGCAAATTAAAACCACAATGAGATATCACCTCACACCTGCCAGGATGGCTACCATCAGTAAATCAACAGACAAAAAGTGCTGGTTACGACGTGGAGAAAGGGAAAACCTCATGCACTGTTGGAGGGAATGCACTGTGGGAAGCAGCATGGAGTTACCTCAAAAAATTAAAAATGGATCTGCCTTGTTACCCAGTAATTCCACTTCTGGGAATACATCTGAAGAAATCCAAAACACTAATTTGAAAGAATGCATGCACCCCTATGTTCATTGCAGTGTTATTTACAATAGCTAAGATATGGAAGCAGCCCAAGTGCCCATCAGTAGTCAAAATGTATAAAAAGCTGTGACACATTTATACCATGGGACACTCTGCAGCTGTGAAAAAGGAGGAAATCTTACCTTTTGAGACAGCATGGAGGGACCTGGAGAGTATTATGCTAAGTGAAATAAGCAAGTCAGAGAAAGACAAATACAATATGATTTCATTTATATAGTATATCTAATGAACAAAATAAACTAACAAAATAGAAACACACTCATTGATACAGAGAACACTAACAGCTGTCAGTGGGGGTAAGTGGTAGGAAGGCTCGGTGAAAAGGGTAAAGGGATTAAGCAAAGAAAAAAACTCAAAGACACAGACAATAGTATGGTGATTATCAGAGGGCAAGGGAGGTTGTGGGGAGGTAGGAGAGAGAAAAGGGTGGATAGAAAAAAATGGCGGCTGAATAGAGTCGTGTTTGGAGTCTGGTCCTGGGGCGGAGAGTAGGAGCGGCTGAGGTTCGCAGAGGGAGTGTATGTTGGCAAGCTAAGGGACAGCTAAACTCCAGGAGAAGGCGGGGGCGTGCTGGGCAGGGTTCCCCTGACCGTGCAGCACCCACAGGGGCTGGGTCCCCTCCCGGAGCTGCGGGCTCACCGGGGGAGACCTCGCCATCTTGCAAGGAAAGGAGGATTTTATTGGAAACCTGACTTTCCGCGACAACTGCAAACACTGAACAGCTGTGAGCACCAGAACACCAGTCCCCTATCGGTGCAAACACGCGGATTCAAAGCAACTCTTCACTGCACCACGGAAAGGTCAGATTTCGCCTGCGATAAGGTGTGGTTTCTCATCCCCGTGGTGGGAGAGGGAAGCACGCGAGCCGCAGGACCGGCAGGACCCGGGAGGTCTGTGCCTAGAAAAATCCGTGGCATTTGGAGCTGCCGTGACCCGTGAATGTGGAAGGGGGTCCTCTGAGCTGCTAACAGAAGTGATCTCTTAAAAGCAACTCATTTTAATCTGACGAGGAAGGTCAGACTAAGAATTTTCAAAGGAGTGCAGGCTCCTTAGTCTTGTGAGCAAACCCACTGTCAGCACACTTGGGCTCTTTCCGACTCTGATTACTAAGCCCAATACATAGGAAAACCCAGTGGGGGAATACCCTGAAAGACTGCAGGGGGAAGTTGTTTTTCCAGAACCTGGGGAGCAGAGCTGGGTGTGACCATCGGAGAGGCAGCTCTGAGGCGCACACCTCCACAAACCGGTAGTGAGCGCCATAGAGGGGAAAAAAAAAAAAAAAAAAGCTAGAGAGGCCCAGAAGTCAACTCAGAAACACTGCCACCCAGGGGCCGAAACGCTAATTGTCTCTGGTTAGTCAAAAATAAATTAAGAGAAATTAAGACACGGCCCAGCTTAAAAATCAGGACTGGCTTACAACACTGAGAAGCAGTGGAATGAAGGGAACTGAAATACAGCCCAGACTGGGAAACAGGCATACCAAACAGAATAATAGAGGAAGTGAATGACAGCTGCTACTGCACATTTTATTCTTCCTATTTTTTATTTTAAATTCTTCTTTTAATTTTTTAAAAAATTTTTTATTCTAATTTTTTATTTTCATTTTTTTGCATCTTTTACTTAAGAAACTAATTTTTTTCCTTTTTCCTCACTCGATTTTCACCTTTTTAATTATTACATTTTTATTTTCAATCAGCATTATTATTATTATTATTTTACTATTTTTTTAAAATGTCATTTGATTTTCTCTTTCTTTTATTTTGGGATTAGTGTCCTACATTCTATTTGCATCTTTCCTTTAGCAGCGTTTTACCCTATCTCAACGCTAACTTTATGCCATCACTCTCCTCCTAACCTTTCCCCTTTTGGTCTCCTGTTTATCTTAACCCTTTCTGGCTTTAGATTTTCCCTACTCTTTCAGTTTACCCTCTGCTAAAATTTCACCCTACTTATATATCTAATTCCCAACCCCCTGCTCCAAGTCCATACACACCTCTCTCTACGCTACCTTAACTAAAAAAAAAAAAAAAAAAAAAATTATTTTTCTCTCTGGCCTTTTGTTGTTGTTTGCTTGAATGTTGATTAGATTGAATTTTTATGTTTTTTTATGAGATAGTTTTGATTTTTTTTTTTTGTGTTTGTTTTGTTCTTTTGTTTGCTTTGTTATTGTTTGTTTTTTACTTTTGTTTTCCCTTGCCTCACTTGATATTAGTTGGTGTTGCAGTTTGTATTAATCTCCAGGCTCGTGTTGCTGGAATTTGCTGGGATTACTGGCTGTTCTATTGGAGTTTACTCCCCATATATATAGTTTGTTCTCCTTTTCTCTCTTAGTATCGTTCTTGTCTCTCTTAATTTTTTTTCTTTTCTTTTTTTTCTTCTCTTTTCCCAAGTTCAGATTCACACTCTTTCTTTTGTTGTTCTTTCTTTCTTTTTTTTTTTGTTTTTCTTCAGATTGTGTTTTTTTTTTTCCAATTTTTTTATTAAGGTATTATATGTGTACATATCTTACCATTGCCCCCCCACCCCACTCCCATATATGCCCTCACCCCCCAGAGTTTTGTGTCCATTGGTTATGCTTATATGCATGCATACAAGTCCTTTGATTGATCTCTTATCTTCCCCACCTCTCCCTAACCTTCCTGCTGTAATTTGACAGATTGTTTGATGCTTTACTGCCTCTGTATCTATCTTTTTGTTCAAGTTTTTAATGTTCTTTATTATCCATAAATGAGTGAGATCATGTGGTATTTTTCTTTCATTGACTGGCTTATTTCACTTAGTATAATGTTCTCCAATTCCATCCAGGTTGCTGCAAATGGTAAGAATTCCTTCTTTTATATGGCAGCATAATATTCCATTGTGTAGATGTACCATAGTTTTCTGATCCAGTCATCTGCTGATGGGCACCTAGGCTGTTTCCAGATCTTAGCTATTGTAAATTGTGCTGCTATGAACATAGGGGTGCATATATCCTTTCTTATTGGTGTTCCCAGTTTCTTAGGATATATTCCTAGGAGTGGGATTACTGGGTCAAATAAGAGTTCCATTTTCAGTTTTTTGAGGAAACTCCATACTGTTCTCCACAGTGGCTGCACCAGTCTGCATTCCCACCAGCAGTGCACGAGGGTTCCTTTTTCTCCGCATCCTCGCCAACACTTGTCGTTTGTTGATTTGTTGATGATAGCCATTCTGATAGGTGTGAGATGATAGCGCATTGTTGTTTTGATTTGCATCTCTAGGATAATTAGTGACCTTGAGCATGTTTTCATGTGTCTCTTGGCCTTCCTTATGTCTTCTTTGGAAAAGATTCTATTTAGGTCCATTGCCCATTTTTTTTTTTTTTTTTTTTATTTTTTTATTTTTTAAAGAGTTTATTTATTGATTTGAGAAAGAGGGAAAAAAATCAACTTGTTGTTCCACTTATTTATGTATTTATTGGTTGATTCTTGTATGTGCTCTGACCAGAGATCAGACCTGCAACCTTGGCATATTGGGATGTTGCGCTAACCAACTGAGCTACCTGGCCAGGACTACAGTCTGTCTTTTTTTTTTTTTTTTTTTTTTTTTTTTTTTTTTTTTTTTTTTTTTCCAATTTTTTTATTAAGTATTATATGTGTACATATCTTACCATTGCCCCCCCCACCCCACTCCCATATATGCCCTCGCCCCCCAGAGTTTTGCGTCCATTGGTTATGCTTATATGCATGCATACAAGTCCTTTGATTGATCTCTTATCTTCCCCACCTCTCCCTAACCTTCCTGCTGTAATTTGACAGGCTGTTTGATGCTTTACTGCCTCTGTATCTATCTTTTTGTTTTTCAGTTTATAATGTTCTTTATTATCCATAAATGAGTGAGATCATGTGGTATTTTTCTTTCATTGACTTGCTTATTTCACTTAACATAATGTTCTCCAATTCCATCCAGGTTGCTGCAAATGGTAAGAATTCCTTCTTTTTTATGGCAGCATAATATTCCATTGTGTAGATGTACCATAGTTTTCTGATCCAGTCATCTGCTGATGGGCACCTAGGCTGTTTCCAGATCTTAGCTATTGTAAATTGTGCTGCTATGAACATAGGGGTGCATATTTCCTTTCTTATTGGTGTTCCCAGTTTCTTAGGATATATTCCTAGGAGTGGGATTACTGGGTCAAATGGGAGTTCCATTTTCAGTTTTTTGAGGAAACTCCATACTGTTCTCCACAGTGGCTGCACCAGTCTGCATTCCCACCAGCAGTGCACGAGGGTTCCTTTTTCTCCGCATCCTCGCCAACACTTGTCGTTTGTTGATTTGTTGATGATAGCCATTCTGACAGGTGTGAGATGATAGCGCATTGTTGTTTTGATTTGCATCTCTCGGATAATTAGTGACCTTGAGCATGTTTTCATGTGTCTCTTGGCCTTCCTTCTGTCTTCTTTGGAAAAGATTCTATTTAGGTCCGTTGCCCATTTTTTTATTGGATCGTTTATCTTCCTTTTATTAAGTTGTATAAGCTGCCTGTAGATGTTGGAGATTAAACCTTTATCAGTGATGCCATTTGCAAATATGTTCTCCCATGCAGTGGGCTTTCTTGTTGTTTTGTTGATAGTTTCTTTTGCTGTAAAAAAGCTTTTTATTTTGATGTAGTCCCATTTGTTTATTTTCTCTTTAGCTTCCATTGCCCTAGGGGCAGTATCGGTGGTGAAGAAGTTCTTTTGACATATGTCTGAGATTTTGCTGCCTGTGGATTCCTCTAGTATTTTTATGGTTTCCCGTCTTATGTTTAAGTCCTGTATCCATTTTGAGTTTATTTTTGTGTATGGTGTAAGTTGGTGATCTAGCTTCATTTTTTTGCATGTGTCTGTCCAATTTTCCCAACACCATTTATTGAAGAGACTGTCTTTATTCCATTGTATGTTCATGCCTCCTTTGTCAAATATTAATTGAGCATAGTGGTTTGGATCAATATCTGGATTCTCTATTCTGTTCCATTGATCTATATGTCTGTTCTTGTGCCAGTACCAGGCTGTTTTTGAGAATAGTGGCTTTGTAATACAGCTTGAAATCTGGTATTGAGATCCCTCCTACTTTATTCTTCTTTCTCAGGATTGCTGTGGCTATTCGGGGTCTTTTTTTATTCCAGATGAATTTTTGGAGAGTTCTTTCAAGGTCTGTGAAATATGTCGTTGGTATTTTAATGGGGAGTGCATTGAATCTATAGATTGCTTTGGGTAGTATGGACATTTTAATGATGTTGATTCTACCAATCCATGAACATGGTATGTTCTTCCATCTGTTTACGTCTTCCTCTATCTCTTTTTTTAGTGTCCTGTAGTTTTCCATGTATAGATCTTTTACCTCCTTAGTTAAGTTTATTCCTAGGTATCTTAATTTTTTTGGTGCGATGGTAAATGGGATTGCCTTTTTAGTCTCTCTGTCTGTAAGTTCACTATTGGTGTATAGAAAGGCCATAGATTTCTTGGCGTTAATTTTGTATCCTGCTACATTGCCGAATTCATTTATTAAGTCTATTAGTTTTTTGACGGAGTCTTTCGGATTTCTTATGTACAATATCATGTCGTCTGCAAATAAAGGCAGCTTTACTTGTTCTTTTCCAATTTGGATGCCTTTTATTTCTTCTTCTTGTCTAATTGCAATAGCTAATACTTCCAGTACTATGTCAAACAGGAGTGGTGAGAGTGGGCATCCCTGTCTTGTTCCTGTTCTTAGGGGAAATGTTTTTAGCTTTTGTCCATTGAGTATGATGTTTGCTGTGGGTTTATCATATATAGCTTTTATTATGTTGAGGTATGAGCTTTCTATTCCCACCTTGTTGAGAGTTTTTATCAAGAAAGGGTGTTGGATTTTGTCAAATGCTTTTTCTGCATCAATTGATATGACTATGTGATTTTTCTCTCTCAATTTGTTTATGTGATGTATCACGTTTATTGATTTGCGGATATTGTACCATCCTTGCATTCCTGGGATAAATCCTACTTGGTCATGGTGTATGATCTTTCTGATGTACTGCTGGAGCCGATTTGCTAGAATTTTGTTGAAGATTTTGGCATCTATGTTCATGAGGGATATTGGTCTATAATTCTCTTTCATTGTGTTGTCCTTATCTGGTTTTGGTATTAGGGTGATGCTGGCTTTATAGAAGGAGCTTGGAAGTGTTCCTTCCTCTTGAATTTTTTGGAATAGTCTGAGGAGGATAGGTTTTAGTTCTTCCTTGAATGTTTGGTAAAACTCTCCTGTGAAGCTGTCAGGCCCCGGGCTTTTGTTTGCCGGAAGCTTTTGATGACTTCTTCAATTTCGTCCATAGTTACTGGCCTATTGAGCTGTTGAGATTCTTCCTGATTGAGTTTTGTAAGGTTGTATTTTTCTAGGAATATGTCCATTTCCTCCAGGTTGTCCAGTTTGTTGGAATAGAGCTGTTCGTAGTATTTTGTAACAATCCTTTGTATCTCAGCGAGGTCTGTTGTTATTTCACCTCTTTCATTTCTGATTTTGTTTATTTGGGTCCTCTCTCTTTGCTTTTTGGTGAGCTTGGCTAGAGGTCCATCAATCTTGTTTATCTTTTCAAAGAACCAGCTCTTGGTTTTGCTGATCTTTTGTATTGTTTCTTTGGTCTCTATGTCATTTATCTCTGCTCTGATCTTTGTTATTTCCTTCCTTCTGGTTACACTGGGCTTTTCTTGCTGCTCTTTTTCTAGCTCTTGGAGTTGTAGGGTTAGGTAATTTATTACCATTGTTTCTTGTTTTTTGCAATAGGCTTGTAGAGCTATGAACTTCCCTCTCAAGACTGCTTTCGCTGTGTCCCATAGATTTTGGATTGTTGTGTTTCCATTGTTATTTGTTGCCATGATGTTTTTTATTTCTTCCTTGATCTCTCTGGTGACCCAGTCCTTGTTTAATAGCATGCTGTTTAGTCTCCATGTGTTTGATTTCTTTGGATTGTATTTATTGTAGTTGATTTCCAGTTTTATGCCACTGTGATCTGAGAAGATGCTTGATATAATTTCTATCTTCTTCAATTTGAAGAGACTTTGCCTGTGACCCAGCATATGGTCTATCTTTGAAAATGACCCATGTGCACTTGAGAAGAATGTATATTCTGTGGCTCTGGGGTGAAATGTTCTGAAGATGTCAATTAATTCCATCTGGTCTAGTGAGTCATTTAGGATTGCTGTTTCTTTGCTGATTTTTTGTTTAGAGGATTTGTCCAATGGTGATAGTGGGGTATTAAAGTCTCCTACTATGATTGTATTGCTATTAATCTCTCCCTTGATATCCTCCAGGAGTTTTTTTTATGTATTTGGGTGCTCCTATATTGGGAGCGTATATGTTTACCAGAATTATTTCTTCTTGTTGGATTTCTCCCTTTAGTATTATGAAGTGGCCTTCCTTATCTCTTGTTATGGCATTGACTTTGAGGTCTAATTTGTCAGATATAAGTATTGCTACCCCAGCTTTTTTTTCATTTCCATTTGCCTGGAAGATATTTTTCCATCCCTTCACTTTCAATCTGTGTGAGTCTCTTGTTCTGAGGTGGGTCTCTTGTATACAGCATATATATGGGTCATGCTTTTTTATCCATTCAGCCACTCGATGTCTTTTGATTGGAGCATTTAGTCCGTTTACATTTAAAGTTATTACTGAAAGGTATTTGTTTGTAGTCATATCTATTTTTGTGTCTGTATTCCTTCTTACCTGTTTATTTCTTCTTTTTACAGTATTCCCTTTAGCAATTCTTGCATTGCTGGTTTGGTGGTGATAAACTCCCTGAGTCTTTTTTGTCTGCGAAGCTCCTGATTTCCCCTTCAATTTTGATTCATAGTCTTGCTGGATATAGTATTCTTGGATTCAGTCCTTTGCTTTCCAACACTTTGTATACCTCCTTCCATTCACTTCTAGCTTGTTGTGTTTCTGTTGAGTAATCATTTGATAATCTGATGGGTGTTCCTTTGTAGGTAACTCTCTGTCTCTCTCTTGCTGCCTTTAAGATTCTTTTTTATCATTTATATTTGCCTTTGAGATTATGACATGTCTTGGTGTGGGTCTTTTGGGGTTGATCCTGCTTGGGGCTCTCTGTACTTGCGTAACTTTTATCTTTCCCATATCCGGGAAGTTTTCTGTCATTATTTCTTCAAATAGATTTTCTAATCCCTGCTGCTCTTCTTGTCCTTCTGGCAGCCCTATTATACGCATGTTACTTCGCTTCATGTTGTCCCGAAGCTCCCTTAGGCTTTCCTCCTGCTTTTTAATTTTTTTCTCCAATTGCTGTTCAGATTGAGCTTGTTTCTGTACCTGATCTTCTAACTCACTAATTCGGTCCTCTGCTTCTTGTAGTCTACTGTTGAAACTTTCTACGGTGTTTTTATTGTAGCTATATCACTTTTCATTTCTTCCTCATTCTTGCATAAGTTGTTGATTTTCTCATCCATCCGATGTATAAATTCCACAACCATTACTCTGAACTCCTTTTCGGTCATGTTGCATGCTTCAGTTTCACTAATTTCCTTTCTTGGCGACTCCACATTTTCTTTCCTCTGTGAGTTATTTCGTTTCCCCATTCTGGCTATCACCAGAAAGCTCAAGCTTCCGTTTGTGTGCACCTCGGCCGTGCGCTGTGGGGACTTCGCTCCACCCGAGTTTCACTGAAGTGCTCTGACACTAGGACGTGTGGCTGCCTTTGGTTGGTGGGAACCAGGCCTGCCCAGGGTCAGTGTCCCAGTGTTCCGTGTGGTCTCATGTGCACACTTAGAATCAGCGGCCCTGTCAGCACCACACTGTTGGTATGTGCCGAAAATGAGATCCTTAGCATGTGCCAGGAGTCAGAGTTTCCCTGTATCTACACCAAGAATCGAGTGTCAGAGTCTCTGTTGCCTTGTGCAGTTTCTCGTTGAGAATCAGGGTCCCTGTGTGTGCATGCACCAACAATTGGGGTCGTTGGCTCTTAGTGTGAATGCGCTGTGAGTCAGGGATCCCAGGCAGCTGTGTCCGACGTGCCAAATTCCCTGAAGTGGAGCTGCGTCCTGTGTGTGCTCTCACTACTGAGCCAAACCGGCTAGGGCGCACACTCTCAAACCCCTGAAGGTGCTCTGGCTCCGTGCACTCTCCCAGAATCCCTGAAGAGGGGCGGAGTCCGTCCTGAGCGCCAAATTCCCCAAAGGGAAGCCCCTCTGTGCACGCTCTAAGATTCCCCGAAGGGGAGCTGTGACCCGCAAGCCAAATTCCCCCCAATTCCCCGAAGGGGAGCCCTCTGTGCGCACTGACAGATTTCCCGGAAAGTGAGCCGCTTCTGTCCTGTGCGCCAAATTCCCTAAGGCGGAGCGCGTCCCTGCGCAAAGCTCTGCAGCTTGCGCGAGGGGCGTGTCTATCAGTTACTCTGGCGCTCTCAGCGTGCGCCTGCGGGGAGGGGGATAGGCTCTTTGACTCACGGGAATCTGCCGGGAAGTCTGGATTCTTGTTGTTTCTTTGTCTGAAGCTGTGATAGCAGTTCTCTGTCCCCAGTGGCTGCAGGGTCCTGGTTTGTGTCAGAAGCCAGGATCCGAGTCTCAGGCAGCTCTGTTTCTCAAGATGGTGTGGTCTCCGCGTCCGCACCAGCCGCCGAGAAGTGTCCGCTTTGTGCGCGGGGCTCCACCGTCTAGGACTGCCTGGTCAGGCAGGCCCTTGGAAGACCTGCAGAATCTAACTGACCCTAGCTCATACACACACACATACCACAAACGTCTACACGTCTACACTCTCCTCTATGGGTTCCTCACTCACACTCGACGTCACGGATTCTTGTAGATGAGAAATGGCGCCTTCTAGGCTTTTGATGTCTTCATCGATAGCTTCTTTACCGTCGAGATATGAGGTGACAGACCATGTTTGGTTGAAGGGTTGATGACGACTGCAGCTGACAGCGGCGATCGTTAGGAAGATGATGAGAGATGTAGCCACTGAGTGATAAATCTACTGTCTCTCTGGATCCCAGCAGGGGCAGAAAAGTTTACTCCTGGAACAAGCCTTGGGTTTCGGCGGCACTCGTAGAGGGCAGTGACAAAGGTGATAAGCAGGATAAGAATGATGATGACCCAGATGTACCAAAGCATTTCCAGTGGTCACTTCTCAGTCCGGCTAGGTGTTGTACTTTTTGTATCTTTACAACGATCTGTCTCACGGGCGGGCGAAACCGTGGCGATCCGGATGCTGAGTCTTCACTCGCGAGTCAATACTGCGCAGCGACTCAAAGGGGTGCCTGGCCAGGCGCTTCGAGCAGACGTTCTCGCAGGGGGTCCCCAAGGTGCCCCACGTTGGGCGCCAGACTGTCCCGACCCGCGGGACAACAATGGGGGAACGAAGAGACACCCTAAAAGAATGAGACAAACAAGGGACACGAAAGAATGGAGGCAAGACAGTGTTCTGATCAAGCCTCTGTTCTTTCTTTTTACTCTTCCTCTTCCTCTCCTATTTCCTAATTTGTCTTTCTCTGGTGGTCACCTTTATTGGAGGTTATTAATATTGTGAATACAATTCTGTTCAGTGCCTTGTGTGTTGTGCCTGGTTGTGTTGTATTTTGTACCTTTAAATCAACGCCGGAGAGAGAGAACTACATAACCAGACACCCGGAGAGGAGAGGCCATGGGGAGACAAAGAAATAGCCCCCATAGGAAATAAAAGCAGGCATCACCAGAAAAGGAAGTAAACGAATTAGAGGCAAACAACCTGTCAGAGAAAGAATTCAGAGAAATGGTCATAAGGTGGCTGAAAAGGATGGAAGACAAATTCGACAATATGAGTACGAACCAAGAGGAAATGAATAAGAACCCAGAAGAAATGAAAAATGACATCACTGCTGTAAAGAACTCAATAGAAAGCATCAAGAGTAGACTAGAAGAAGCAGAGGACCGCATCAGGGAGCTAGAAGACAAGATGGAAAAAAATACCCAAGTACAACAGCTTCTAGAAACAAAAATTAGAAAGCATGAGGAGAGCCTAAGGGAACTTCGGGACAACAGGAAACAAAACAACATCAGGATAATAGGGGTTCCAGAAGGAGAGCAAACTGAGCAAGGAATAGAAAACCTGTTTGAAGAAATAATTACAGAAAACTTCCCTGATATAGGGAAGGAAAAACCCACACAAATCCAAGAAGCTCACAGAGTTCCAAGCAAAATGAACCCCAAAAGACTGACACCAAGACACATTATAATTAAATTGGCAAACACAAAAGACAAAGTAAGAATCTTAAAAGCAGCCAGAGAGAGACAGAAAGTTACATACAAAGGAACCCCCATCAGACTAGCAATTGATTTCTCAACAGAAACTCATCAGACCAGCAGGGAATGGAATGAAATATATAAAGTCATACAAAGGAAGGGTCTCAATCCAAGAATACTGTACCCAGCAAGGCTATCAATCAAAATTGAAGGTGAAATCAGGAGCTTCACAGACAAAACAGGACTAAGGGAGTTTATCACCACCAAACCAGCAATGCAAGAAATGCTAAAGGATCTGCTGTAAAAAAAGAAAAAAAGAAATAGGAAACAAAGAAGGAACACAGGGGTATAGAATAAAAATGGCGACAAATAAGTACCTATCAATAATAACATTCAATGTAAATGGATTGAATGCCCCAATCAAAAGACACAGGGTATCAGATTGGATAAGAAAACAAAACCCATATATCTGCTGTCTACAGGAAACTCACCTCAGAAAAAAGGACGCATATAGACTGAGAGTAAAGGGATGGAAAAAGGTTTTCCAGGAGAATGGAAATGAAAAAAAAGCTGGGGTAGCAATACTTATATCTGACAAATTAGATCTCAAAGTGAAGGACATAACAAGAGATAATGAAGGCCACTTCATAATACTAAAGGGAGCAATCCAACAAGAAGAAATAACTCTGGTAAACATATATGCACCCAATACAGGAGCACCAAAATACATAAAAAAACTCCTGGAAGATATCAAAGGAGAGATTGACAGCAATACAATCATAGTAGGAGACTTCAATACCCCACTATCACCATTGGATAAATACTCTAAACAAAAAATCAGCAAAGAAACATCAATCTTAAATGACTCACTAGACCAGATGGAATTAATCGACATCTTCAGAACATTTCACGCCAAAGCCACAGAATATACATTCTTCTGAAGTGCACATGGGTCATTTTCAAAGATAGACCATATGTTAGGACATAGGCAAAATCTCTCCAAATACAAGAAGATAGAAATCATATCAAGTATCTTCTCACATCACAATAGCATAAAACTGGAAATCAACTACAATAAAAACAACCCAAAGAAATCAAACACATGGAGACTAAACAGCATGCTATTAAACAATGACTGGGTTACCAAAGACATCAAGGAAGAAATAAAAAACATAATGGCAACAAATGACAATGAAAACACAACAATCCAAAATCTATGGGACACAGCGAAAGCAGTCTTGAGAGGGAAGTGCATAGCTCTACAAGCCTACTGCAAAAAACAAGAAACAATGGTAATAAATTACCTAACCCAACAACTCAAAGAGGTAGAGAGAGAGCAACAAGAAAAGCCCAGTGTAAGCAGAAGGAAAGAAATAATAAAGATCAGAGCGGAGATAAACGACATAGAGACCAAAGAAACAATACAAAAGATCAACAAAACCAAGAGCTGGTTCTTTGAAAAGATAAACAAGATTGATGAACCTCTAGCCAGGCTCACCAAGAAGCAAAGAGAGAGGACCCAAATAAACAAAATCAGAAATGAAAGAGGTGAAATAACAACAGACCTCGCTGAGATACAAAGGATTGTTACAAAATACTAGGAACAACTCTATTCCAACAAACTGGACAACCTGGAGGAAATGGACATATTCCTAGAAAAATACAACCTTACAAAACTCAATCAGGAAGAATCTAAACAGCTCAACAGGCCAGTAACTAAGGAAGAAATTGAAGCAGTCATCAAAAAGCTTCCAGCAAACAAAAGCCCGGGGCCAGACGGCTGCACAGGAGAGTTTTACCAAACATTCAAGGAAGAACTAAAACCTATCCTCCTCAGACTATTCCAAAAAATTCAAGAGGAAGGAACACTTCCAAGCTCCTTCTATGAAGCCAGCATCACCCTAATACCAAAACCAGATAAAGACAACACAATGAAAGAGAATTACAGACCAATATCCCTCATGAACATAGATGCCAAAATCTTCAACAAAATTCTAGCAAATCGGCTCCAGCAGTACATCAGAAAGATCATACACCATGACCAAGTAGGATTTATCCCAGGAATGCAAGGATGGTACAATATCTGCAAATCAATAAACGTGATACATCACATAAACAAATTGAGAGAGAAAAATCACATAGTCATATCAATTGATGCAGAAAAAGCATTTGACAAAATCCAACACCCTTTCTTGATAAAAACTCTCAACCAGGTGGGAATAGAAGGATCATACCTCAACATAATAAAAGCTACATATGATAAACCCACAGCAAACATCATACTCAATGGGCAAAAACTAAAACCATTTCCCCTAAGAACAGGAACAAGACAGGGATGCCCACTCTCACCACTCCTGTTTGACATAGTACTGGAAGTATTAGCTATTGCAATTAGACAAGAAGAAGAAATAAGAGGCATCCAAATTGGAAAAGAATAAGTGAAGCTGTCGTTATTTGCAGATGACATGATATTGTACATAAAAAACCCAAAAGATTCCATCAAAAAACTAATAGACTTAATAAATGAATTCGGCAATGTAGCAGGATACAAAATTAATGCCAAGAAATCTATGGCCTTTCTATACACCAATAGTGAACTTACAGACAGAGAGACTAAAAAAGCAATCCCATTTACCATCACACCAAAAACATTAAGATACCTAGGAATAAACTTAACTAAGGAGGTAAAAGACCTATACACGGAAAACTACAGGACACTGAAAAAAGAGATAGAGGAAGACGTAAACAGATGGAAGAACATACCATGTTCATGGATTGCTAGAATCAACATCATTAAAATGTCCATACTACCCAAAGCAATCTACAGATTCAATGCATTCCCCATCAAAATACCAACAGCATATTTCACAGACCTTGAAAGAACTCTCCAAAAATTCATCTGGAATAAAAAAAGACCCCGAATAGCCACAGCAATCCTGAGAAAGAAGAATACAGTAGGAGGGATCTCAATACCAGATTTCAAGCTGTATTACAAAGCCACTGTTCTCAAAACAGCCTGGTACTGGCACAAGAACAGACATATAGATCAATGGAACAGAATAGAGAACCCAGATATCGACCCAAACCACTATGCTCAATTAATATTTGACAAAGGAGGCATGAACATACAATGGAGTCAAGACAGTCTCTTCAATAAATGGTGTTGGGAAAATTGGACAGATACATGCAAAAAAATGAAACTAGATCACCAACTTACACCATACACAAAAATAAACTCAAAATGGATGAAGGACTTAAACATAAGACAGGAAACCATAAAAATACTAGAGGAATCCACAGGCAACAAAATCTCAGACATATGCCAAAAGAACTTCTTCACTGACACTGCCCCTAGGGCAATGGAAGCTAAAGAGAAAATTAACAAATGGGACTACATCAAAATAAAAAGCTTTTTTACAGCAAAAGAAACCATCAACAAAACAACAAGAAAGCCCACCCTATGGGAGAACATATTTGCAAATGCTATCACTGATAAAGATTTAATCTCCAACATCTACAGGCAGCTTATGCAACTTAATAAAAGGAAGATAAATGATCCAATAAAAAAATGGGCAACGGACCTAAATAGAATCTTTTCAAAAGAAGACAGAAGGAAGGCCAAGAGACACATGAAAACATGCTCAAAGTCACTTATTATCTGAGAGATGCAAATCAAAACAACAATGCGGTACCATCTCACACCTGTCAGAATGGCTATCATCAACAAATCAACAAACGACAAGTGTTGGCGAGGATGTGGAGAAAAAGGAACCCTCGTGCACTGCTGGTGGGAATGCAGACTGGTGCAGCCACTGCGGAGAACAGAATGGAGTTTCCTCAAAAAACTGAAAATGGAACTCCCATTGACCCAGTAATCCCACTCCTGGGAATATATCTGAAGAAACTAGAAACACCAATAAGAAAGGATATATGCACCCCTATGTTCATAGCAGCACAATTTACAATAGCTAAGATTTGGAAACAGCCTAGGTGCCTGTCAGCAGATGACTGGATCAGAAAACTGGTACATCTACACAATGGAATACTATGCTGCCATAAAAAAGAAGGAATTCTCATAATTTGCAGCAACCTGGATGGAATTGGAGAACATTATGCTAAGTGAAATAAGCCAGTCAATGAAAGAAAAATACCACATGATCTCACTCATTTATGGATAATAAAGAACATTATAAACTGAAAAACAAAAAGATAGATACAGAGACAGTAAAGCATCAAACAGACTGTCAAATTACAGGGCGAAGGTTAGGGAGAGGTCGGGGAGATAAGAAATCAAACGAAGGACTTGTATGCATGCATGTAAGCATAACCAATGGACGCAAAACTCTGGGGGGTGAGGGCATGTATGGGTGTGGGGTGGGGGGAAATGGTAAGATTTGTACACATATAATACCTCAATAAAAAAAAAAAAGAAAAGGGTGGATAGATGGTGACGGAAGAAGGAAACTTGACTTGGGGTGGTGAACACACAATACAATGTACAGATGATGTATATAGAATTGTACCCCTGAAACTTATATAATTTTATTAACCAATGTCACCCCCATACATTTAATAAAAAATAAATTAGAATACATAAATTAATTAAATTTTTTAAAAAAGGAAGTGCTTGAGACCTTTCTGAGCTTCCTTTTCAGGAGTGTGTTATGGTGGGAAGTCTGTCCAAATCCAATGACCCAACAAACCTTTGGCAGGTTTTTGAGAAGAGCTGACCACCTCTCGCTGAACCCTGCTTCTCAGGCAGCGACAGCAAATGCTTTACAGATTATAATCTAGTTTGGAAAGGTTCTAATTTTAGTGAAATAAATCTATTTCTTCAGAAACCAGAGCTTTAGCTGAGGCATCTTGGCCCATCTCTGTCTCGCTCTGGCCTTAGAATTGCTGGCTTGGCTCCTTTGTGACGAGACGTGAGTGTAGGGACAGAGCTGCACTGGGTCTCTGCAGACGCCGGGTGACAGAGACCGAAGCTTTGTTCTAGTGTAAACAAGGTACAGAGAGGCTCCTTCTGCTCTTGAGTCTGAACTTGCACATTCTGAGCTGTCCTGGGAGACCCGCCCCTGCTGGGGGATGGGACATTCCTCACCAAGAGTGTAGCGGAGAAAGTATCTTTATCAAGTCTCACAGATGTTGACCATTAGTCACACCAGTCCCCGGGCCCCACCTTCATGTGACAGTGTGGCCACTTTTAGGGACCAGCGACTCGTTTAAGACGGGCCCAGAGCAGAGCTGTAGGCAGATATGGCTTTGTCCAGGTTTTCTCCCGCCTTTAACTTCTCCAAATAATTATTAGTCATATTATGCTACCATACATTTTTGCAAGCTTTACATTTTTATAAAACACTGCCACATCTGTTACACATTAGTATTTAAAAAATATTGAACTGACAGTATTTAAAAAAATTCTTCTGTTTGATAAAGACTGTCTGTGCCCGGCCTGTGGCTCCGTGGGTGAGCTTTGACCCATACACCAAGAGGTCGCCCATTCAATTCCAGGCCCTGGTTGCAGGCTCCATCCCCAGTGGGGGCAGGAGGCAGCCAACCGATGTTTCTCTCTCATCAAGGGACTTTCATGTCAGGTCATTTAACATGCATTACAACCAACCATTTTAACACTTAAAATGTTTTTTTAAAATTTATCTTTATTGTTGAAAGTATTTCAAATGCCCCCCTTGTTTTCACATTAATTCCCGCCACCCTGCACCCCCCAGGCATTCATCACACTATTTTCTGTGTCCATGGCTTAAGCATATGTGCATACAAGTTCAATATGTTTTTGTAGATTTTAGAGAGAGGGGAAGGGAGTGGAAGGGAGAGGAGGAGAGAGAGAGAGAGATCAATGTGAGAGACAAGCATTGACAAGCTGCCTCCCACATGTGCCCCAACCAGAGACCAAACCAGCAAACTGGGTAAGTGCCTTGACCAGGAACCGAACTGGTGACCCTTCAGTGCATGGCATGACGCTCAGCTAACTGAGCCACACTGGCCAGGGGCAACCAACCATTTAAATGAGAAACGTTAGTAGAAAGTGGCAGACACTTGCTCACAGCTGACTGCAGGTTTCTGATGTCACACTTGATAGTCCTCATGGTCTTAGACAATGACCTCGCTGCCGGGGGCCACAAGCAGCCACTCCTTGTGAGGAGAGCACTCATGACGTCCCACACTGGGTGGTATCACAGGAATTTCCCTGTGCACGTGAGAACATGACTTGGAGTTACACACATGTAACTGAGGTCCTTTTTTCTGGTTTTGATATCTAACTAGAGTACACAGGACCTCTCATTACTATATTTGCAGCTTGTTATGAGTCTCTAGTTATTTCAACATTAAAAAAAATCAATGTCAGAAAATTTTAGGAAGAAGAATAAATCAGAAACAATACCTAGATATTCTATAACCATGGAGATCTCTGAAAATCCACTCATAGTTCTTAGTTTCACTGAAGTTTATTAAATTTCCATTCAAGTGAAAACACCAATTGATCAACTTTTTTTTTCAAGATGGTCCACTTATTTAAAAGATAATTTCAGATATATGTAGCTGCCTTTTCTCTGTTTAAATTCAATTAGCTTGTCCAAGATTTGGCACAGATCCTCTATCATCTCATCCATCCTCATGATGACCACAAGAGGCAGGTAGCATTCTTATCACCAGGTTATGGATGGGGAAACAATTGATTTCCACTCAGATCTGGGGTGGGATTCTAGCCATTTCACTCAAAGCACATATCAGCTTTCAGGGACCAATTCAGACAATTTTAGTGCTGGTGACTCAGACAAGCAAAGGGGTTATATGGGGTTTGTGCTAGCCTGAGCCTCTGTAGTGTGGTTACTACATGCTTCATCAAGTATGTTCAGTGCAACAGAGCAATAGCAGGGACCTGCTCTTTTTCCCCAGGCCAGGGTCAATTTTGAATTTGACTTAAAGTAGACAAATAGACATTAGGTGGCCTTGGAGCATTTTGTTCAACAAATTCCAGGAATTGTGGACTTCCTGGCTGTCAGACAGAGATAAATTGGAAAGTTGCACAGAATCCTATAATTCAGTCAAGTTCTCAGAGAATAGAAATGGAAAACTTCTGGGCAGCCAACCCGAAGATCCCGAGAGGCTGTCTGCTGAAGCCGAATCCTTGGCTGCTCTCTGTTCCTGTCACATGAGAGTCACTGGCCCACACGATGAGGTTTCCACAGAGGGTCAGCCTGCTTCACCATGGACTTGAGATAAGACCCCACTTTCCTCAAGAGAGTCAATATCTTCTTATGCCATGTGTTTTCTCTAGAAAACAAATCACCATATTTTTCCGTGTATAAGACACCCCCCACTTTTCCAACCCCAAGTTAAGAAATCAACATTTTAACATAAAACAGAACACATTTTTATTTAGTAACTACCACAGATAATGTTTACATACAGATCTATGATATCATGCAGCATATCACTTTATCCAGCCTCTGCTGCACCACTGCTCTCTTCCTCATCACTATCAGTTCCAGACATGTCACTTTCTCCAACTTCTATTGTGTCACTGCTGTCTTCTGAGTCACAGTCCATATATGTGAGATCATCCTCATAAACTGGTGGCATTTTCTGAGCTAACTTGGTTCGTGTTCTCATGGCCAACCCTTCTCCCCTCATGAAATGGAAGCACCATTTTGCCTTTCCTGTAAAATCAACCATGTTCATTTCGCTTGCAGACATGATTGCCTGACATTGAATAAGCCACTCTGGCGCTGCTCCACAATCCAAGTCTGAAGCCTCTGCTCCATGTTTGCCCATTTTGCTGGTTTTCCTCTTAAGGCCTTCTTCTTTTTTGGCATCTTAAGGAGTTGCTCTTCCTGTTTTCTCCACTGTCTGATCGTACACTCAGCGGGAGGAGGTCCAAATTGTCTCTCTGCAGCTCAATTTCCATGCTCTTTTGCATATCTGATTTGAATTTTGCAGAGTAAGACAATCACTTACAGGTATTTAGTTTTTTAATCCTGACATCTTTATGGGCTCAGAACACTCGGTCCCTGTTGCATCTGCACACTCTCCACCTCCACCTCCAATTACAGCATCAGCTGATGCCAGTAACAATAAGGCTCGTGATTGGAGGAAGCCTGTTTGACAAGGTCTGGGCAGCTACGCACCTGCGCGGCTCCCTCCTCGGCTGACTTCCATGTATAAGACGCCCCTCGCTTTTCAGTCTAACAATTTTAGAAAAATATAGTGTTGTATACACAGAGAACTATGGTAACTTGTGATGAGAGTACAGGGTATTTATGTCTTGCATATTTAGGGATTATCTAGATAGCAAGTCTGAGGGAAGCTAGAGTGGGTGGCTGGGTACATTCTCTACATTTGCTTTTTTTTTTTTTTAAAACAAACAAAAAAAAATGGCAAAGCCAGCTAATGTTTACAACAGAGAAGAACCATTGTACCCTTTTCCTTTGATAAGAAAAATTAGCACTTACCTGTTAGCTGAGCCTCACTTCTGCTACGAAACCAGATTTGGGAAATTCCAATTATATGCTTATTTGCCAACAGATGGTTGGGTTTGGCAATAAAATGTGAAGTAAAGATGGTTAATTTTCTAGCTCTCACTCCCTCTGACGGACACTAATTCTCAGTCAGTTAGGAACAATGAGGAGAAGGCGAAGCGTGGGAGACTCACCTGGATGCGGTTCCTCTGTGAACGCAGCTCACGCTCCCTCCAGGCACAGGCGGCCCGCAGTGGCCCTGCTGCCGGCTTAGGTTCGCCGGTCGGTCAGAGACAAGCACGGAGACAGGATGTGCTCTGGAGATGCTGCAGCTCTCCTGGGACCTTGATCCCCCAGGAGCCAGGTCAGAGGAGCGCTGGTGAGCACCCGGCAGGCCCCGACGCCGGCCTGAGTCAGAAACCTGTGCTCATTCTGTGGAGAGACCTTGTGCCCCGACTACCTGAAAGCTATGGAAGGTCTGAGTCTTACAAACTACCACCTCCTCCACTTCTGCTCATACAGCTGGATGACGGACTCAGTGTTGTATTGTACCCCGAATCTCACAAAGGACGCCTCAAGAAGTCGAATTATGGAGTCATTTATTAAAGGCCGGAGGCTTATGAGGGGCAAAAGTGCTCCAAATCTTGCAGCCCCAAGAAGCTAGCCACATCAGGCTTATATAGGCAGAATATCACAAAGGTGTCGATTACATCTTCGGGTTTGGAATGAGGAACTGGGTTTGCAGAAATCAGTTACAGAAGTGAAATTGAGCAAGTTAGTTATCTATAAAGATTAAGTATAGTTTTGGGTCTTCGGATCACTGAATCAACAGAAACACATTATCTGGAGCCACTGAGGCAATTTAGAATAATTGTGCTGTCCAGATTCCGGGACCACTGAGTCAACCGGAACGTATTATCTGTAGCTACTGAGGCAATTTAGGGTAATTGAGCTGTCCTGGTTCCCAGAAGAACGTGCTTCGATAACCAGTGAGATCACAATCAATGGGATATTCAAACCACCAACAATGGAGTATTCAATCGATTGGGATAGCATACATAAGTTCAGAAAATCAAAGTAACTTTTCTATTGTTTTAGCAAGCAAATAAGTACAGAAGCCAAAACAGCAGGTTAAAGTTAAAGTTAAACTGCAGTTTCTACCTGAGATGATGGCTACCATACTTCACCAGGTGCCCATGCATGATTTGGCCTCTACGTGTTCATGGCTGGTGATGAGTAAGATCAGGTGAGGACTGCCCTTGAAAATATTATAACGCATAACAATGGCAGTGCTACAAAAACTTCTCTAAGAAAACCAACTTGAACTTCATTGACCACATTTATTTTATTTTCTGCCCCTGTATTCAGGGTCACAAAACCAGCCTCAGGGACTGCCTGGTTCCATCTTTCCATGCTGTGCTGGCCACACGGCTGTTATGTATGTCTGTGCGACGTGGAGCGCAGCAGTCCTGGGCTTAGAGGCGGACAACGAACCGACCCATCCATAGACATGACCCATGCACACATATTTCGTCCACACAAATGCAAATATTCACCACCAGCATATTTTGTAACTTCTACTTTCTTTTTTAAAATTAAAATGTGAAAACAAAAGTGGATCAAAATGGTCTAAAGTGTAAATTACCTTCTCACCAAACAGATTACCCTTCTTACCAAACATAGTAAGCCCACCCCGGCTAACCCTTTCTCTCCCCATCCTGATGGCCTGGGTCCCCCTTCCTCCTGCCCTGGGCCCTCCTTCCTCCTTCCTCCTGCCCTGGGCCCCCATCCTCCTGCCCTGGGCCCCCCTTCCTCCTGCCCTAGCCTCCCCTTCCTCCTGCCCTGGGATCCCCCTTCCTCCTGCCCTGGGCACCATTCCTCCTGCCCTGGCCTCCCCTTCCTCCTGCCCTGGGCCCTCCTTCCGCCTTCCTCCTGCCCTGGGCCCTCCTTCCTCCTTCCTCCTGTCCTGGGCCCTCCTTCCTCCTTCTTCCAGCCCTGGGCCCTCCTTCCTCCTTCCTCCTGCCCTGGGCTTCCCTTCCTCCTGCCCTGGGCCCTCCTTCCTCCTTCCTCCTGCCCTGGGCCCTCCTTCCTCCTTCCTCCTGCCCTGGGCTTCCCTTCCTCCTGCCCTGGGCTCCCCTTCCTCCTGCCCTGGGCCCTCCTTCCTCCTGCCCTGGGCCCTCCTTCCTCCTGCCCTGGCCTCCCCTTCCTCCTGCCTAGGGCTCCCCCTTCCTCCTGCCCTGGCCTCCCCTTCCTCCTGCCCTGGGCTCCCCCTTCCTCCTGCCCTGGCCTCCCCTTCCTCCTGCCCTGGCCTCCCCTTCCTCCTGCCCTGGGCCCCCCTTCCTCTTGCCCTGGGCCCTCCCCTTCCTTCTGCCCTGGGCTCCCCCTTCCTCCTGCCCTGGCCTCCTCTTCCCCCTGCCCTGGCCTCCCCTTCCTCCCATCCTGGCCTCCCCTTCCTCCTGCCCTGGGCTCCCCCTTCCTCCTGCCCTGGCCTCCTCTTCCCCCTGCCCTGGCCTCCCCTTCCTCCCATCCTGGCCTCCCCTTCCTCCTGCCCTGGGCTCCCCCTTCCTCCTGCCCTGGCCTCCCCTTCCTCCTGCCCTGGGCCCCCCTTCCTCCTGCCCTGGGATCCCCCTTCCTCCTGCCCTGGGCACCCTTCCTCCTGCCCTGGCCTCCCCTTCCTCCTGCCCTGGGCCCCCTTCCTCTTGCCCTGGGCCCTCCCCTTCATCCTTCCCTGGGCTCCCCCTTCCTCCTGCCCTGGCCTCCTCTTCCCCCTGCCCTGGTCTCCCCTTCCTCCCATCCTGGCCTCCCCTTCCTCCTGCCCTGGGCTCCCCCTTCCTCCTGCCCTGGCCTCCCCTTCCTCCTGCCCTGGGATCCCCCTTCCTCCTGCCCTGGGCACCCTTCCTCCTGCCCTAGCCTCCCCTTCCTCCTGCCCTGGGATCCCCCTTCCTTCTGCTCTGGGCTCCCCTTCCTCCTGCCCTGGGTCCTTCTTCCTCCTGCCCTGGCCTCCCCTTCCTCCTGCCATGGGCTCTCCCTTCCTCCTGCCCTGGGCCCCCCTTCTTCCTGCCCTGGGCCCTCCTTCCTCCTGCCCTGGGCCCTGCTTCCTTCTGCCCTGGGCCCTCCTTCCTCCTTCCTCCTGCCCTGGGCCCCCCTTCTGCCTTCCCTGGGCCCCCTTCCTCCTGCCCTGGGCTCCCCTTCCTCCTGCCCTGGGCCCCCCTTCCTCCTGCCCTGGGGCCCCCTTCCTCCTGCCCTGGGCCCTCCTTCCTCCTGCCCTGGGATCCCCCTTCCTCCTGCCCTGGGCACCCTTCCTCCTGCCCTAGCCTCCCCTTCCTCCTGCCCTGGGATCCCCCTTCCTTCTGCTCTGGGCTCCCCTTCCTCCTGCCCTGGGTCCTTCTTCCTCCTGCCCTGGCCTCCCCTTCCTCCTGCCATGGGCTCTCCCTTCCTCCTGCCCTGGGCCCCCCTTCTTCCTGCCCTGGGCCCTCCTTCCTCCTGCCCTGGGCCCTGCTTCCTTCTGCCCTGGGCCCTCCTTCCTCCTTCCTCCTGCCCTGGGCCCCCCTTCTGCCTTCCCTGGGCCCCCTTCCTCCTGCCCTGGGCTCCCCTTCCTCCTGCCCTGGGCCCCCCTTCCTCCTGCCCTGGGGCCCCCTTCCTCCTGCCCTGGGCCCTCCTTCCTCCTGCCCTGGACCCCCCTTCTTCCTACCCTGGGACCCCCTTCCTCCTGCCTTGGGCCCCCCTTCCTCCTTCCTCCTGCCCTGGGCCACCTTCCTCCTGCCCTGTGACCCCTTCCTCTTGCCCTGGGCCCCACTTCCACCTGCCCTGGGCTCCCCTTCCTCCTGCCCTGGGCCCCCCTTCCTCCTGCCCTGGGCCACCTTCCTCCTGCTCTGGGCCCCCTTCCGCCTTCCCTGGGCCCCCTTCCTCCTGCCCTGGGCTCCCCTTCCTCCTGCCCTGGGCCCTCCTTCCTCCTTCCTCCAGCCCTGGGCCCTCCTTCCTCCTTCCTCCTGCCCTGGGCCCCCCTTCCTCCTGCCCTGGGCCCCCCTTCCTCCTGCCCTGTTCCCTCCTTCCTCCTGCCCTGGGCTCCCCTTCTTCCTACCCTGCGACCCCCTTCCTCCTGCCTTGGGCCCCCCTTCCTCCTTCCTCCTGCCCTGGGCTCCCCTCCCTCTTGTCCCTCAAGCCAGGGTTCACCATCTTTCTCTGTGTATCTGTGGCAGCTGGGCCTCTCATTCCTAACAGTTGGGCATCACCACCAGACTCTGCCATGCTTGACTCTGATGTCCTAGCTGACATGGGGCGCAGCTCTGTCATGAGCTTGGTGTGTGCGTCTCTTCTCTCCAGGAACACAAGCTACTTGTTGTCAAAGGCCTGCACAGAGCAGGCTGGAGTATTTACTCTGCTTTTCTCTTTTTCAGTTTGAGGCAGGATGAGCCCAATTTCATCCATCCCACGATGGCCAGAATATGGTGGTGGTTTTCATGCTGAGAACACGTGTCCGTCGGCTGCAGGAGTAATTGACTCTTTGGAGGACCTCCTTCCTCCTGGCTTGCCGTGGGGTTGTCCTGCCAGGGCCTGGAGCTCTCCTGGGCCAGCTCAGTGGTGACCAGGTGGTCTGCCGGGCCCACGTCCGTCACTCCATTCTGGTCCCAACTCAGTGTGGGGGCTTCTGAAGGCCCCCCACTGGGCTGCAGACCATAGCACCCCCAACCCAGGAGGCTTTCCCCAGGCAGAAAGGCCAGGAGGCCTGGTCACTTCCCTGAGTTCCATCTTCTCAGGGCACTTGACCATCACCCACATTCTTATGCCTTTGGGCGTGGATAAGTCGGTGTATATATGCTTGACAGACACCCCAAGTACGTAAAGCTGTCCGCTTGTCTTCAAATCTTCAACAGGAGGAGGCCAGACCAAGAGCAGCTCTGTGTGCTTCCTTGGAGCATCCGATGGGACCGTTCCAGGCTCAGGAGGCTCAGTGTCTCCATCACTGCTCAGCTCTGCTGTCAAGGCACAAACACCCCAGACAGCAGCGCGGTGGGTGTCACTGTTCCATCGCCCTTTATGGACACCAGACTCTGGGCCAGACACAGGCTGAGGTCCTGATGTAGAGGGCTCCCCACCCTCCTCTCGACCTCAAGACGCCTTCAGTACTGTCTCTTCGTCTCTGCTTCCCTGACGAATACGCCGCATCTGCGATTTCTTCACTTCTTCCTCACATGGGCACTTGATGTCTGTTTCATAAAGACTTTATTATTATTTTTAAATTTATTTATTGATTAAGGTATTACATATGTATCCTCATCCCTCCATTAACCCTCCAACACCCCCCCCCCCCACTCATGCCCTCACCCCCCTGGTGTTCATGTCCATTGGTTAGGCTTATATTCATGCATACAAGTCCTTTGGTTGATCTCTGCTCCTTTCACCCACCCTCCCCTACCTTCCCTCTGGGGTCTGGCAGTCTGATCGATGCTTCTCTGTCTCTGGATCTGTCCCTGTTCCTCAGTTTATGTTGTTCATTATATTCCACAAATGAGTGAGATCATGTGGTATTTGTCTTTCTCTGATTGGCTTATTTCACTTAGCATAATGCTCTTCAGTTCCATCCATGCTGTTGCAAATGGTAAGAACTCCTTTTTCACTGCAGCGTAGTATTCCATTGTGTAGACGTACCACAGTTTTTTAATCCACTGATCTGCTGATGGGTATTTAGGCTGTTTCCAAATCTTAGCTATTGTAAATTGTGTTGCTATGAACATACGGGTGCATATATCCTTTCTGATTGATGTTTCTAGTTTCTTGGGGTATATTCCTAGAAGTGGGGTCACTGGTCAAATGGGAGTTGCATTTTTAGTTTTTTGAGGAAACTCCATACTGTTCTCCACAGTGGCTGCACCAGTCTGCATTCCCACCAGCAGTGCAAAAGAGTTCCTTTTTCTCTGCATCCTCGCCAACACTTGTTGCTTATTGATTTGTTGATGATAGCCATTCTCACGGGTGTGAGATGATACTGAATTGTCATTTTGATTTGCATCTCTCGGATAATTAGTGACTTTGAGCATGTTTTCATGCGTCTCTTAGCCTTCCTTCTGTCCTCCTTCAAAAAGTGTCTATTTAGGTCAGTTGCCCATTTTTTGATTGGATTGTTTATCTTCCTTCTGTTAAGTTGTATGAGTTCCCTGTAGATGTTGGAGATTAAAACTTTATCGGTGATAACATTGGCATATGTTCTCCCATGCAGTGGGCTTTCTTGTTGTTTTGTTGATGGTTTCTTTCGCAGTAAAAAAGCTTTTTATTTTGATGTAGTCCCATTTGTTTATTTTCTCTTTAGTTCCCATTGCCCTAGAAGCAGTATTGGTGAAGAAGTTCCTTCGGCTTATGTCTGAGAATTTTCTGCCTGTGGATTCCTCGAGTATTTTTATGGTTTCCATCTTATGTTTAAGTCCTGTATCCATTTTGAGTTTATTTTTGTGTATGGTGTAAGTTGGTGGTCTAGTTTCATTTTTTGCATGTATCTGTCCAATTTTCCCAACACCATTTATTGAAGAGACTGTCTTTATTCCATTGTATGTTCATGCCTCCTTTGTCAAATATTAATAGTGGTTTGGGTCGATTTCTGGGTTCTCTATTCTATTCCATTGATCTATATGTCTGTTCTTGTGCCCGTACCAGGCTGTTTTAAGAACAGTGGCTTTGTAATACAGCTTGAAATTTGGTATTGAGATCCCACCTACTTTGTTCTTCTTTCTCAGGATTGCTGCAGCCATTCGGGGTCTTTTTTTATTCCAGATGAATTTTTGGAAAGTTCGTTGTAGATCTGTGAAACATGCCATTGGTATTTTAATGGGGATTGCATTGAATCTGTAGAATGCTTTGGGTGGTATGGACATTTTAATGATGTTGATTCTACCAATCCATGAACACGGTATGTTCTTCCAACTATTTATGTCTTCCTCTATCTCTTTTTTCAGTGTCATGTAGTTTTTCACATATAGGTCTTTTACCTCCTTAGTTAAGTTTATTCCTAGGTATCTTAATTTTTTTGGTGCGATGGTAAATGGGATTGCTTTTGTAGTCTCTCTTTCTATAAGTTCACTATTGGTGTAAAGCAGTGGTGGCGAACCTATGACACGCGTGTCAGCACTGACACGCGTAGCCATTTCTGATGACACGCGGCCGCTGAGGCGGCCGCATGCCGAGGATGAAACATTTGCTGCTCCTGAGGATGAAACATTTGCGAAATAATGTTTTTTCCTCAAAGTAACACACTACCCGAGTTATGCTCAGTTTTTTTGGCGAAGTTTGACACACCAAGCTCAAAAGGTTGCTCATCACTAGTGTAAAGAAATGCCATAGATTTCTTGGCATTAATTTTGTATCCTGCTACATTGCCAAATTTATTTATTAAGTCTAATAATTTTTTGATGGAGTCTTTAGGGTTTTCTATGTACAATATCATGTCATCTGAAAATAAGGACAGTTTTACTTCTTCTTTTCCAATTTGGATGCCTTTTATTTCTTCTTCTTGTCTGATCGCAATGGCTAATACTTCCAGTACTATGTCAAACAGGAGTGGTGAGAGTGGGCATCCCTGTCTTGTTCCTCTTCTTAGGGGAAATGGTTTTAGTTTTTGCCCATTGAGTATGATGTTGGCTGTGGGTTTGTCATTTATGGATTTTATTATGTTGAGGTATGATCCTTCTATTTCCACCTTGCTGAGTGTTTTGATCAAGAAAGGGTGTTGGATTTTGTCAAATGCTTTTTCTGCGCCAATTGATATTATTATGTGACTTTTTATCTCTCAGTTTGTTTATGTGATGTATCACGTTTATTGATTTGCAGATATTGTACCATCCTTGCACGCCTGGGATAAATCCTGCTTGGTCATGGTGTATTGTCTTTTTGATGTATTGCTGGATCCGGTATGCTAGAATTTTGTTGAGGATTTTGGCATCTATGTTCATGAGGGATATTGGCCTGTAATTCTCTTTCATTGTGTTGTCTTTATCTGGTTTTGGTATTAGGGTGATGCTGGCTTCATAGAAGGAGCTTGGAAGTGTTCCTTCCTCTTGAATTGTTTGGAATAGTCTGAGGAGGATAGGTTTTAGTTCTTCCTTGAATGTTTGGTAAAACTCCCCTGTGAAACCGTCTGGCCTCGGGCTTTTGTTTTCTGGGAGCTTTTTGATGACTGCTTCAATTTCTTCCATAGTTATCGGCCTATTGAGATTTTTAGAATCTTCCCGATGGAGTTTTGGAAGGTTGTATTTCTAGGAATATGTCCATTTCCTCTAGGTTGTCTAGTTTGTTGGAGTAGAGTTGTTCATAGTATTTTTTAACAATCATTTGTATTTCTGAGGGCTATGTTGTTATTTCGCCTTTCTCATTTCTGATTTTGTTTATTTGAGTCCTCTTTCTTTGCTTCTTGGTGAGCCTGGCTGGAGGTTCATCAATCTTGTTTATCCTTTCAAAGAACCAGCTCTGGGTTTCATTGATCTTTTGTATTTTTTTTTTTTGTCTCTATGTCATTTATTTCTGCTCTGATCTTTATTATCTCCTTCCTTCTGCTCTCTCGGCTTTTCTTGCTCTCTTTCTAATTCTTTGAGTTGTTGAGTTAGATGATTTATTACCATTTTTTCTTGTTTTTTGAGGTAGGCCTGTAGAGCTATAAACTTCCCTCTCAGGACTGCTTTCATTGTGTCCCATAGATTTTGGATTGTTGTGTTTTTGTTGTCATTAGTTTCCAGGATGCTTTTAATTTCTTCTTTGATCTCTTTGGTAACCCAGTCATTATTTAATAGCATGCTATTCAACTTCTAAGTGTTTGAGATTTTTGGATTGTTTTTATTGTAGTTTATTTCTAATTTTATGGCATTGTGGTCTGAGAAAATGCTTGGTATGATTTCAGTCTTCTTGAATTTGGGGAGACTTTGCTTGTGACCCAATATGTGGCCTATTTTTTGAAAATGTCCCACGTGCTTTTACAGTATTTCCTTTAGCATTTCTTTCATTGCTGGTTTGGTGGTGATAAACTCCCTTAGCCTTTTTTTTTTTTTTTGGTCTGAGAAGCTCCTGATTTCCCCTTCAATTTTGATTCATAGTCTTGCTGGATATAGTATTCTTGGATTCAGTCCTTTGCTTTGCAACACTTTGTATACTTCCTTCCAGTTCCTTCTAGCTTGATGTGTTTCTGTTGAGAAATCATTTAATAATCTGATGGGTGTTCCTTTGTAGGTAACTCTCTGTCTCTTGCCACCTTTAAGATTCTCTCTTTGTCATTGATATTTGCCATTGAAATTATGACGTGTCTTGGTGTGGGTCTTTTGGGGTTGATCCTGCTTGGGGCTCTCTGTACTTGCGTAACTTTTATCTTTCCCATATCCGGGAAGTTTTCTGTCATTATTTCTTCAAATAGATTTTCTAATCCCTGCTGCTCTTCTTGTCCTTCTGGCAGCCCTATTATACGCATGTTACTTCGTTTCATGTTGTCCCGAAGCTCCCTTAGGCTTTCCTCCTGCTTTTTAATTTTTTTCTCCAATTGCTGTTCAGATTGAGCTTGTTTCTGTACCTGATCTTCTAACTCACTAATTCGGTCCTCTGCTTCTTGTAGTCTACTGTTGAAACTTTCCATGGTGTTTTTGATTGTAGCTATATCACTTTTCATTTCTTCCTGATTCTTGCATAGGTTGTTGATTTTTTCATCCATCTGATGTATAAATTCCACAACCATTACTCTGAACTCTTTTTTGGTCATGTTGCATGCTTCAGTTTCACTAATTTCCTTTCTTGGCGACTCCTAATTTTCTTTCCTCTGGGGATTGTGTCATCTCCCCATTCTGACTATCACCAGAAGGTTCAAGCTTCAAGTTGCGTGGACCTAGGCGGTGTGTAGCGGGAACTTCGCACCACCCGAGTGTCACTGAAGTGCTCCAACACTAGGACGTGTGGCTGCCGTGGGTTGGTGGGAACCAGGCTTTCCCAGGGTCAGTGTTTCCAGCTTTCAGTATGGTCTCATGTGCGCACTTAGAATCAGGGACCCTGCCTGCACCACACTGTTGGCGTGTGCCGAAAATGAGTCCCCCAGCGCGTGCCAGGAGTCAGAGTTTCCCTGTGTCTGCACCAAGAATTGAACATCAGAGTCTCTGTTGCCTTGTGCGGCTTCTCGCTGAGAATCAGGGGCACCGTGTGCGCATGCACCAAGAATTGGAGTCACTGGCTCTTAGTGTGAATGCGCTGTGAGTCAGGGATCCTAGGCGCACAAGGTAGAAACAGAGTCAAGTCGGTGGTGCTCAGTGCTGCCTCTTGCCGGGAGAATTTAGGTCCCGGTCACCACGGGGGACTGGGTTGCACAATAGCTCTGTGGTGTGCCTGAGCTGTGGAAAACTGACTCAGTGTGCGCTTGCCCAGAATCAAAGTCAGGTGACACTGCTGCCCTGCATGGGCTTCGGGTTTGGTCTCCCAATTGCTTTGCGGGGAGCAGATTCCAGTCTCTCAAATTCCAGTAGCAGCGCTTAGGTCCTGGAGCGCTCTCTCAAGCTCACATTCCCTGTAGGGGCGCTGCGGCTCCAAAGAGGGACCAGTCTATCCGTTACTATGGCGCTATCCGCGCGCCTGCGGGGAGGCGAATAGGCTCTTTGACTCACAGAAATCTGCTGCCGGGAAGTCTGGATTCTTGTTGTTTCTTTGTCTGAAGCTGTGATAGCAGTTCTCTGTCCCCAGTGGCTGCAGGGTCCTGGTTTGTGTCTGAGACCAGGATCCTAGTCTCAAGCAGCTCTGTTTCTCAAGATGGCGTGGTCTCCGTGCCCACACCGGCCACCCAGAAGTGTCCACTTTGTGCACAGGGCTCCGCCGGCTAAGACTGCCCGGTTTGGCAGCCCCTTGGAGGACCTGCAGAATCTAACTGTCCCTAGCTCATACACACACACACCACACACGTCTTCACTCTCCTCTATGGGTTCCTCACTCTCTCACACTCTCTCCCTCCCTCCCTTCCTGCTGGTCCCCATCTTGATTCTCCCATAAAGACTTAAATGCCCGCGAAGAAAGGACGTCTCAGTCACCGCTGGAGTCTGGGCTGAGAAAATGTGTGATGTGAAATTATATTTTTAAACTGTCAAGGCAAGATACTTTCCAAGCTTCTTGACAGCTTGGGAATGAGAATTCTCAAGGAGTAATCTGTGCTTTAGGTTTGAACTGATTAAATTACAAGAGGGAAGAGTAGGCATTAAAATATATTATAAAGGTTTCTTATTTAAAGGTTGTGAACACATACGTTCAAACATCCACCTCCGGTTATTTGGAGTTTCTTGGTTTCTAAGAGTTATCTTGATTTCTGCTCAGACGTTCTATAATTATACTTCAAATCACAGCCAGTCATTACCTTTCTTACGGCTGACATGCTTTCAGAACTACTTTATATGTGTGAACAGTGTCTGTACCTCTTTCCTTAGATGCATTCAGTGATTAAGAGCAAAGCATTGAGAGGCATTTAGAAGAAAGACGGAGAAGGAAAGGGGCGGGGGCGCTGCTCCCAAAGCTGAGAGCCTCAGCGCCAAGCTCTGTAAGGGGTGAATTATATCCTTGAGTCAGGAAAACATGTTTCAGACTTAAAAGCCTTGAGCTTAGCTTTGATTTTGAAATGTTTATCTACATAAAAATAGTGGTAATGCATTGGAAGTTCTAGAATTAACATGAATCATGCTTTCTTGCTGTTTACTTTAATTTGCTTTTACTTGGTTATGCTATTTCTCCTTTGTAGTTTAAAATAAAACTATTCAAATGTTGATGTCATTTTAAAAAATGGTTCCTTTTTTTGGATATGAAAATGGAAAATCTCTGGGAAGAAAGTAATATCCAGCATTGGCTAGAGTGTGAGCTAACATGCTAACATGAGTGCAACATGCTAACATGAGTGCAAATCTCTCTGTAGAACAAGTTATGAGGGCAGAGCGAAAACTTTGGAAAGAAATCATAGATTCTTTAACCCAGAACTCTGATTTCTAGGCATATATCTCAAGGAAACAACTGAGGAAATTTAATTTAAATGCTACTATGACACACCCATAGACATGATGCTTAGGAGAACGCTCATTCCCCCGCTCGCCTCGGAGCCCCACGCCTCACTGTCTGCGAAGTGCTTGAGGGCCAATAGCAACGGTGATGGAGCTGGTGGTGACAGCAGGAAGCATTTATTAAGAATTAATTAGGTGCTTGACACACTGGGTACTCTCTGCACATTAATTAACTCATTTGCTCTAACCCTCATAATCACTTTATGAAGCCGGTGGCATTATTACTTCACTAGTTTACAGGTAAGGACATGAGAAGGAGGGACTTGTCTAAAGTTAATGACTAGTGACCTAGCTGGGCCCCGGCTCTGGTGTCTCTGACACAGAGGAGCAGGGACATGTGAAGGCTATGGCAGTTCTCACTTTGCTGTTTTCTTCTGGCTGACAACCTGCTGCACCCAGTTATGACTGACATACGACTATCTGGACCTTCTTGCAAATTCCCAGCTGGAGAAAAGAAGGCCAGGTAGCAGCTGCCCAGGCTCCTCTGACTCTATAAACTGTGAATTGCTCTAAATAACAACCCAAATCCTTCCATGTCTCACGTCCAAAGGAAAAAGGCTTCACATTACGTTCACACGGACTCCCGGTATTGGAACATTTGCAGACCTCCACTGTACCTGTGCTGGCACCAGGCCACGCCTTCAGGGGCCATTTGAAAGCTCTGAATTGCATCCCAAGTTCCCTGGACTCTGGAGCACAGTGGCCTCATGCCCATGTCCATCTTTACCAGCGTGGGGCCAATGTCTGAGGTGTGCACAAAACAACTCAGGGATAGGAGTGGGTCTGAGAACTCAGAAACAACAGGATCTGGCAGTGGAGATTTATTTTAAATGCACCAGCAGTGGGCCAGCTGTGTGGGTCCTCTCGGGTGGACTGAGAGACAGCGCCTGCTGGTCAGGACCTGCCTCAGGCCTCAGCCCAGCACCCTCTCCACTCGTGTCCTGCATGTCATAAATTATTCTGTGTTACTGGGCCTTTGCTCTTCCCCTGCGGCCACGGGCTGACTGCAGGAGCAGTTACTTCCCAGGGTGCCATCGGGTTTTGTTTGGAATCCACTCAGTGATTCCAAGTTTCTCAGGGTCCAAACCAGGACAGAGTCCTGTTTCCTACTGTTGGATGGATCTGCTAGCTCCACCACTCATGTGATTATGTCCCTCACATCGTGCTTCTGTGTTGACCAGCTCTGCCTGAGGCTGACCCCTGCAGGCCCTGTGCCCTAAGGGCTCAGTGTTCAGAGGGACTTGCCCAGTGGCCCAGGCCCAGCTGGGCCCAGCTGAGCCAGAGATGTTGCCAGTGGAAATGAGGCCCATTCACTGGGCCCTGAGAAGAACATTTTGGAGACGCACATAGGGGAAGTTGCACGATTTATTGAAGCTGGACAAAGGACTGTCCCAGGTTCAGCTCCATCCTGCCCTGAAAGAAGTCCAGCCTGGTCTTCTTCAGGCCAAGAAATGGTGCCAGTGTCCACAACTTCTGGGTCATCAGTGCATCCAAATCAGTCCCGCCCCACTGGTTTAATCTGTGCTCCCCGCTGCGCTGTGGCGGCACTGTGTCCAGGCCCTTAGTTGGAGTCTATGCATCTGCCGCTGGCCCAGTAGGGCCACATGGACGATATGGAGAGAAAGAGAGACGGAGGGAGAGAGAGGGGGGAATGAGAGGGAAAGGGAGAGAGAGAGAGGGATGAGAGGGAAAGGGAGAGAGAGAGAGGGATGAGAGGGAGAGGAAGAGGGAGAGAGAGAGAGAGAGAGAGAGAGAAATAGAGAGAGAGAGAGAGGAAGGGAAGGAGGGAGGGAGGAAGGGAGGGAGGGAGGGAGAGGAGAATGAGAGAGAACTTTTTTGTTAAGCTGGAATTATATTATGGGAAGGACCAATCAACTTCCCAGTCTCTGGGGGGCTGGCATTGGGTCCTTCCCCCTAATCCAGTGGTCGGCAAACTCATTAGTCAACAGAGCCAAATATCAACAGTACAACGATAGAAATTTCTTTTGAGAGCCAAATTTTTTAAACTTAAACTTCTTCTAACGTCACTTCTTCAAAATAGACTCGCCCAGGCTGTGGTATTTTGTGGAAGAGCCACACTCAAAAGGCCCAAGAGCTGCATGTGGCTCGCGAGCCACAGTTTGCCGACCACGGCCCTAACCAATCTATTTCCTAGGTCTTCTGGGGGTGGGGGTTCTGTACCCCTTATTGAATCCAATTCTTTTCCCATACTAGGCTCCGCCCCCGAGGGGCGCAGTTTTCCTACTGCACAGACCTAGTAGGAGCGCCTCCCCCGGGTCCCTTGGCTTCCCTGGTACCAGCCAGCAGAGGGAACCCTGCGTAGCTCCACCATCCCCCAGCAGCCAGGGAAGGGCCTGCGGTCCCTGGGGAGTGTGCACAGCTGTAGCTTCCTGGTGGACCAGCTTCTCAATGTCTGGCTCCCTTCGCTCCCCCTCTCCCATTGCATCCAGCTGCTTAGGTTCTGTAAGAACCTGCCTCTGAGTCATCTTCTTAGAAAAGCAGCAGCATGTGGCCAGGCGGCTACGGAATTTCCCCAGAGCAGACAGGATGTGGGGTAGGAAGAAGGGATGAGCTGTGCACATGGTCGTTAGCAATGTCCTAGGAAGATTCCTCTGGACAAAGGGAGATGGAGACTGCTAGAAAGGCCTCAGCCCAATATTTTAAATGTCCCAATGGGAGACAGCAAGACCTAGGCGACCTATTAGGAAACAGGTGACCAAATAGTCCTCAGCCAATGAGGAGCCACAGGAGGGACTGAATCTATATATATAGATTTCAGAGATGAAGGGCGAGGGAGAGAGAGAGAATCATTGATCAGCTGCTTCTGCATGACCCCCACCAGGGATCAAGCCTGAAACCTGGGCATGTGCCCTGACTGGGATTTGAACTGTGATCTCCTGGTTCATAGGTTGATGCTCAACCACTGACCCACACCGGCCAGGCAAGATATGTTGACTCTTTTGAAGAAGGTGGGGTAGGGAGTGTGATGTGACAAAGCAGAGACTGGCATGCGTGCGTGTGTGCGTGTGCGTGTGCGTGTGTGTGCGTGTGCGTGCATGTGTGTGCATGCGGGTGCATGTGTGTGCGTGTGTGTTTGTGGTAGCAGGTGGGGCAGGGGAAGGTGCTGCTGGAACACAAGCCCTTGGGGCAAGTGGCAGAGTTAGGCCTTATTTGCAGTGACGAGAGCCGTGACATACTGCTGTGTAGGACTGCATTGTGGCCCTTGTAGCATTTGGGCCCCAGGCTGGGGCACAGAGGATGCTGTGAACTTTGACCTCCCTCCCCTCCATCCCTCCAAGGTCAGGAGCTGCCTGCCTCACCCCGCCGTGGCCCAGCTGCTCTTCTCCAAGTTCCACTCCGGGGACCTGGCGGGCTCCCAGCACGTGCCTCAAGGAGAGCGTGTCTGCTGGGGACCATGGCCATGTTCCATAAGGCCTCCCACTGGGCCTCGGGCTCCCATCTGTAAAGTAGGGATGACATTGGCATTACCTCCCAGGGGAGATGGAAGGCTGAGGGTGTGACAAGGGCCCAGCAGGCTGGGGAACGCTCAGGAAGTTGTAATAATAGTGGCGAGGTTCTTATCTTCATTTAAAAAAGGATTGATTATTACAAGAGGTGGCCCAAATGGCTTGCAGAGGGGATGCAGGCAAGGCTTGAGCAGAGTAGCGCTGAGGGAACCCCGAGCGAACAGAGTAGCGCTTGGGGAACCCCGAAGGAGCAGAGTAGCACTGGGGGAACCCCGAGGGAAACAGAGAAGCGCTGGAGGAACCCCGAGGGAACAGAGACGCGCTGGGGGAACCCCGAGGGAACAGAGTAGCACTGGAGGAACCCCGAGGGAGCAGAGTAGCGCTGGGGGAACCCCGAGGGAACAGAATAGCACTGGGGGAACCCTGTGGGAACAGAGTAGCGCTTGGGGAACACCGAGGGAGCAGAGTAGCGCTGGGGGAACCCCGAGGGAACAGAGTAGTACTGGGGGAACCCCGTGGGAACACAGTAGTGCTTGGGGAACCCCGAGGGAGCAGAGTAGCGCTGGGGGAACCCCGAGGGAACAGAGTAGTACTGGGGGAACCCTGTGGGAACACAGTAGTGCTTGGGGAACCCCGAGGGAGCAGAGTAGCGCTGGGGGAACCCCGAGGGAACAGAGAAGTGCTGGGGGAACCCCATGGGAACAGAGTAGCACTGGGGGAACCCCGAGGGAATAGAGTAGCACTGGGGGAACCCCGTGGGAACAGAGTAGAGCTTGGGGAACCCCGAGGGAGCAGAATAGCGCTGGGGGAACCCCGAGGGAACAGAGTAGCGCTGGGGGAACCCCGAGGGAGCAGAGTAGCGCTGGGGGAACCCCGAGGGAGCAGAGTAGCGCTGGGGGAACCCCGAAGGAACAGAGTAGCACTGCGGGAACCCCGTGGGAACAGAGTAGCGCTGGGGGAACCCCGTGGGAGCAGAGTAGCGCTGGGCTGGGGGAACCCCGTGGGAACAGAGTAGCTCTGGGGGAACCCCGAGGGAGTTGAGTAGCGCTGGGGGAACCCCGTGGGAACAGAGTAGCGCTGGGGGAACCCCAAGGGAGCAGAGTAGCGCTGGGCTGGGGGAACCCCGTGGGAACAGAGTAGCTCTGGGGGAACCCCGAGGGAGCAGAATAGCACTGGGGGAACCCCGAGGGAGCAGAGTAGCGCTGGGCTGGGGGAACCCCAAGAGAAGAGAGTAGCGCTGGGCTGGGGGAACCCCGAGGGAGCAGAGTAGCGCTGGGCTGGGGGAACCTCGAGGGAAGAGAGTAGTGCTGGGCTGGGGGAACCCCGTGGGAACAGAGTAGCGCTGGACTGGGGGAACCCCTTGGGAGCAGAGTAGCGCTGGGGGAACCCCGAGGGAACAGAGTAGCACTGGGCTGGGGGAAGCCCGTGGGAGCAGATTAGCGCTGGGGGAAGCCCGTGGGAACAGAGTAGCGCTGGGCTGGGGGAACACCGATGGAGCAGAGTAGCTCTGGGCTGGGGGAACCCCGAGGGAAGAGAGTATCGCTGGGCTGGGGGAACCCCGAGGGAACAGAGTTGCGCTGGGGGAACCCCGTGGGAACAGAGTAGCGCTGGGCTGGGGAACCCCGAGGGAGCAGAGTAGCGCTGGGGGAACCCCGTGGGAACAGAGTATCGCTGGGGGAACCCCGAGGGAACAGCGTAGCGCTGGGGGAACCCCGTGGGAGCAGAGTAGCGCTGGGCTGGGGGAACCCTGAGGGAGCAGAGTAGCGCTGGGGGAACCCCAGGGAACAGAGTAGCGCTGGGGGAACCCCGAGGGAACAGAGTAGCGCTGGGGGAACCCCGAGGGAGCAGAGTAGCGCTGGGGGAACCCCGAGGGAGCAGAGTAGCGCTGGGCTGGGGTAACCCCGTGGGAACAGAGTAGTGCTGGGCTGGGGGAACCCCGTGGGAACAGAGTAGCGCTGGGCTGGGGGAACCCTGTTTGGACAGATTAGCCCTGGGGGAACCCTGAGGGAGCAGAGTAGCGCTGGGGGAACCCTGAGGGAACAGAGTAGCGCTGGGCGGGGGGAACCCTGGTGGGGTAAATGGAGCACCCTGGGTCCCAGGGACCCACAGGCTCATCCTGCCAGCCCCTGGCCCTGATGCCCGGGTCCCTGCCCCTCAGGACGATGAGGGGGTGCTGCTGGCCCTGCAGAGCCAGGTGGCCCGCCTGGAGGAGGAGAACCGAGGCTTCCTGGCCGCCCTAGAGGACGCCTTGAAGCAGAACAAGCTGCAGGTAGGGCCCCACTTCCTTGGAGGGGGTGCAAGGGAGTGGTTTCCCCAGATGGGAGGAAACCAGCTGGGTTGTGTGGGTTCTGGCGACGGACCCTTCTGTCCACAGGTTGACGCTCTATCCACTGAGCCAAACCAGTTAGGGCTGAATTTTTTAAAAATATATTTTTATTGATTTCAGAGAGGAAGGGAGAGTGTGAGAGAGATAGAAACACCACTGATGAGAGAGAATCATTGATCGGCAGCCTCCTGCACGCCCCCTACTGGGGATCGAGCCCACCGCCCCGCTTGTGCTCTGAGGAGGAATGGAATTGTGACCTGGTTCATGGGCTGACACTTAACCACTGAGGGACATTGTCTGGGCTTGAGGATGTGCTTTTTAATATGTAATATTCACAAAGCAGGTAAGGAAATAAAAATGGCCGAAATATAAAGGGGTTCTGGGTATAGGGTTGCATGGGTACCAAGAAGAGGGATAGTTGAAGTGGGTTGGCAGCAATGTAGATATTAGGTGTGAATTCAACAAGGGCATTTCGGGGGAAGAAGTAAGGTTCAGCATAAAGTAAGTCGGAGTCGGGTTTAGCCCAGGCACCTTCAGGTAACAGTGTGGGGAGATTTAGGGTCGAGTATCCAACTAGGTGTTCGCCACCTATTGTAGAAAGAATAGTGAGTTGGCAAGACAATAAATCGCAGCCAACAGGGTTAGAGAAATCAACCATGGCAACCCAAGTTGGGTTGAAGCCATGTCCCATAAGCATAAGGCTATGTATGTCTTTAAGAGCATTGGTAAGGAAGTTTTGGGTTTGTTGGCAGGAGTAAAGTAGTTGGAAGTCTGAGAACCTGGTGTTGAGATCCTGAAGGTCTACATGAAGCTGGCAGATGTTGTCGTCCATGGTTTGTACTGCGGCTGAGAGTAGTATTAGTTGTTGTTGGGTTTGGATTGATAATTCATAGGCTGAATTGAAATTTCTAGATATAAGGTACAAGACTTCATTATATCTAGAGTTTTGAAGTTTGGTGTATTTTTAAAAATATCTATTTCATTATTGATTTCAGAGAGGAAGGGAGAGGGAGAGAGAGATAGAAACATCAATGATGAGAGAGAATCAGTGACTGGCTGCCTCCTGCATGCCCCCTACTAGGGATCAAGCCCGCAGCCCAGGCATGTGCCCTTGGGTGGAATTGAACCTGGGACCTTTCAGTCTGCAGGCTGATGCACTATCCACTGAGCCAAACTGACTAGGACATGTTTGGTGTATTTTTGTAGGTCTAAAGATATTTTCGCAATTTTGACAGTGTTAGCTATAGAGACTGTGAGAGAGAGGGCTGCAAAAGCGAGTCCAAATTGAAGCAAGTGTCTGCGGATTGTTTGTCCAATAGATGGCAGTGATGGAAGGTTAACTTGGAGTTTATTTCTTAAGGGTGCACATTGGGGAATGATAGTAGTTAATAGAAAATCTTGTTTTGTAAATAAAATAGTTGTAGAGTGGATTATAGGTCTGTAAATAATTCTGATTGGGCTGCTTATTTGGGTTATAATTGGTGGTGGTGGTGATGTAGAAGGTTGAGGATGGGTGATGCCATAAGAGAATACTGGTTGGTAGTGGTACGTTCTAAGCATACTGTGCTGTTATAGCATCCTCTATGAATAACACAAGGTTGAAGAGGGTTTTTTGTAAAGCAGTCAGCAAAAGAGAGTTGTGTGTAGTAAAACTCCATGATGGGTAATACAGTGTGGTTTGTAATGGGTGAGTAAGAGTGTAGGTATAATTTGTTCCATGAGCCATCCCTGTAGTGGAGCATGTATTGTTGGTATCCCTGTGATAGGGTTCGTGAAAGTCTGCATGTGTTTGTTGGATTAATGTTTGCTCCAAAATTGTAGAACCATGCAATAGGTTTCAGACCATATGAGATGTTATATGTAAGGTTTACAAGGTGGTCCTGAATATTTAAACATGAATGGTGTCTCAGGTCAGGGTTAGAGATGCTATTAGGTCTGATTACTGTTTTACGGTATTGGTAAATGTATGTGGTGGAGCTACTGGGTAAATCGGTGGTTTCTAGGATATTGCCAGTGGTGAATTTGAAAGGAATAGAAAAGTTAGTCCAGGAGGTGATGGGGAATGGGCCATAAGAATATGGATTGGTGCGAAGAGAATTGAATGAAGAAGCATAGGTTTGATATGTCTGGAGTAGGTAGGGTAGTTTGAATCCCGTGAATTGGGAGTTAGAGACACAGCCACCTGTAAGGTTATACAGGGGCGTAGCTCTGTTACGCGGAAGACTGGAAATTTGTAGTTTCCTCTTGACCATGAAACGTTTGCCCATGTGTAAGAGTCTCCATCGAGGGTATAGTAGAGAGTGTTTCTAAGGGTATTGTAGATATTGTTGTGTGTTATATTAGGAAGTTTCACGATGGGGAGTCTAGGGTATGTGTCATGAAAGTTGGAAGATAGGGGTATGTTAGTGAGATTTGCAGGAATGCATGCTCTGTGTCTGGTTGATGTAGTGTTGCAGAGGTAAGATCCATTAAAGAAGTACACAGGTTTGTCTTTAAGTGATGTGTGTGTACTGGATATGACTCCTGGGAACTGTGGTTTTGTGAGGTTTGTTTTCCAAAATCCCAAAAATTCAGGTTGGGATATTTTCCATTTAATAAATTCATATTGTTTGACAGTGTCTGCCTGGAGAAGCCATAAGACTTGAGGAGGGATTTTTTTTTCCATGGCATTAAAGCAATTGAGAACAGTGAGAAGTTCAATGTATGCTCCAAGAATTAAATTGAAGTCAAAATAATTTATTTTCTGTTTATATAAATTTTCTATGTTGGACTGGGTGCCATTCGGGATAAATGCAATGAAGCATATGCGAGCTATTTTACCAAATTTGGATTGTTATTAATTTGGAGTAAAGGATTGTTGAAATTTTCAAATACAGGTGGTGTAATGAGATCTGTAAGAACTTGTGGACTATGTGTGGATGGCCAGACATTTTGGTCTGAGGTTAAGAATTCCCGAGGGGTTATAGCATCCTCCAGTGGTGTTGTGAGAGGTGATGAAAGTGTTGGTGATTCCTGAGGCATCATGATACATGAGTCCATGCAGAAGCTGCCAAAAATTGGGATGTTGGGAAAGCCTGAGAGATAGTATTGATAATATGTAACACCATTTTCTGTAACTACATGAGTCATGTTAAAATGTTTTGTCCTATTGAATCCTGGTGGAAGAATTGGGTTGTTAGTAGGTGGTGAAAAGAATGGATGTCTGTTGAGTATTGGCGTTACTATGGATGTGGGGGAAGCATTTGAGGAGTCATCTGAGGAGTCATCCTCATCCTCATAGTTGTTGTTTTTTAAACATATATTTTATTGATTTTTTACAGAGAGGAAAGGAAAAAGTAGGAAAAATTGATGAGAGAGAAACATCGATCAGCTGCCTCCTGCACAACCCCCCCGGGGATGTGCCCGCAACCAAGGTACATGCCCTTGACCGGAATTGAACCTGGGACCCTTCAGTCCACAGGTCGACGCTCTATCCACTGAGCCAAACCAGTTTTGGCCTCATAGTTGTTTTTATCCTCGGACTCATAAGAGTCATAATCCTCAAAATCTGTTCCTTCCTCACCGTATACCAGAAATGCATTAATCTTTCCCTAAAGGGAATGACATTGAGATTCGCTCTTTGTATGCATGTCAGGTTTTCATGAGTAACATGGGGATCTATGCTTTGGATGGGTTGAGAGTAAGAGGATTTGTTAATGATTTCATATGTTGTAGTTGATGGCTCATAATGCTGTGTGTCTATGATTGATACAGATCTAGTGTTGAGTGCATCTTGAAACCATTGAAGTGGTATGCAGTTTTTCAGTTGGGTGTGGTAGTGAGCTCTAAGGATCGTTTGCTCAGAATTTGGTGCAAGAGTTTGGCAAGTGTGTGCAGAAAGGTATGCAGGGCAGAGTTTATAGGTGCTATGATAGTGGATAGAGGTATTAAAATCAAAGTGTCCTTTAGAGTATGAGAATAAAGAATTATTGTTTGTGACTGTGTATACAGGTGGGTACACATAGTGTTTTCCCGATTTTTTCAGGATAGGTATGTGGGTAGGATGTGTAAGAAAGATAAATGAAGGGATTGTAGTTGTGGTAGTAGAGGGAGCCGTGGTAGGGTTAGAAGTAGAAGTAGGAATCATAGAAGTCTGGGCATTGGAGGTATCACTAGAAGTGGCCGCATTAGCAGAGACAGCATTAATAAGGGAGAGTATAAAGGCTAGAGGTAGCAGAGAAAATCTAGTTCCATGTCTCCCTGTTCTAGACCTTGAGTGATGTCCTGCGCTAACAGAGCGTGGTGGATTTCTTCCTGAGTGATACTGGGTATGCATTCCCATGTTGGCGGCACAAGGGGAACGGGTGGGGAGTGATAGTTATTGGAGTGTAAAAAGCAACGGAGGGGGTTGCTAATGAGGATAGTTGGGATAGGATGTGGGTCTCTATTAGGAGAGCAGATGGCTGCCTCCACCAAGCGAGTGTAATGCTGTCAGAGGTGGAGGTGATCAACAGCAATTTGCCCTGGGAGATATTCGGCAAATGCTTGAATGTCATCCAGCAGGTTATGGAGACTTTGCCTCACGGGGCCTGTGAGGCTGGTCTGTAGGTTTGCTGGATATTCAGAATAAGAGTCGGGTAGGGGTATCCAGGAGTACCAAGGATCATTACATATCTGGGGGTGAAGTCTTATGTGCTAATTGTCAAGAGCAATATTAGGGTAAAGAGGAATTGTTGGGGATGGGGGAGGTTCCAAAGGAGGGTTAATTGGAAGTGGGGTGGAGAGAGGAGGAGGGTAAATGGGGGGTTGGTTTCGTATGGGTTGTGGGGGTACTGGGACTGCTGAGATTTCTTCTAGAAATGCATTTAGTTGTTGTTCCCAGGTTTCCAGCGTCTGATCACTGAAAAAGAGAGGGGTATTATTTGTTTAGGATGCAGAGAGTATGATTATAAAAAGGCTTCTAGGGTCGCGTGGAAGGTAGTGGTGGGGTCGATGGTGTTGGTATTGTTACACGAGCGATATGGACACCACGTCCAATGGAGTGTCAGTGGGGTTGCTAGGAGTGCAATAAGGAGGAGGAGTCCAAAGAGGGAGATGCAGACGATCCTTAATCAAATTGTTAAGGAGTCATTTGAGAGTCAAAATTAGAACTAGTGTGGTCAGGATTGAGAAGGGAGTGAGAGGAGGCATGGATCAATATAGAAGTTTTTGAGTGAGCAGTTGGATCATGCCAGAGGTAGAGTTTTGTATTTTGGTTTGTTGTAGGTGTCCTAGACTGTTTACAGTCCAGAAGAGTGATGATCCACAGTGGGCGATTATTTCCTGTGGGGATAAGGAGCCATCCTTAGTGGATTTAGTCAAAATTTTATATGGTAATTTTTTCGTGATATTGGGGGGTGGTTCATGATCTGCAATGGGATTATTTAGAATGTGTGACTGGAGTAATTCTTCTATAGGGGAGAGTCTATTTACCCTAAGTCTGGAGTTTAGCTGTAGACATGTTTTGTCTAGTAATTCTTGTAGTGTCTTGAATGACCTGTCCATGAGCAGTGTTTGTATTTTGCGTTTGAGGAGGCCATTGTGTCTTGCTATTTGTCCAGCCGCTTGTGGATTATAAGGCAGGTGGAAGTTCAAATCAATGTCTAAGTCTTGTGCTTGTTGGACTGATGATGCTGTGAAGTGTGTGCCTTGGACTGATTCAATGGTTTGTGGTAGACCATAGAATGAGAACCATGTTGAGAGTGCTTTCATAGTGGTTTTTGCATCTGGATGTCTTGAGGCGGAAGCATAAAGTATTCCAGTTGCTTTGTCAACAATGGTGCATGCATATTTGTCTGCAAAGGGTACATGAAGTGGTCCAATAAAATCAATTTGTAAGACTTGATTAGGCACAAATGCTTTAGTCAGTCTGGGTGGTGTAAGAGGTTTAAATGTGTGAGTGCCTTTGCATTGTTCACAGGAATTGATTGCTTATTTAATGAGTTTGATGGGTGCCTTCAGGTTTCTTTTTTTTTTCCAATTTTTTTTATTAAGGTATTATATGTGTACATATCTTACCATTGCCCCCCCACCCCACTCCCATATATGCCCTCACCCCGCAGAGTTTTGCGTCCATTGGTTATGCTTATATGCATGCATACAAGTCCTTTGATTAATCTCTTATCTTCCCCACCTCTCCCTAACCTTCCTGCTGTAATTTGACAGACTGTTTGATGCTTTACTGCCTCTGTATCTATCTTTTTGTTCAAGTTTTTAATGTTCTTTATTATCCATAAATGAGTGAGATCATGTGGTATTTTTCTTTCATTGACTGGCTTATTTCACTTAACATAATGTTCTCCAATTCCATCCAGGTTGCTGCAAATGGTAAGAATTCCTTCTTTTTTATGGCAGCATAATATTCCATTGTGTAGATGTACCATAGTTTTCTGATCCAGTCATCTGCTGATGGGCACCTAGGCTGTTTCCAGATCTTAGCTATTGTAAATTGTGCTGCTATGAACATAGGGGTGCATATATCCTTTCTTATTGGTGTTCCCAGTTTCTTAGGATATATTCCTAGGAGTGGGATTACTGGGTCAAATAAGAGTTCCATTTTCAGTTTTTTGAGGAAACTCCATACTGTTCTCCACAGTAGCTGCACCAGTCTGCATTCCCACCAGCAGTGCACGAGGGTTCCTTTTTCTCCGCATCCTCGCCAACACTTGTCGTTTGTTGATTTGTTGATGATAGCCATTCTGACAGGTGTGAGATGGTACCACATTGTTGTTTTGATTTGCATCTCTAGGATAATTAGTGACATTGAGCATGTTTTCATGTGTCTCTTGGCCTTCCTTCTGTCTTCTTTGGAAAAGATTCTATTTAGGTGCGTTGCCCATTTTTTTATTGGATCATTTATCTTCCTTTTATTAAGTTGCATAAGCTGCCTGTAGATGTTGGAGATTAAGCCTTTATCAGTGATGCCATTTGCAAATATGTTCTCCCATGCAGTGGGCTTTCTTGTTGTTTTGTTGATAGTTTCTTTTGCTGTAAAAAAGCTGTTTATTTTGATGTAGTCCCATTTGTTTATTTTCTCTTTAGCTTCCATTGCCCTAGGGGCAGTATCGGTGAAGAAGTTCTTTTGACATATGTCTGAGATTTTGCTGCCTGTGGATTCCTCTAGTATTTTTATGGTTTCCCATCTTATGTTTAAGTCCTGTATCCATTTTGAGTTTATTTTTGTGTATGGCGTAAGTTGGTGATCTAGCTTCATTTTTTTGCATGTGTCTGTCCAATTTTCCCAACACCATTTATTGAAGAGACTGTCTTTATTCCATTGTATGTTCATGCCTCCTTTGTCAAATATTAATTGAGCATAGTGGTTTGGATCAATATCTGGATTCTCTATTCTGTTCCATTGATCTATATGTCTGTTCTTGTGCCAGTACCAGGCTGTTTTGAGAACAGTGGCTTTGTAATACAGCTTGAAATCTGGTATTGAGATCCCTCCTACTTTATTCGTCTTTCTCAGGATTGCTGTGGCTATTCGGGGTCTTTTTTTATTCCAGATGAATTTTTGGAGAGTTCTTTCAAGGTCTGTGAAATATGCTGTTGGTATTTTAATGGGGAGTGCATTGAATCTATAGATTGCTTTGGGTAGTATGGACATTTTAATGATGTTGATTCTACCAATCCATGAACATGGTATGTTCTTCCATCTGTTTACGTCTTCCTCTATCTCTTTTTTTAGTGTCCTGTAGTTTTCCATGTATAGGTCTTTTACCTCCTTAGTTAAGTTTATTCCTAGGTATCTTAATGTTTTTGGTGCGATGGTAAATGGGATTGCCTTTTTAGTCTCTCTATCTGTAAGTTCACTATTGGTGTATAAAAAGGCCATAGATTTCTTGGCGTTATTTTTTTATCCTGCTACATTGCCGAATTCATTTATTAAGTCTATTAGTTTTTTGACGGAGTCTTTTGTATTTTTTATGTACAATATCATGTCATCTGCAAATAAAGACAGCTTTACTTGTTCTTTTCCAATTTGGATGCCTTTTATTTCTTCTTCTTGTCTAATTGCAATGGCTAATACTTCCAGTACTATGTCAAACAGGAGTGGTGAGAGTGGGCATCCCTGTCTTGTTCCTGTTCTTAGGGGAAATGTTTTTAGTTTTTGTCCATTGAGTATGATGTTTACTGTGGGTTTATCATATATAGCTTTTATTATGTTGAGGTATGAGCCTTCTATTCCCACCTTGTTGAGAGTTTTTATCAAGAAAGGGTGTTGGATTTTGTCAAATGCTTTTTCTGCATCAATTGATATGACTATGTGATTTTTCTCTCTCAATTTGTTTATATGATGTATCACGTTTATTGATTTGCAGATATTGTACCATCCTTGCATTCCTGGGATAAATCCTACTTGGTCATGGTGTATGATCTTTCTGATGTACTGCTGGAGCCGATTTGCTAGAATTTTGTTGAGGATTTTGGCATCTATGTTCATGAGGGATATTGGTCTATAATTCTCTTTCATTGTGTTGTCTTTATCTGGTTTTGGTATTAGGGTATCATAGAAGGAGCTTGGAAGTGTTCCTTCCTCTTGAATTTTTTGGAATAGTCTGAGGAGGATAGGTTTTAGTTCTTCCTTGAATGTTTGGTAAAACTCTCCTGTGTAGCCGTCAGGCCCCAGGCTTTTGTTTGCCGGAAGCTTTCTGATGACTGCTTCAATTTCGTCCATAGTTATTAGCCTATTGAGCTGTTGAGATTCTTCTTGATTGATTTTTGGAAGGTTGTATTTTTCTAGGAATATGTCCATTTCCTCCAGGTTGTCCAGTTTGTTGGAATAGAGTTGTTCGTAGTATTTTGTAACAATCCTTTGTATCTCAGCAGGGTCTGTTGTTATTTCACCTCTTTCATTTCTGATTTTGTTTATTTGAGTCCTCTCTCTTTGCTTCTTGGTGAGCCTGGCTAGAGGTCCATCAATCTTGTTTATCTTTTCAAAGAACCAGCTCTTGGTTTTGTTGATCTTTTGTATTGTTTCTTTGGTCTCTATGTCATTTATCTCCGCTCTGATCTTTGTTATTTCCTTCCTTCTGGTTACATTGGGCTTTTCTTGCTGCTCTTTTTCTAGCTCTTGGAGTTGTAGGGTTAGGTAATTTATTACCATTGTTTCTTGTTTTTTGCAATAGGCTTGTAGAGCTATGAACTTCCCTCTCAGGACTGCTTTTGCTGTGTCCCATAGATTTTGGATTGTTGTGTTTCCATTGTCATTTGTTGCCATGATGTTTTTTATTTCTTCCTTGATCTCCCTGGTGACCCAGTCCTTGTTTAATAGCATGCTGTTTAGTCTCCATGTGTTTGATTTCTTTGGATTGTATTTATTGTAGTTGATTTCCAGTTTTATGCCACTGTGATCTGAGAAGATGCTTGATATAATTTCTATCTTCTTCAATTTGAAGAGACTTTGCCTGTGACCCAGCATATGGTCTATCTTTGAAAATGACCCATGTGCACTTCAGAAGAATGTATATTCTGTGGCTCTGGGGTGAAATGTTCTGAAGATGTCAATTAATTCCATCTGGTCTAGTGAGTCATTCAGGATTGCTGTTTCTTTGCTGATTTTTTGTTTAGAGGATTTGTCCAATGGTGATAGTGGGGTATTAAAGTCTCCTACTATGATTGTATTGCTATTAATCTCTCCTTTGATATCCTCCAGGAGTTTTTTTATGTATTTGGGTGCTCCTATATTGGGAGCATATATGTTTACCAGAATTATTTCTTCTTGTTGGATTTCTCCCTTTAGTATTATGAAATGGCCTTCCTTATCTCTTGTTATGGCATTGACTTTGAGGTCTAATTTGTCAGATATAAGTATTGCTACCCCAGGTTTTTTTCATTTCCATTTGCCTGAACGATATTTTTCCATCCCTTCACTTTCAATCTGTGTGAGTCTCTTGTTCTGAGGTGGGTCTCTTGTAGACAGCATATATATGGGTCATGTTTTTTTATCCATTCAGCCACTCGATGTTTTTTTTCTTTTTTAAACATATGTTTATTTCTTTCTTTTTTTTTTAAATATACTTTATTGATTTTTTACAGAGAGGAAGAGAGAGGGATAGAGAGTCAGAAACATCGATGAGAGAGAAACATCGATCAGCCGCCTCCTGCACACCCCCTACTGGGGATGTGCCCGCAACCAAGTTACACGCCCTTGACTGGAATCGAACCTGGGACCCTTGAGTCCGCAGGCTGACGCTCTATCCACTGAGCCAAACCAGTTTTGGCATCACTCGATGTCTTTTGATCGGAGCATTTAGTCCGTTTACATTTAAAGTTATTACTGAAAGGTATTTGTTTGTAGTCATATCTATTTTTGTGTCTGTATTCCTTCTTACCTGTTTATTTCTTCTTTTTACAGTATTCCCTTTAGCAATTCTTGCATGGCTGGTTTGGTGGTGATAAACTCCCTGAGCCTTTTTTTGTCTGCGAAGCTCCTGATTTCCCCTTCAATTTTGATTCATAGTCTTGCTGGATATAGTATTCTTGGATTCAGTCCTTTGCTTTGCAACACTTTGTATACCTCCTTCCATTCACTTCTAGCTTGTTGTGTTTCTGTTGAGTAATCATTTGATAATCTGATGGGTGTTCCTTTGTAGGTAACTCTCTGTCTCTCTCTTGTCGCCTTTAAGATTCTCTCTTTATCATGTATATTTGCCTTTGAAATTATGACATGTCTTGGTGTGGGTCTTTTGGGGTTGATCCTGCTTGGGGCTCTCTGTACTTGCGTAACTTTTATCTTTCCCATATCCGGGAAGTTTTCTGTCATTATTTCTTCGAATAGATTTTCTAATCCCTGCTGCTCTTCTTGTCCTTCTGGCAGCCCTATTATACGCATGTTACTTCGTTTCATGTTGTCCTGAAGCTCCCTTAGGCTTTCCTCCTGCTTTTTAATTTTTTTCTCCAATTGCTGTTCAGATTGAGCTTGTTTCTGTACCTGATCTTCTAACTCACTAATTCGGTCCTCTGCTTCTTGTAGTCTACTGTTGAAACTTTCCATGGTGTTTTTGATTGTAGCTATATCACTCTTCATTTCTTCCTGATTCTTGCATAGGTTGTTGATTTTCTCATCCATCCGATGTACAAATTCCACGACCATTACTCTGAACTCCTTTTCGGTCATGTTGCATGCTTCAGTTTCACTAATTTCCTTTCTTGGCGACTCCACATTTTCTTTCCTCTGTGAGTTGTTTCGTTTCCCCATTCTGGCTATCACGAGAAAGCTCAAGCTTTCGTTTGCGTGGACCTGGGCCGTGTGCTGTGGGGACTTCGCTCCACCCGAGTTTCACTGAAGTGCTCTGACACTAGGACGTATGGCTGCCTTTGGTTGGTGGGAACCAGACTTGCCCAGGGTCAGTGTCCCCAGTGTTCCGTGTGGTCTCATGTGCACACTTAGAATCAGGGGCCCTATCTGCACCACACTGTTGGTATGTGCCGAAAATGAGATACTTAGCATATGCCAGGAGTCAGAGTTTCCCTGTGTCTGCACCAAGAATCGAGTGTCAGAGTCTCTGTTGCCTTGTGCGGTTTCTCATTGAGAATCAGGGTCCCTGTGTGTGCATGCACCAACAATTGGGGTCGTTGGCTCTTAGTGTGAATGCGCTGTGAGTCAGGGATCCCAGGCAGCTGTGTCTGGCGTGCCAAATTCCCTGAAGTGGAGCTGCGTCCTGTGTGTGCTCTCACTACTGAGCCAAACCGGCTAGGGCGCACACTCTCAAATCCCTGAAGGTGAGCTGCCTCTGTGCACTCTCCCAGAATCCCCGAAGAGGGGCGGAGTCCGTCCTGAGCGCCAAATTCCCCAAAGGGAAGCCCCTCTGTGCATGCTCTAAGATTCCCTGAAGGGGAGCTGTGACCCGCAAGCCATATTCCCCCCAATTCCCTGAAGGGGAGCCCTCTGTGCGCACTGACAGATTTCCCCGAAGGTGAGCTGCTTCTGTCCCGTGCACCAAATTCCCTAAGTCAGAGCGCGTCCCTGCGCAAAGCTCTGCAACTTGGGCGAGGGGCATGTCTATCAGTTACTATGGCGCTATCCGCGCGCACCTGCGGGAAGGGGGTTAGGCTCTTTGACTCACGGGAATCTGCCGGGAAGTCTGGATTCTTGTTGTTTCTTCATCTGAAGCTGTGATAGCAGTTCTCTGTCCCCAGTGGCTGCAGGGTCCTGGTTTGTGTCAGAAGCCAGGATCCGAGTCTCAGGCAGCTCTGTTTCTCAAGATGGTGTGGTCTCCACGTCCGCACCAGCCGCCGAGAAGTGTCCTCTTTGTGCGCGGGGCTCCGCTGTCTAGGACTGCCCGGTTAGGCAGCCCCTTGGAAGACCTGCAGAATCTAACTGACCCTAGCTCATACACACACACACACCACACAAGTCTACACGTCTACACTCTCCTCTATGGGTTCCTCACTCACACTCTCTCTCTCCCTACCTTCTTGCCGGTCGCCATCTTTTCGAGGGTCCAGGTTTCTTGTAAGGAACCAATGGGCAAGTGAGGAGTGTCCTAAATGTCCTAATGTTGTATGTATCTGTTGTATAAATTGTTGTGTAATTCTTGTAGTGTCTTGAATGACCTGTCCATGAGAAGTGTTTGTATTTTGTGTTTTCCCTGGGTTGAAGTTCTGGGTTGGTGAGGATAATTTGTATTTGCCTCCTTCCCTTTTTAATATAAGTTTTGGAAGAGGGGTGATGGACCCTCGGTCATTATTTTCATTTCTTACTAATTTTAGATTAATTGCTAATGATTTTGAATTGTCCATGATGGTGATGTTATCCCTTGGTGTAATTCCTTTTGCTAATGTATCTGCTATTGTGTTGTGCAGTGTTGTGGATGTTTTGTCTGTAGCATGAGCGTTGACATGTGTAATGTATATTTTAATTTGTTTGGAGAGGTCGTGTAGTTTTATCCAATAGTCTTGTGACCATAAAGGTTTGCCATTAATTAACCAGCCTGATTGTTTCCATTTGCCTGACCATTCAGTGATTCCTTTACAAACTGCCCAGGAGTCGGAAAAGATGTAAATTTTGGGCTTATGATTGTCAATTGAGTCCTTAATGGCCAAATATGTAGCTATAAGTTCATCATGTTGAGCAGATTTGGACTTACTGGTCGCCGTTGGCGCCCTGGATGTCGCTGGGTTGAAGGCTGCTGCTCTCCATTCATACTGGTCACTGGTTACGGAGGCTGATCCGTCTGTAAACCAGGCATTTTTGAGCTTAGGGGTATATTGTGGCCCTTTCACACCAATTGGATCGGGTGGTTGGACAAACTTGTTGGCACAGGTAGGTGGTTCTACCTCACGTTTGTTGACCTCCTCTGTGAGGAGGGCTGGTTCACCCGAGCCAGAGGTTTCTCGTGTGTTAATGTACCACTTCCATGCGAGAACCTTTTCATCAATTTGTGAACCTGCCAATTCTTCAGCTGACATTTTGAGCCATGTCTTAAGGGGCAATGTGCTGCGCACGGTTATTGGGTTAAGTCCGGTCAGCGGCTCTACATGCAACAGTGCCACATATAGTGTCCAGATTAGTTTCTCAAAATGAGAGAATTTGTGGTAAGAGTAAGGGAATCTCTGAGTCCAGAATCCTACAGGGATTAGCTGTTTGTCTTCTGTTCGTCTTTTGTATAGTCCCCAGCTACCATGTTCTGCTATGAAACTAATGTCTAGTACTATTTTGTCCCCTGGTTTGATACTTTGTAGGGATTGAAAGTGGTGTATGTAGTCCTTTAATTGTTTAAATGCTTGTTCCTGTTTTTGGGTCCATATGAAATCTACTGCCTTCCTGGTGACTTTGTTTATGGGTTTTGCAATGTCTGCTAGGTATGGTATGTGTTGTCTCCAGTACATGAAAAGTCCCATTAATTGCTGTGCTTCTTTTTTGTTGGTTGGGCTTTTTAAGTTTAGTAATTTGTCTATTACTTTGTTCGGTATGTTCCTTCCTTCAGAACTCCAGTGGATGCCTAAAAATGTTGTTTTGGTGTCTGGGGGCTGGATTTTGTCAGGATTAATTGTCCAGCCTAGTGATCTTAGGTGTGTTACTAGTGACTCTAGATCAGATTGTAGAATCTGTTTGTCATTGTTATAGAGTAGAATGTCATTTATGCATTGTATGATTGTGGATTTGTATTTTGTGGGGTCAATGTTGTTAGCAAGTAGGTTGTGTGCGATTGTGGGAGAGTTTTTGTATCCTTGTGGGAGTCTTTTGAATTGGTATTTTTTGCCTTGCATTGTAAATGTGGTAATGGGTCTGGATTTTTCAGCTATAGGTATTGCAAAGAACATGTCTGAGAGATCAATTGCTGCCATAAATCTAGGGTTGTCTCTCTGGATAATATTGATTACTTCTTGCGCATCAGGCAGGCAGCCATCTATCTTTGGTGAGGCCTTACTCAGGTTGTGATAGTCAGTTGTGATCCTGTGTGTGCCGTTAGGCTTTTTAACAGGCCAGATTGGGCCATTATAAATGTGTGATCTGCCTGGTTCTATTATGTCTTTCTCCAAAAGTTTTTTAAGTGCTTTGGTTACATCCTCATGTCCTCCTTTAGAGGGTATTGAGTTGTGAATGAATTTGTATTTGGTTCTGATAATGTTAATGGAGGTGTTTGTAGTGCAGTGAGGAAAGTTTTGATTTTATGTAGCCTGGGTGTGTGGGAAATGTGACAAAATAATGTTGGTAAGATGTCCATACCTAATGTTTTGAACCTGAGGTGAGACTAGGAATGTGATTGGGGTTTGTTTGCCTTTTATAGTATTTTCCCTCGTGTTGGGTAGGCTGGGGTCACATTTCCTGTGACTCCTTCAATATGTACTGTAGGTCCTTTCTTTGGTTCTGCATTTAAATGTTTTTGTAAGCTGTGGGTTTCATTCAGCAGGGAGACCTGCAAGCCGATATCGATTAAAAATATTTTATATTGTAATGGCCCGCTTCCCAGGGAGATTTGAAGGGATATGTATGGTCTGTTGTCATTTATTGTGTTGAATGATGTGTCTATAACTAATGGGGGGTTACTGAAAATAGGCACTTTAGGTGGGATTTCTTCAGGGTCTGGAGTGTAGAAGTAATGTTCTGGCATTGGTGTCTGGTATGGCCCCCCTATTGCCGAACTTGCTGTGGTCGGCAGGGGTCTCTCCAGTTTCCCTGATTCTGTCTGAAGGGGTTTTGACTATTTTGAAGTGGGTTGTTGTCTTAATTCTCTGTCCTGAAGGGGTTTCTTTGATTTTGTGGTTGGGTTGGTGGGTTTTTGTTGAATGGGTTGTTATTACCTCTAAATGGGTTATTTCTAAATGGGTTATTATTATTATTATTATTATTATTATTATTATTATTTCTGAGTTTATTATTGTCCTTGAAGAACGGATTGTTCCTCCTCCAATAATAAGCTTGTCCTTGTCTGTGTTGGTCATTCTGCCTGTTCTGATTGGTTTGGGGTGTTTTTAAGGGCTTTAGAGGTCCTCTATACTGTTGCATGGGAAATGAATATTTCTTTGATTCCTTTGCCGTGAATGTGAATTTCTTTTCTGCTGATAGGTCTTGGTGCAGTTGGATTTTCCTTTTAATATCCTCTGCAGTGTTGGACCCTGCGATAAGGTTTTGAAGCTGCGTTTTGTAGCCATCTGGGGTGTTTCTTATTAGTACCTTGACTATCCCTTGTACATCTGAATTTTCGCATGGTGAGCTCAAATCTGGTTTATAGAGGCTAGTTAGGATCGCCAGTTTCCTTAATTGGGTCTGTAATTGTGTAAGAGATTCCCAGGGTTCTGAAAACTGTCCTGAAGACAGGCCCACTGATGGAAATGCTCTTCTCCATGCATCTCCTATCCAGCTCCAGAATGATCTTACTATATTTGAGTGTTGTTCCGCAGTTTCCTTTAGTGCTGTTTTTAATTTGGCTAATTCTGTTGCATCTATCACTGCTGTGAGTTCATCTGCACTTAACATGGACGTGTGGCCTCCAAGTTCATATATTTTTACAAGCTACTCTACATCCGTTAAGTCTCCTTTAATCAATAGTTTTTCTGAGTTCTGCTAGTTCCTGCCTTGAAAATGAGGTGAATTCTACTGTTTCCTCTGTTCTTTTATTTTCTGATTTTATTACCCTCTTTTTTTACTACTACTGGCTTGCTGGAGTATTTTGCAACTACCTTCTGTGCCAGTCATCTTCCCTTGTCAGTGTCCTCCTGCAGGTGATGTATTGTCCATAGTAATATTCCTACTGCCTCCTGTGGTGGTGCTCTTTCTATTATTGGAATCAGATTGTTAGGATCTACTATGTTTTGTTTGACGCCTGGGGCTGTCTGGATTTTATATTTGGCCCTCAGGGCGTCCTCTACCGGCCTCCATTTGCTTTCTGATGGTATGTTAGGCTCAGTAGGGTCATTTCTTTTGAAAAGTTTATTAAAGAAGTTTTTAACTTTCTGCATGGTGTTGAGAGAGACGAAGTCTTGATCCGTACCTACCAAACGGACAGAATCCTTGTGTATGTGGTGTGTTCCTATTACAGTATGTGGTTTCTAAATGGAGAGTTGTTAGTTTTTTTGTGTTTTAGAAAATTAGAGTTTTAACTGGCTTCTTCAAAATTTCGTTCATAAGTTCGTCTCTGCTGTAAATTTATTCTTCAAAAAGTTTCATTTTCCTTTACTTTGAGTTTCCCTTAATTTAATTCCTTGAATTTGAAGGGTAGTTTTTTTTTTTTTTTTTTGGTAGTTTTGATTTTGGACCTAACCTAGGCGACCCGGTTATGCTCTGGTGTCGAGTCTCTGGATTGGGAATAGGTCTGTTGGTATAATCCGCCAACTCGGCTCTGCTTGGACAGAGAGGCTGCTAGGACCCTCCGGCATTCACCGTCAGGAGTCAGCCTGTCCTGGGTATGCCCTCGTGGTGGACGACCACTGACCCATGTCCTCAGAGACTAGTTCGCTTTTGATCGGTGCCAGATTAATCCCTTTACACTTGGTGGTCGTTTCCTTAATGCTACCACTGAAACCTGAGTGTTTTAGAACAAAGGAAAATTTTTGTGGTTTGGACCTTTAAAAAGACTGTCTACGCCTGAAACGGCACAGTCATGAGTATGGACTCCACTTGCGTGTGGTGTTCTCATGGCCGTCCTGGCCAGTTCAATAAATCCTTGCCTGCTATTTTAATCAATCAGCAGCCTCTGGTGGTCTTATTCTGACTCCAGTGTTTGACCCCACAACAGAGGCGCTCTCTAATATGCTTTCTGGCCCTGAGGCGGCTGTGGAGGCACTCTCGAATACGCTTTCTGGCCCTGAGGTGGCTGTGGAGGCACTCTCGAATATGCTTTCTGGCCCTGAGGCGGCTGTGGAGGTGCTCTCGAATATGCTTTCTGGCCTGTTGGAGACCAGGTGTAAGCTGACAGAGTCCTTGCACCCGAAGGAACAGACAAGAATTAGTCCCTTCCCACGCAGTGTCCCCTGACTTGTTTTGATCTAACTTGTTTTGATGGCACATTCCTATTGTCAGCAGATGAGCAGAATAAGAGAGACCTTTCATAGCTTATCAAAAGTCTGTAAATATTTACCAAGAATTTTGCCTCCTGCTTTATCTTAGAGATTAAGAAGAACAGAGAGTACATTCCTCTTTGTTGACCTCCTATTCAGTATTTGTGTATAAAAGGCATTGCGTAGTCAATAAAGTAACTGCAGTCAGTCGATGGCTACCTTCAGTCCTCCCGACCCCGCTCTCCTGTCTTTCTTTCTTTTCTCAATTCCCACCTCTCTACCTCAGACCAGTTCAACCGTCAGGCTGGCCCTGACAAATTGGTGCCCAAACAGGCACCTGAGGACTTGGGAAGCACAGTGAGGAACTCCTCAGGGTAAAGAGTGCACTTGATAAGAAGTGAGGAGAAATGTTTTGATAGTCGGGAGTAAAGCCTGGGACAATTATAGTTTAGAGAAAGTGCCCTCTAGAGGCAAATGTTGAAGTCTGTGTGATCACAAAATAATGTTGTTTCTTGTTCAAATTAGAATCTTAGTTTGTATTTGGAATTTAAAATCTGTAATAAGTGGAACGCCACTGCTGAAACTGTCTCTGGTAAGGAGAAATTCAAAGGTGGCAGGAGAGGGCAAGGCTATCTGCTCTCCCGCAATAAGATTACTTGCAATAAGATTACTTAAGTTTACATTTAGAAATTATAAGAGAACTCGCAGAGAAATTCAAATCTTGGCCAAATTGGGTCTGAGTTATTACTTCAGAAAGCGAAAAAGAAAGAAAAAATTTGAGATCTGTCTATCTTTTGGACATGAAAAGAAATTCAGCCAGAACTGTTGCTAATGCTTCCCCTGAAGTAAGCAGGATGTGGGGGAAGGGAGTCATGTGGAAATCCAATATAGAAGCCCACTCTCCCAGTATGCTAAAGAATGTGGTAATTTACATTTAAATAAACTAAACCTAGTTTTCCAGAGCCACTGGCAAATAAAAAGTAAAGTTTAAATTTGCCTCCTGAGAAAAATCTAGAGGACAGAATTGAAGCTATTAATTGGTTATGTCTTGTATTTTTCTTAGAAATATAAGGTGTTGTTAGTCTAGGAAATACTAAATATATTTGACTTGCCAGCTTTACAAGTTCAGTTTGCAAATCAATTGGGAGAAATCATATAGTTGTTGTAATTAAATACCTAAAGTGTAAGAACTTATTTTTCAGAAAATAAAATAATGTGTTTTATATCTTAAGATAATTATGAAAGGTATTATAATCTTTAAATCATATATGGATTATATATATGTTTGATGGGTTTTTTTTCCATATTAAAATTTCAAGATCTTAACCTTTTGCACTCGGATGTCGAGTGTGACTCGACACAGTTAGCATTGGTAGCAGGAATCAAGAAAAAAGCAAGTGAGTGCAAAGGGTTAACAGAGATGATTCTTGGAAAGATCCAAGAGCCTGGAGTAATACGAGAAATTTATTCTCTCTTCTTAAAGGAAATCTTTTAAAACAGATCTAATATACTTGAAGTTACATGGAAAGCCTTATCAAATAAGAATTAATAGATATTTTTAAAAATATTATAAAGGCCAAAACCGGTTTGGCTCAGTGGATAGAGCGTCGGCCTGTGGACTGAAAGGTCCCAGGTTCGATTCCGGTCAAGGGCATGTACCTTGGTTGCGGGCACATCCCCAGTAGGGGGTGTGCAGGAAGCAGCTGATCGATGTTTCTCTCTCATCGATGTTTCTAACTCTCTATCCCTCTCCCTTCCTCTCTGTAAAAAAATCAATAAAAAATATATTTAAAAAAAAATAAAATAAAAATATTATAAAGGTTTTAGCCTCTAAGAGGTACAAAAATATAACTAAGACCTTGTCTATACAAAAAGAAATTAACAGCCAATTTGAAATTAAATTGCCATGGCCTAGAGCAAAGAATATTCTTACAGGATATTATTCTACAATGTCATTATAATTTTTAATACTTTATGACAGCACATTGTACATTTATCCCAAACAAACTTACAGCCTAATTCTTTGAATGTTTGGCAGCAATTTTAAAAAGGAGTTGAGGCCTCTTGGGAAGGCACTTGAGCATTCTACATTGGCCTCTCTTGCCCTTTTTGCCATGAGGGACCCTCCCACAGCTGTTGCCTGAGGTTCCTGTTCATACTGAGGTTGAAGCCTCGTGGTGGCTGGTACCATAGATCTGTCTCTTGCCCAATGGCATAAGCTGGGCCCTCCCTGGAGAAGAAACCTGGATTCCCAAAGATATGTGATCAGTGCTGGGCATGGAGGCCCTGGGGGCATAGGCTACCAAGGAGACAGAACTGAACCTCACATCATCCTGCTTGGCCCCAGAGGATGGCTGGTTAGCCAGAGACGGGTAAGATTCCTCAGGGAAGGAACAACCTAAGACAGGCACAGTAGCCATCAGGAGAGAACTTGGGGGTCAACAGAGGTGGGGCACAGATATTCACCCCCCCCAACATTGCGGGGGCTTGAACACTTGCCCCTTCTGAGGTAGGTATGCCCCATGACTGCTTCACGCCTCCCATGCCCAGCTCAGATCGGGACCCAGGTAACAGACAGAGACTTGGCCCAGCTCAAATCAAGACCCAGGCAACAAAGACTTGGCTGGCAGTAGCTGCCCTATATCTAAACCCAGCTTAACACCAGGAATACTTAGAGCCTTCTCAAGGATGCAAATAATCCTTTGCATTAATATTTCATCTCATGGTTAAACTGCATAACATGCAGTAAACCTAAAGCAGTCATATTTTTGTGCAAAAAATTAAAATTATTAAGACTGCATTATAAAAATTTTCCAAAAGCCTCCTAATAATTAAAAAAAGGGGGGGGGGTAGTGGAAAAATATTATGTAAGGAAAAATATCCTGAAAGTAAATTACATCTAAAAATTTTCTTTTCTTTAAATATTAATTTTCATTTGTAATACTAACAGCAAGACACCCATGAAAAACACACATGGTGTCAAAACAAGCCAAAGGAAAATCGTTTGGGCAAAAAATAAAAAAGGATCCCAAGTCTAATTTATAGAAAAGATTTCTTTATTAACCTTTGGTTGAGAATATGTTTGTATATTTCCAGAAAAGCCCATGTAGATTCCTGCAACAACGGATCCCAGAGAGGACCTAATAGAACTGTTCCAGCCACAGAATAGGCAGTGGCCCACAAGAACAGAGGAAAAATAGTCCAGAAATAAAAATAGTGAAGACGCTTTGCCATACTAGCAGTCAGCAGCTGTACATTACTACAGGTTGACCAGGACCAAGGGCAAGGAAGGTCGGTGTGCATATTTCCAGATCATGTGTGCACACCCTTCTGCATAGAAGTCAAAATGTTTAATGTTTTGTGTTCTACCGGGACCCCTGGCTTAAGGGCTTACTTTATTTCTAATACAGGGAATAGTATTTACTACCACATTGAAAGAAATATTATACCTCAGGCATTAACCATTTTTACAGAGAGATCCAGTTCTAGAAAGGCTAGATCTACTACAGCAGGGGAGCAAAGGTCCTTCAAACCCCTTATATTTCAGTAGAAGTACAAGCTCTTATTTATACCTTAACAGATTTTACTATGGAACCCATCAACCTATAGTAATAGTACTTATGTAGTAAGTATGGCAAAAATTATTAAAACAGCTACTATAGGGCACACTAATTCAGAGGAACTTTTCATTTAATTTTCAGTCTTTAAAATGTTATTTAAGAACGACAATTTCCATGTTTTATTAGAAGCAATGTCCCCAATATGTTATCCACCTTCCTGTACCAACTTTAAGGGTAAATCCCCGAGGACTTAAACCTAATTGAATCTGGCAAAATAAATGTCACTCAATTGTAGAAAGAGCCAATTGTACTCTTAAAATAATTTACTAAAACAAAAAGGGGGAGACAGTTGTTATGTGTCACCTCAAGAGAAGCTCAGTCATGCCTTTTATACTTAAAAATTTTTTTGAATTGTGATGCAGAGGATCATACAGCAGGTAAAAGGTATCAGGCCTCCTGTACAATAGCCCCCACTGAGTCAGCTAGGTGGAAGGAAGCATAAACCAGAAAAGGGTTTTATCAGATTCAGTAATAATGTGGGGAAGAGATTGTATTTGATATCTTTCCAGAAAGAGCAATATAGCCAATTCGGGTACCAAAGCGTTAAGTGTGTCACCACAATAGACTCAGAGAAGCTCCTGTGTCCCTTCACTCAAAAGGACTAATTCTTTTCAGTCCCTTCGGGTGCAAGGACTCTGTCAGCTTACACCCAGTCTCCAACACTGGCCCTTAGGTGGCTGTGGAGGCGCTCTCGAATAAGCTTTCTGGCCCTGCAGCGGCTGGGGAGGCACTCTCAAATAAGCTTTCTGGCCCTGAGGCGGCTGTGGAGGTGCTGTCGAATATGCTTTCTGGCCCTGAGGTGGCTGGGGAGGCGCTCGTGTATATGCTTTCTGGCCCTGAGGTGGCTGTGGAGTATCTCAAATACGGTTTCTGGCCCTGAGGCAGCTGTGGAGTATCTCGAATACGCTTTCTGGTCCTGAGGCAGCTGTGGAGTATCTCGAATACACTTTCTGGCCCTGAGGCAGCTGTGGAGCCACTCTGGAATATGCTTTCACCCTGAGGCGGCTGCAGAGGCGCTCTCGAATACGCTTTCTGGCCCTGAGGCGGCTGTGGAGGCTGAAGTATGGTAGCAACCATACTTAGGTAAAAACTACTGTTTGAATTTTAACCCTGCTATTCTGGCTTCTGCACGCACTTACTTGCTTGGACAATAGGGTGGTTACCTCAGCTTCCAGACTGAGACCTGGAAACTCACAAAGGTAATTTTCCTGTGCCTGTGGACCAGAACTACAGGAGATTGATTCCCGCTGACTCAGTAGCTCTAGGAGTAGAAACTGTAGATAACCTTTAGAGATTACTAACTCTGTTTAATTCCACTTCTGTAAAAATTGCTTTCGCAAGATAGTGCCACATTGCAATGTCGAGCAGGATGTGGCTGGGAACCCCCCTGCGGGCGGTTCCCAGCATTTAGCATGTAGAATTTAGAACAAAGGAAAATTTTTGTGGTTTGGACCTTTAAAAAGACTGTCTACACCTGAAACGGCGCAGTCGTGAGTGTGGACTCCACCTGCGTGTGGTGCTCTTGTGGCCATCCTGGCCAGTTAAATAAATCCCTGATTGCTTTTTTAATCAATCAGCAGCCTCCAGTGGTCTTATTCTGACTCCAGTGTTCGACCCCACAACAGAGGCGCTCTCAAATATGCTTTCTGACCCTGAGGCGGCTGTGGAGGCACTCTCAAATACGCTTTCTGGCCCTGAGGTGGCTGTGGAGGTGCTCTAAAATATGCTTTCTGGCCCTGAGGCCCCATTGGAGGCGCTCTCGAATACGCTGAGAGAAGAGTCAGTGTCTCCCAGGCTCCCGGTTGGGTGCTGAGAACAGAACACGTTGCCTCCCGGGCTCCCGGCAGGGTGCTGAGAGCAGAGCAGTGTACCTCCCGGGCTCCCAGCAGTGGGGAGAGCAGAGTCAGTGCCTCCCGGACTCCCTGTTGGGTGCTGAGAGCAGAGCACTGTGTATCCCGGGCTCTTGGCAGGGTTCTGAGAGCAGAGTCAGTGCCTCCTGAGCTCCCAGCAGGATTCTGAGAGCAGAGTCAGTGCCTCCCGTCCTCCCAGGTGGGTGCTGAGAGCAGAGTCAGTGCCTCCCGGGCTCCCTGTTGGGTGCTGAGAGTAGAGCACAGTGCATTCTGGGCTCTCAGCAGGGGCTGAGAGCAGAGTAAGGCATCCCGGGCTCCTGGCTGGGTGCTGAGAGTAGAGCACGGTTCCTCCTGGGCTGCCGGCAGGGTGCTGAGAGTAGAACACAGTGCCTCCCGGGCTTCCGGCATGGTGCTGTGAGCAGAGTCAGTGCCTCTCGGGCTCCTGGTTGGGTGCTGAGAGCAGAGCACGGTGCCTCACGGGCTCCCGGCAGGGTGCTGAGAGCACAGTCCGTGCCTCCTGGGCTCCTAGTAGGGTGATGAGAGCACAGCACAGTGCCTCCGGAGCTCCTGGCAGGGTGCTCAGAGCAGAGCACCATGCCTCCAGGGATCCTGGTTTGGTACAGACAGTAGAGTAAGTGGCTTCCTGACTCCCGGCAGGGTGCTGAGAGGAGAGCACGGTGCCTCCCGGGCTCCTGGCAGGGTGCTGAGAGCAGAGTCAGTGCCTCCGGGGTTCCCGACAGGGTGGTGAGAGCAGAGCGAGGTGCCTCCTGTGCGCCCGGCAGGGTGCTGAGAGAAGAGTCAGTGCCTCCTGGGCTCCCAGCAGGGTGCGGAGAGCACAGCACAGTGCCTCCTGGGCTCCCGGCACGGTACTGAGAGCAGCATCAGTGCCTCCTGGGCTCCCCATTGGGTCCTGAGAGCAGAGTCAGTGACTCCCAGGCTCCCGGTTGGGTGATGAGAGCAGATCATAGTGCCTCCCAGGCTCCCGGCAGGTTGCTGAGAGCAGAGTCAGTGCCTCCCGGGCTCCTGGTTGGGTGCTGAGAGCAGAGCACGGTGCCTCTCGGGCTACTGGGAGGGTGCTGAGAGCAGAGCACAATGCCTCCCAGGCACCCACCAGGGTGCTGAGAGCAGAGTCACTGTCGCCCGTGCTCCCGGCTGGGTGCTGAGGGTAGAGCACGGTGCCTCACGGGCTCCAGGCAGGGTGCTGAGAGCAGAGTCAGTGCCTCGTGGCTCCTGGTTGGGTGCTGAGAGCAGAGAATGGTGCCTCCCGGGTTCCCATTAGGGTGCTGAGAGCAGAGCACAGTGCCTGCTGGGCTTCCAGCAGGGTGCTGAGAGCAGAGTTAGAGCCTACTGGAAAACAGGCAGGGTGCTGAAAGCAGAGTCAGTGCCCCCCGGGCTCCAGGTTGGGTGCTGAGAGCAGAGTCAGTGCCTCGCGGGCTCCAGGCATGGTGCTGAGAGCTCAGTCAGTGCCTCGCGGGCTCTCATTTGGGTGCTGAGAGCAGAGCACAGTGACTCCCGGGCTCCCGGCATCGTGCTGAGAGCCCAGCACAGTGTATCCCGAACTCCTGGTTTGGTGCTGAGAGCAGAGTCAGTGCTTTCTGGACTTCCGGCAGGGTGCTGAGAGCAGAGTCAGTGCCTCCCGGGCTCCAGGCATGGTGCTGAGAGCAGAGTAATTGCCTCTCGGGCTCCGGAAAGGGTACTGAAAGAAGAGTCAATACCTCCCGGGCTCCCGGTTGGGTGCTGAGAACAGAGCACAGTGCCTCCTGTGCTCCCGGTAGGTTGCTGAAAGCAGAGTCAATGCCACCAGGGCTCCCATTTGGGTGCTGAGAGCAGATCACGGTGCCTCCCGGGCTCCCGTGATGGTGCTGAGAGCAGAGTCAGTGCCTCAAGGGCTCTCAGTAGGGTGCTAAGAGCAGAGCACGGTGCCTTCTGAGCCCCTGGAAGGGTGCTGAGGGCAGTGTCAATGACTTCTGGGCTCGCGAGTGGGTGCTGAGAGCAGAGTCAGTGCCTCCCAGGCTCCCAGCATGGTGCTGAGAGCTGAGTCAGTGCCTCGTGGGGTACCGTTTGGGTGCTGAGAGCAGAGCAAGTGATTCCTGGGCTCCCAGCAGGGTGCTGAGAGCCCCGCACAGTGACTCCCAGGTTACCTGTTGGGTACTGAGAGCAGTGTCTGTGCCACTCGGGCTCCCGGTGGGCTGCTGAGAGAAGAACATGGTGCATACCGAGGTCTCGGCAGGCTGCTGAGAGCAGAGTCAGTGCCTCCCGGGCTCCAGGCAGGGTGCTGAGAGCTGAGTCAGTGCCTCGCGGGGTACCTTTTGGATGCTGAGAGCAGAGCAAGTGATTCCTGGGCTCCTGGTTGGGTGCTGAGAGAAGAATCAGTGCCTCCCAGGCTCCCATTAGGGTACTGAGAGCAGTGCACAGTGCCTCCCAGTGTCCCTGCCTGGTGCTGAGAGCTCAGTCACTGCCTCTTGGGCTCCCGTTTGGGTGCTGCGAGCAGAGCACAGTGACTCCGGGTTCCCTGTTGGGTGCTGAGAGCAGAGTCTGTGCCTCCCAGGCTCCCGGCAGGCTGCTGAGAGAAGAACACGGTGCATACTGAGGTCTCAGCAGGGTGCTGAGAGCAGAGTCAGTGACTTCCGGGATCCCCGTAGGGTGCTGAGAGCAGATTCAGTGCCTCCCGGGCTCCCGGTTGTGTGCTGAGAGCAGAGTCAATGCCTTGCGGGCTCCAGGCATGGTGCTGAGAGCAGATCGTGGTTCCTCCCAAGTTCCCAGCAGGGTGCTCAGAGCAGTCAGTGCCTCCGGTGCTCCGGGCAGGGTGCTGTTAGCAGAGTCAGTGCCTCCCAGCTCCTGGTTGAGTGCTGAGAGCAGAGCATGATGCCTCCCAGGCTCCTGTTAGGGTGCTGAGATCAGAGCACAGTGATTCCCGGGTTCCCAGCTTGGTGCTGAGAGCTCAGTCAGTGCCTCGTGGGCTCCCGTTTGGGTGCTGAAAGCAGAGCACAGTGTCTCCTGGACTCCTGGTTGAGTGCTGAGAGCAGACTCAGTGCCTCCCAGGCTTCCAGCAGGGTGCTGAGAGAAGAGCACGGTGCATCCTGAGCTCTCGGCAGGGTAATGACAGTAGAGTCAGTGACATCCGAGCTCCCGTTTGGTTGCTGAGAGCAGAGTCATTGACTCAACGACTCCTGGTACAGTGCTGAGTGCAGAACACGTTGCCTCTCGAGCTCCTGGTAGGGTGCTGAGAGCAGAGTAAGTGCCTCTCGTGTTCCAGGCAGGGTGCTGAAAGCGGATTCAGTGCTTCCCGGTCTACTGGGAGGGTGCAGAGAGCAGTGTCAGTACCTTCCGGGCTCCAGGTTGGGAGCTGAGAGCCGAGCACAGTGCCTCCCGGGCTCCCGGCTGGGTGCTGAGAGCAGAGTCAATACCTCCCGGGCTCCTGGTTGGGTGCTGAGTACAGAACATGGTGCTTTCTGTGCTCCCGGCAAGGTGCTAAGAACAGAGCACATTTCCTCCCAGGATCCCAGCAGGGTGCTGATGGCAGAGCATGGTGCATCCCGAGCTCTTGGCAGGGTGCTGAGTGCAGAGTCAGTGACTTCCGGGCTCCTGGCTTGGTGCTGAGAGCCCAGCACAGTGACTCCCGGGTTCCCCGTTGGGTGCTGAGAGCAGAGTCAGTGCCTCCTGGGCTCTCGGTAGGCTGCTAATGAAGAACATGGTGCATACTAGGTCTCAGCAGGGTGCTGAGAGCAGAGTCAGTGACTTCTGGGCTCCTGGTAGGGTGCTGAGAGCAGAGTCAGCGACTTCTGGGCTCCAGGTTGTGTGCTGAGAGCAGAGTTAGTGGGCTCCGGGCAGGGTACTGATAGCAGAGTATGGTGACTCCCAAGCTTTCAGCAGGGTTCTGAGAGCCCAGCACAGTGCCTCCTGGGCTCCGGGAAGGGTGCTGATAGCAGAGTGAGGGCCTCACGGGATCTTGGCAGGGTGATGAGAGCAGAGTCAGTGCCTCCCGACTCCTGTTTGGGTGCTGAGAGCAGAGTCAGTGCCTTGCGGGCTCCAGGCATGGTGCTGAGAGTAGAGCATGGTGCCTACCAAGCTCCCAGCAGGGTGAGGAGAGCAGAGTCAGTGCCTCCTGGGCTCCTGATAGGGTGCTGAAAGCAGAGTGAGGGTCTAACGCGATTTTGGCAGGATGCTGAGAGCTGAGTCAGTGCCTCCCGGGCTCCCGGGTGGGTGCTGAGAGAAGAGTCAGTACCTCCCGGCTCCTGGTTGGATGCTGAGAGCAGAGCATGGTGCCTCCTGGGCTCCCGTTAGGGTGCTGAGAGCAGAGCACAGTTCCTCCCAGGCTCCCAGCCTGGTGCTGAGAGCTCAGTCAGTGCCTCGCAGGCTCCCGTTTGGGTGCTGAGAGCAGAGCACAGTATCTCCCGGACTCATGGTTGGGTGCTGAGAGCAGAGCAAGTGCCTCCCGATCTCCCGGCAGGCTGCTGAGAGAACATGGTGCATACCGAGCACTCAGCAGTGTGCTAAGAGCAGTCAGTGACTTCCGGGCTCTCGGTATGGTGCTGAGAGCAGATTCAGTGCCTCCTGGGCTCCTGGTTGGGTGCTGAGAGCAGAGTCAGTGCCTGGCGGGCTCCAGGTATCGTGCTGAGAGCAGAGCATGGTGCTTCCCAAGCTCCCAGCAGGTTGCTGAGAGCAGAGTCAGTGCCTCCCGGGCTCCAGGCTGGGTGCTGATAGCAGAGTGAGGGCACCAAGAGATTTTGACAGGGTGCTGAGAGCAGAATCAGTGACTCCAGGCCTCCCGGGTGGGTGCTGAGAGAAGAGCACGGTGCCTCCTAGGCTCCCGTTAGGTGGCTGACAGCAGAGCACAGTGCCTCCCGGGCTCACAGCCTGGTGCTGAGAGCTCAGTCAATGCCTCGCAGGCTCCCGTTTCGGTGCTGAGAGCAGAGCACTGTGACTCCTGGGCTCCGAGCATGATGCTGAGAGCAGAGTCACTGCCTTCCGGGCTCCCAGGTGGGTGCTGAGAGAAGATTCAGTGCCTCCCCTCTCCTGGTTGTGTGCTGAGAGCAGAGCCTGGTGCCTCACAAGGTCCAAGCAGGGTCCTGAGAGCAGAGTCAGTGCCTCCCGAGCTCCGGGAGGGTGCTGATAGCAGAGTGATGGCCTCAAGGGATCTCGGTAGGTTGCTGAGAGCAGAGTCAGGACCTCCCGGTCTCCCGGGTGGGTGCTGAGAGCAGAGTCAGTGCCTTTCGGGTTCCAGCCAGGGTGCTTAAAGCAGAGCACGTTGTTTCTTATCCTCCCTGCAGGGTGCTGAGAGCAGGGTCAGTGACTCTAGGCTCCTCGTTGGGTGCTGAGAGCAGAGTCAGTGCCTTCCGGGCTCCCAGCCTGGTGCTGAGAGCTCAGTCAGTGCCTGGCGGTCTCCCGTTTAGGTGCTGAGAGCAGAGTACAGTGACTCCCGGGCTCCCGGCATGGTGCTAAGAGCCCAGCACAGTGTCTCACGGACTCCTGGTTGGGTGCTGAGAGCAGATTCAGTGCCTCCCTTGCTCCAGGTTGGGTGCTGAGAGCACAGTCAGTGCCTCCCTGGCTTCTGGCATGGTTCTGAGAGAAGAGCATAGTGCATCCCGAGCACTCGGCAGGGTGCTGAGAGTAGAGTTAGTGACATCTGGGCTCCCGGTTGGGTGCTGAGACCAGAGTCAGTGCCTCTAGAGCTCCCAGCCTGGTGCTGAGATCTCAGTCAGTGCCTCGCGGGCTCCCGTTTGGGTGCTGATAACAGAGCACAGTGACTCTCGTGCTCCCGGTATGGTGCAGAGAGCCCAGCACAGCGTCTCCCGGACTACTGTTTGGGTGCTGAGAGCAGAGTCAGTGCCTCCAGGGCTTCCGGCAGGGTCCTGAGAGAAGAGCACAGTGCATCCTGAGCTCTTGGCAGGGTGCTGAGTGTAGAGTCAGTGACATCCAGGCTGCCGGTTGGGTGCTGAGAGCAGAGTCAGTGCCTCGCGGGCTCCAGGCATGGTGCTGAGAGCAGAGCATGGTGCCTCACAAGCTCTCAGCAGGATGCTAAGAGTAGAGTCAGCACCTCCCGGGCTCTGGACAGGGTACTGATAGAAGAGTGAGGGCATCAAGAGATTTTGGCAGGGTGCTGAGAGCAGAGTCTGTGACTATTGGGCTCCTGGGTGGGTGCTGAGAGCCTAGTCAGTGCCTCCCGGCTCCTGGTTAGGTGCTGAGAAAAGAGCACGGTGCCTCCCGGGCTCCCGTTAGGTGGCTGACAGCAGAGCACAGTGCCTCCCGGGCTCCCAGCCTGGTGCTGAGAGCTCAGTAAGTGCCTCGCAGCCTCCCGTTTTGGTGCTGAGAGCAGTGCACAGTGACTCCCGGGCTCCCAGCATGGTGCTGAGAGCCCAGCACAGTATCTCCCGGACTCCTGGTTGGGTGCTGAGAGCAGAGTCAGTCCCTCCCGGGCTTCTGGCAGGGTACTGAGAGAAGAGTACGGTGCATCCCGAGCTCTCGGCAGGGTACTGAGAGTAGAGTCAGTGACATCCGGGCTCCTGATTGGGTGATGAGAGCAGAGTCAGTGCCTTGCGGGCTCCTGGTAGGGTGCTGAGAGCAGAGTTAGTGCCTCAACAGCTCCCGGTAGCGTGCTGTGAGCAGAACACAGTGCCTCTTGAGCTCCCGGCAGGGTGCTGAGAGCTGAGTAAGTGCCTCTCGGGTTCCAGGCAAGGTGCTGAAAGCAGAGCACATTGCCTCTTAGGCTCCCAGCAGGGTGCTGAGAGCAGAGTCAATGACTCCTGGGCTCTGGGCAGCGTGATGAGAGCAGAGTCAGTGCCTCCTGGACTCCTGGTTGGGTGCTGAGAGCAGAGCACAGTGCCTCCCAGTCTACTGGGAGAGTGCTGAGAGCAGTGTCAGTGCCTCCCGGACTCCTGGTTGGGTGCTGAGAGCAGAGCACAGTGCCTCCCGTGCTCCTGGTAGGGTGCTGAAAGCAGAGTCAATGCCACCCGGGCTCCCATATGGGTGCTGAGAGCAGAGGACGGTGCCTCCCTTACTCCTGTTAGGATCCTGAGAGCAGAGCACAGTGCATCCCTGGCTCCCAGCCTGGTGTTGAGAGCTCAGTCAGTGCCATGCGGGCTCCCGTTTGTGTGTTGAGAGCAGAGCACAGTGACTGCCGGCCTCCCAACACAGTGCTGAGAGCCCAGCACAGTGATTCCCGGGTTCCCCGTTGGGTGCTGAGAGCAAAGTCAGTGCCGCTCGTGCTCCCGGTTGGGTGCTGAGAACAGAGCACATTGCTTCCCAGATTCCCAGCAAGGTGCTGAGAGCAGAGTCAGTGCCTCCCGGGCACCCGGTTGGGTGCTGAGTATAGAGCACAGTGCCTCCTGTGCTCCCGGTAGGGTGCTGAAAGCAGAGTCAATGCCACTTGGGCTCCCGTTTTCGTGGTGAGAGCAGAGCACGGTGCCTCCCGAGCTCCAGTGATGGTGCTGTGTGCAGAGTCAGTGCCTCCCTGGATCCCGGCAGGCTCTGAGAGCAGAGTTAGTGACTTTCGGGCTCCCAGTAGGATGCTGCGAGCAGATTCAGTGCCTCCTGGCCTCCTGGTTGTGTGCTGAGAGCAGAGCATGGTGCCTCCCGGGCTTCAGACATGGTGCTGAGAGCAGAGTAAGTGCCTCTCGGGCTCCAGAAAGGGTGCTGAAAGCAGAGTCAATACCTCCCGGGCTCCCAGTTGGGTGCTGAGAACAGAGCACATTGCATTCCAGGCTTGCGGCAAGGTGCTGAGAGCAGAGTCAATGCCACCCACGCTCCCGTTTGGGTGCTGAGAGCAGAACACGGTGCCTCCCGGGCTCCCATGATGGTGTTGAGAGCAGAGTCAGTACCTCAAGGGCTCTTGGTAGGGTGCTGAGAGCAGAGCACGGTGCCTCCCGAGCTCCTGGAAGGGTGCTGAGGGCAGAGTCAGTGATTTCCGGGCTCCAGAGTGGGTGCTGAGAGAAGAGTCCGTGCCTCCCGGGTTCCCAGCATGGTGCTGAGAGCTGAGTCATTGCCTTGTGGGGTACCGTTTGAGTGCTGAGAGCAGGGCAAGTGATTCCCGGGTCCCAGCATGGTGCTGAGAGCCCAGCACAGTGACTCTTGGGTTCCCCATTGGGTACTGAGAGCAGAGTCAGTGCCTCCCGGGCTCCTGGCACACTCTGAGAGAAGAACATGGTGCAAACTGAGCTCTCGGCAGGGTGCTGAGAGCAGAGTCAGTGACTTCCGCGCTCCCGGTAGGGGGCTGAGAGCAGATTCAGTACCTCCCGGGCTCCCAGTTGTGTGCTAAGAGCCGAGTCAGTGCCTAGCGGGCTCCAGGCATGGTGCTGAGAGCAGATCATGGTGCCTCCCAAGCTCCCAGCAGGATGCTGAGAGCAGAGTCAGTGCCTTCCGGACTCCGGGCAGGGTGCTGATAGCAGAGTGAGGGCCTCATGGGACCTTGGCAGGGTGCTGAGAGCACAGTCAGTGCCTTCCGGCTCCTGGTTGGGTGTTGAGAGCAGAGCACAGTGACCCCCGGCCTTCCGCCATGGTGCTGAGAGCCCAGCACAATGTCTCCCGGACTCCTGGTGGGGTGTTGAGAGCACAGTCAGTGCCTCCGGGCTTCCATCAGGGTGCTAAGAGAAGAGCATGGTGCATCCTGAGCTCTCGTCAGGGTACTGAGAGTAGAGTCAGTGACATCTGAGCTCCTGATTGGGTGCTGAGAGCAGAGTCAGTGCCTTGCAGGCTCCAGGCATGGTGCTGAGAGGAGAGCACAGTGCCTCCCGGGCTCCTGGTAGGGTGCTGAGAGCAGAACACGGTGCCTCTCAAGCTCCCGGCAGGGTGCTGAGAGCAGAGTCAGTGACTTCCGGGCTTCTGGTTGGGTGCTGAGAGCATAGTCAGTGCCTCCTGGGCTCCCGGTTGGGTGCTGAGAGTAGATTCAGTGCCTCCTGGGCTATTGGCAAGGTGCCGAGAGCAGAGTCAGTGCCTCCTGGGCTCCCAGTTTGGTGCTGAGAACAGATTTAGTGCTTCCTGGTCTACTGGCAAGGTGCTGAGAGCAGAGTCAGTGCCTCCCGGCCTCCCGGTTGGGTGCTGAGAGAAGAGCACGGTGCCGCCCTGGTTCCTGGCAGAGTGCTGAGAGCAGAGTCAGTGCCTCCCGGGCTCCTGGCATGTTGCTGAGAGCAGAGTACACTGCCTCCCGGGTTCCTGGTTGTGTGCTCACAGCAGAGTACAGTGCCTCTCCAGCTCTTGGCAAGGTGCTGAGGGCATAGTCAGTCCCTATCGGGCTCCTGTTTGGATGCTGAGAGGATAATATGGTGCCTCCTGGGATCCCGGTAGGGTGCTGAGAACAGAGTCAGTGCCTCCCGGGCTCCTGGCATGTTGCTGAGAGCAGAGTACACTGCCTCCCGGGTTCCTGGTTGTGTGCTCACAGCAGAGTACAGTGCCTCTCCAGCTCTTGGCAAGGTGCTGAGAGCATAGTCAGTCCCTATTGGGCTCCTGTTTGGATGCTGAGAGGATAATATGGTGCCTCCTGGGATCCCGGTAGGGTGCTGAGAACAGAGTCAGTGCCTCCCGGGCTCCCGTTTGGATGCTTAGAGCAGAGTCAGTGCCTCATGGGTTCCTGGCAGGGTGCTGAGTGCAGAGTCAGTGCCTCATGGGTTCATGGTAGGGTGCTGAGAGCAGAGCACGGTGCCTCCCTAGTCAGTTCCCCACGGGTTCATGGTAGGGTGTTGAGAGCAGAGTCATTGACTCCTGTGTTCCCGGCATGGCGCTGAGGGCTGAGCATGGTGCATCCCGAGCTCCTGGCAGAGTGCTGAGAGCAGAGTCAGTGACTTCCGGGCACCCTGCAGGATGCTGAGGGCAGAGCATGGTGCATCCCGAGCTCTTGGCAGGGTGCTGAGAGCAGAGTCAGTGACTTCCGGGCTCCCGGCATGGTGCTGAGAGCAGAGCATGGTGCTTCCAACTCTCTTGTCAAAGTGCTGAGATCAGAGTCAGTGACTTCTGGCCTCCCTGCGTAGAGCTGAGGGCACAGCATGGTGCATCCAGAGCTCTTGGCAGGGTGCTGACAGCAGAGTCAGTGACTTCTGGGCTTCCGGGTGGGTGCTGAGGGCAGAGTCAGTGCCTCCCGGGTCCCGGGCAGGGTGCTGGGAACAGAACACGGTGCCTCCCGGGTTCCCGACACGGTGCTGAGAGCAGAGTCAGTGACTCACGAACTCCAGGCAGAGTGCTGAGAGCAGAGTCAGTGCCTCCCATGCTCCCGGTTGGGTGCAGAGAGCAGATTCAGTGCCTCCTGGGTTTCCGGTTGGGTGCTGAGAGCACAGCACGGTGCCTCCTGGGCTCCTGGCAGGGTGCTGAGAGTAGAGCATGGTGCCTCCAGTTCTCCCGGCAGGGTGCTGAGATCAGAGCACATTGCATTCCGGGCTCCCAGTAGAGTGCTTAGAACAGAGTACCATGCCTCCCGAGCTCCCGACATGGTGCTGAGAGCAGAGTAAGTGCCTCTCAGGCTCCCAGCATGGTGCTGAAAGCAGAGTCAATACCTCCCGGACTCCCGCTTGGGTGCTGAGAGAAGAACACAGTGTCTTCCGGGCTCTCTGCAGGATGCTGAGAACAGAGCACATTGCATCCCAGGCTCCTGGCAGGGTGCTGAGAGCAGACTCAGTGCCTCCTGGATTACAGTTTGGGTGCTTAGAGCAGAGTCAGTGCCCCCATGGGTTCATGGTAGGGTGCTGAGATCAGAGCTTGGTGCCTCCTGAGCTCCCAGTTGGGTGCTGAGAGCAGATTTAGTGCTTCCTGGGCTATTGGCAAGGTGCTGAGAGCAGAGTCAGTGCCTCCTGGCCTCCTGGTTGGGTGCTGAGAGAAGAGCACGGTGCCGCCCTGGCTCCTGGCAGAGTGCTGAGAGCAGAGTCAGTGCCTCCAGTGCTCCAGCAGGGTGTTGACAGCAGAGCATGGTGCCTCCCGGGCTCTCGGCATGGTTTGAGAGCAGAGTAAGTGCCTCTCGGGCTCCCGGCATGGTGCTGAAAGCAGAGTCAGCGACTTCCGGGCACCCTACAGGGTGCTGAGGGCAGAGCATGGTGCATCCCGAGCTCTTGGCAGGGAGCTGAGAGCAGAGCACTGTGCCTGCTAGGCTCCCTGCAGTGTGCTGAGAGCGTCAGTGCATCCCGGGGTCCCGGAAGGTTGTTGAGAGCAGAGTCAGTGCCTCCTGGGCTCCTGGAAGGGTGCTGAGGGCAGAGCATGGTGCATCCCATGCTCTTGGCAGAGTGCTGAGAGCAGAGTCAGTGACTTCCGGGCTCCCTGCAGAGAGCTGGGGGCACAGCATGGTGCATCCAGAGCTCTTGGCAGGGTGCTACGAGATGAGTCATTGACTTCCGGGCTCTCGGGTGGGTGCTGAGGGCAGAGTCAGTGCCTCCCGGGCCCCCTGCAGCATGCTGAGAGCAGAGTCAGTGCCTCCCGGGCCCCCAGCAGGGTTCTGAGAGCAGAGTCAGTGCCTCCCGGGCCCCCAGCAGGGTTCTGAGAGCAGAGCACGTTGTCTCCCGGGCTCCCGAAAGGGTGCTGAGAGCAGAGTCAGTGACTCACGAACTCCAGGCAGGATGCTGAGAGTAGAGTCAGTGCCTCACAGGCTCCTGGCAGGGTGCTGCGTGCAGAGTCAGTGCCCCATGGGTTCATGGTAGGGTGCTGAGAGCAGAGCACGGTGCCCCCCGAGTCAGTGCCCCACGGGTTCATGGTAGGGTGTTTACAGCAGAGTCATTGACTCCTGTGTTCCCGGAATGGTGCTGAGGGCTGAGCATGGTGCATCCCGAGCTCTTGGCAGTTTGCTGAGAGCAGAGTCAGTGACTTCCGGGCTCCCTGCAGAGAGCTGAGGGCACAGCATTGTGCATCCAGAACTCTTGGCAGGTTGTTGACAGCAGAGTCGGTGACTTCTGGGCTTCCGGGTGGGTGCTGAGGGCAGAGTCAGTGCCTCCCGGGCTTCCGGGTGGGTGCTGAGAGCAAAGTCAGTGCCTCCGGCTCCCGGCAGGGTCTTGAGAGTAGAGCACGGTGCCTCCAGTTCTCCCGGCAAGGTGCTGAGAGCAGAGTCAGTGACTCCCGGCCTCCCGGTTGGGTGCTGAGAGAAGAGCAGGGTGCTGCCCTGGCTCCCAGCAGAGTGCTGAGAGCAGAGTCAGTGCTTTCTACCCTCCTAGCAGGGTCCTGAGAGCAGAGCACAGTTCCTCCCGGGCTCCTGGTTGGGTGCTGAGTAGCAAAGTCTGTGCCTCCCGGTCTCTTGGCAAGGTGATGAGAGCAGTCAGTCCCTCCGGGCTCCTGTTTGGGTGCTGAGAGGATAGTATGGGGCCTCCCGGGCTCCTGGCAGGGTGGTGAGAGCAGAGTGAGTGCCCCACGGGTTCATGGTAGGGTGCTGAGAGGAGAGCACTGTGTCTCCTAGGCTCCCATCAGTGTGCTGAGAGCAGAGTTAGTGCCCCATGGGTTCATGGTAGGGTGCTGAGAACAGAGCACGGTGCCTCCTAAGCTCCCAGCAGGGTGCTGAGGGCAGAACATGGTGCATCCTGAGCTCTTGGCAGGGTGCTGAGAGCAGAGTCAGTGACTTCCGGGTACCCTGCAGGGTGCTGAGGGCAGAGCATGGTGCATCCAGAGCTCTTGGCAGGGTGCTGAGAGCAGAGTCAGTGACTTCCGGGCTCCTGGCCTGGTGCTGAGAGCAGAGCGTGGTGCCTGCCAGGCTCCCTGCAGTGTGCTGAGAGCACAGTCAGTGCCTCCCGGGCTCCCGGAAGGTTGTTGAGAGCAGAGTCAGTGCCTCCTGGGCTCCCGACAGGGTGCTGAGGGCAGAGCAGGGTCCATCACACGCTCTTGGCAGGGTGCTGAGAGCAGATTCAGTGACTCCCGGGCTCCCTGCAGGGAGCTGAGGGCACAGCACGGTGCATCCAAAGCTCTTGGCAGGGTGCTGAGAGCAGATTCAGTGACTTCTGGGCTCCCAGGTGGGTGCTGAGGGCAGAGTCAGTGCCTCCCGGGCTCCTGGCAGGGTGCTGACAGCAGATTCAGTGCCTCCTGGGCTCCTGGCAGGGTGATGAGAGTAGAGCATGGTGTATTCCGGGATCCCGGCAAGGTAAAGAGAGCAGAGTAAGTGCCACTTGGGCACCCAGCAGGGTTCTGAAAGGAGTGTCAGTACCTCCTGGGCTCCCGGTTGGGTACTGGGGGCAGAACACTTTGGCTTCCGGGCTCCCGTAAGGTGCTGAGAAGAGTGTCAGTGCCTCCAGGGCATGAGGTTAGTTGCTGAGAGCAGAGAATGGAGCCTCCAGGGCTCTCATCAGAGTGCTGAGAGCAGTTTCTGTGACTTCCAGCATCCCGGTAGGGTGCTGAGAGCTGAGTACAGTGCCCCCAGGGCTTCAGGCAGGGTGCTGAGAGCAGAGTGAGAGCCTCCCGGACTCCCGGCAGGTTACTAGACAAATGGGAGTGTAGCACTGAGATTTCACAACTCCAGACTAGGGAAATATTTAGAAATGTGCTTCATATACTAGGAATACATGTTCCAATAGACTGGATATCTGAACAGCACAATTTTGTCACTGGGAAATCTTGTTCAAACACCTAAGAACCGAGTGTGATGCTGTTTACATTTATTTTTCCCATCAAAAGGAGTTGGCGTTTTTGGGTAAAGAAGTTGGTGAAACACTAAAAAATTAGTTTTCCTAGAGGTATATAACAGTATGAAAATATTGAGAACACTAAGAAATCAAAATGGTAGTTAGGCTAGTGTTCCAAGTAGTAATAATGTGCCTTTCAAAAGCTGGTATGACATCAGTATTAAAATAATAAACTCTCAGAGCTGAAAATAACAGACCAGGGGAATGTGTCAGAGTGGTTCTAGAACTCTTGGAATACGTTTTAGAATCTGAACATCTCTACTGAATTTTGAATTACTGAGAATTTGTATTTAAAGCACTGTGAAAGGTAAGATAGTCTTTCAAATGATAATAATGGTTAAAATGCTGGTATATATGTAAAAACGCTGTTTAAACAATTGGAATTCACAATGTAGGAGCTTGAGACACTGGAAGAAAGTGAATCTAACTCCGGAAATTCACAATGATAACATAGGGTAATGTCTAAGAACGAGCTTGAAACACTTGGAATACATGAATAAAAGGCTGAAATATCTGTAAAACATTGTTGCATGACAGGGTAATCGTGTTCAAAGATCATAGAACCAAGTTGGATAGTGGTTACATTTATATTTCTGTGACAATAAATTGGCATTTTTGAAAGAAGCTTGGATAGGCCTTTAAACTGGAAGGGATGAGGTCACCAAGGGGGAGGGGCCACGTGGGCAGGCTCAAGTGCTCTCAGGTGATAATGGTTTGGGCCAGGGGACCTGCAGGGAGCGCTGACATCATCAAGATTAGTTCTGGGGTTAGGGTTATAGAATTGGGGTTCGAGCTAGGGTTAGGGTTAGGATACGTGTTCGGGCTAGCTGAGGTTCAGGCTCAGGTTAGGGCTAGGTTTAGGGTTAGGGTTAGAGGGTTAGGGATAGGGTTAGGGTCACGGTGTAATAACATTGGGAATTCACAATGAATGTGCTTCAAACACTAGACAAATGGGAGTGTAGCACTGAGAATTCACAACTCCAGAGTAGGGAAATATTTACAAAAGTGCTTCATACACTAGGAATACATGTTCCAATAGACTGAATATTTGAACAGCACAATTATGTCCCTGGGAAATCTTGTTAAAACAACTGAGAACCAAGTGTGATACTATTTACAGATATTTTTGCCATCAAAAAGAGTGGGTGTTTTTGGGAAAAGGAGTTGGTGAAAAACTGAAAACTTCGTTTTCCTATAGCTATAGAACAGTATGAAAGTATCGAAAACAATAAGAAATCAAAATGGTAGTTAGGCTAGTGTTCCAAGTAGTGTTTTATTTTATTTTATTTTATTATTTTTATTTTTTAACAAATAGTGTTTTAATGTGCCTTAAAAAAGCCGGTATGACACCCGTGTTAAAATGATAAACTCTCAGAGCTCAAAACAACAGACCAGGGGGATGTGTCAGAGTGTCTCTAGAACTCTTGGAATACGTTTTAGGACCCGAACATCTCGACTGAATTTTGAAATACTGAGAATTTGTATCCAAAGCGCTGTGAAATGTAGGATAGACTTTCAAGTGGTAATAATATTTAAAGTGCTGTCATATTTGTAAAAAACGCTGTTTATCCAAATTGGAATTCACAATGAAGGAGCTTGAGGCAGTGGAAGAAGGTGACCCAACTGGGCATTTTAACAATGATAACCTAGGATAATATCTAAGAAAGTGTTTCAAACACTAGGAATACGTGAATAAAGGGCCTTAATATCTGTAACACATTGTTTCATGACAGGGAAATCGTGTTGAGAGAACATAGAACCGAGTTGGATACTGGTTACATTTATAGTTCAGTGACAATGAGTTGGCCTTTTTGAAAGAAGCCTGGTTAAGCCTTTAAACCAGAAGTGCTGACGTCACCAAAGGGGAGGGGCCACGTGGGCAGCCTCGAGTGCTCCCAAGTGATAATGGTTCCGGCCAGGGGACCTGCTGGCAGTGATGACGTCATCAAGGTTACTTCTGGTGTTAGGGTTAGAGAATTGTGGTTCCAGCTAGTGTTAGGGTTAGGATAAGTGTTTGGGCTAGCTAAGCTTCAGGCTTCAGGTTAGGGCTAGGTTTAGGGTTAGGGTTAGAGGGTTAGGGACAGGGTTAGGGTCACAGTGTACTGACATTGGAAATTCACAGTGAATGAGCTTCAATCTCTGGACAAATGGGAGTGTAGCCCTGAGAATTCATAACTCCAGACGAGGGAAATATTTAGAAATGTGCTTCATACACAAGAATACATGTTCCAATAGACTGAATATCTGAACAGCACAATTTTGTCACTGGGAAATCTTGTTCAAATAGCTGACAACCGAGTGTGACACTGTTTACATTTATTTTTCCCATCAAAAGGAGTTGGCGTTTCCAGGAAAAGGAGTTGGTGAAACACTGAAAAATTCATTTTCCTAGAGCTATAGAACAGTATGAAAGTATTGAGAACAGTAAGAAATGAAAATGGGAGGGGAAGATGGCAACCGGCAGGAAGGTAGGGAGGGTGAGTGTGTGATCGAGTGAAGGAGTGATAGAGGTGTGTGTGGACGTGTGTGGGAGTGTGTGTGAGTGAAATAGGGACAGTTAGACCCTGCAGTTTTTCCAGGGGGCATCCAATCCAGGCAGTCGTGGTTGGCAAAACCCCATGGCCGCTGCAAACACTCCGGGGAGGACACCAGTGGCACAGAGACCCCGCCATCTTTAAGAACGGAACTGCTAGAGGCTAGAATCCTAACCTTACCACCACCCAGTCTGGTCTCGGAAGCAAACCTAGTCATTACAGCCACTCTGGTAGAAGACCTGCCACCCCAGCTGCAGATGCTCGAACCCTGAGACCTCCACCTCCAAAAGTGCACCGCTGAAAGCAGTAAGTACAACCTCCCTCTCCCCAGCGCCGGAACTCAGGATTCGCAGCATCCCCAGCCCATAGGCCCTCAGGCACTCCACTACCCAGGCAGTGCTTGGGAACCACTGAGAGCCCCCGAGGGGGTGATTCTGCACAGTCAAAGGTGCGCGGCCCTGCAGTAGAATCTCTGAACTGCCTCTTCCTAAATAACTGCTCATGGACACCCTGCGGTGCAACTTCAGGGCCAGGGTACATCAGAGCTTTGTGCAGGTGGGCGCGCCACGGGTTCGCGCACACTCAAGGGAAGGAAAACTCACGGCCACAGCAAGGGAAGTCACCCTGAGCCCATATATCCACAGGGTCCTCTGGGGAGCTGCTTTGAGCCCCTGCTGGGTGTGATTCTGTACAGCCGAGGACGCGCTGCCCCACAGAAGAAACTCTGAACTCCTTTCTCCTGAATAACTTCCCACATACACCCTAGCTGTTTAACTTCAGTGCCAGAGTCTCTCAAAGTGCGTCAGAGCTGTGCCCCTGCAAACACACCTCCACAGAAGCTAATTTACAACAGGCAGGCACTCTGAGCCTATCTACACACAGGGTGCTAGTGGGAGCCACTGGGAGCTCTGCCAACAGACGGTTCCTGGGTGCCACTGTGAGTTCCCACTGGACACGCGCGATTTCAACTAAGGGTGCAAGACAGCAAAAACTGGGACACTCCATAGCTGCTGACTTTTAGACACCGCAGTTGTGCCTCTCAAGCTTGCAGGCCTACATCAAGAGAACCCAAGTAGCTCAAGTAGGGAGCTACACTAGATTACCAAGCCCAGGAGAACGGAGAGATTACACCAGTAGCACCATCCCCAAAAGAACCTGGGTAGCAAAGCAAGCGGATCTACAATTAAAACATTACAGGAAAACATGGGGAGAAAAAAAGGAAATTCCCAAAGGGAGGAAAAAGAGGAATCACCAGAAAGGGAGTTAAATGAACTTGAGGCTAGCAGCTTAACAGAGAAAGAATTCAGAGTATTCGTTATAAGGATGTTTAAACGGATGGATGACAAATACACACAACTCAATGAGAACTATAAGGAGCTGAATGAAAATGTCACCAACATGAAAAAAAACCAAGAGGAGATGAAGAACGACATAGCTGCAATAAAGAACACAATGGAAGGCTTAAAGAGTAGAGTAGAAGAGGCTGAGGACCGCATCAGCGAATTAGAAGACAATGTAGGAAAAAACACACAAACACAGCAGCAACTGGAAAGAAGACTCAAAAAGCAAGAGGAGAGCCTAAGGGAGCTTTGGGACAACACAAAACGAAACAACCTTAGAATAATAGGGATAAAAGAAGGAGAGGAAGAGAAGCAAGGAATAGAAAACCTGTTATAAGCAATAATGACAGAAAACTTCCCTGATATTGGCAATAAAAAAACTATCCAAGTCCAAGAAGTACACAGAGTCCCAAACAAGTTGAACCCCAAAAGACCGACACCAAGACACATCATAATTAAATTGACGAACACCAATGACAAAGCAAGAATCTTAAAGGCTGCCAGAGAGAAACAGAAAGTTACCTACAAAGGATCTCCTATCAGAATATCAACTGATTTCTCAACAGAAACACACCAGGCCAGAAGGGAATGGAATGAAATATACAAAGTGATGCAAAACAAGGGACTGAATCCAAGAATACTATACCCAGCAAGGCTATCATTCAAAATTGAAGGTGGAATCAGAAGCTTCACAGACAAAAAAGGGCTAAGAGAGTTCATCACTACCAAGTCAGCAATGCAAGAAATGCTAAAGGGGCTTCTGTAAAAAGAAGAAAGAGAAAGGCAGGAAGAAACACAAACACTAAGGAAAAATATGTCAACAAACAGGTATTTATCAATAATAACAGTAAACGTAAATGGATTAAATGCACCAATCAAAAGACATAGGGTAGCTGAATGAATAAGAAAACATGACCCATATATTTGCTGTCTACAAGAGACCCACCTTAGAGCAAAAGACTCACACAGACTGAGAGTGAAGGGATGGAAAAACATTTTTCAGGAAAATGGAAATGAGAAAAAAGCTGGGTTTGCGATACTTATATCAGATAAAATAGACCTCAAAGTAAAGGCTTTAATAAGAGATAAGGAAGCCCACTACATAATACTAAAGGGAGCAATTCAGCAAGAAGATATAACTCTGGTAAACGTATATGCACCCAACGCAGGAGCGCCCAAATACATAAAAAATCTACTGGAAGACATCAAGGGAGAGATCGACATCAACACAATCATAGTAGGGGACTTCAATACACCACTGACACCAATGGATAAATCCTCTGGACAAAAAATCAGCAAAGAAACAGCAATTCTAAATGACACATTAGATCAGATGGACCTAATTGACATCTTCAGAGTATTTCACCCCAAAGCCATGGAATATACGTTCTTCTCAAGTGCACATGGGACATTCTCAAAAATAGACCATATATTGGGTAACAAGCAAAGTCTCCCCAAATTCAAAAAGATTGAAATCATATCAAGCATTTTCTCAGACCACAATGGCATAATATTAGAAATAAACTACAATAAAAACATTTCAAAAATTCAAACACTTGGAAACTGAATAGCATGCTACTAAACAATGATTGGGTTATCAATGAGATCAAAGAAGAAATTAAAAACATCCTGGAGACTAACGACAATAAAAACACAACATTGCAAATCCTATGGGACACAATGAAAGCAGTCCTGAGAGGGAAATGTATAGCTCTACAGGCCTACCTCAAAAAACAAGAAAAAATGATAATAGATCATCTAATTCAACAACTCAAAAAATTAGAAAGGGAGCAACAAGAAAAGCCCACAGTGAGCAGAAGAAAGGAAATAATACAGATCAGAGCAGAAATGAATGACATAGAGACCAAAAAAACAATACAAAAGATCAACAAAACCAAGAGCTGGTTCTTTGAAAGGATAAACAAGATTGATGAACCTCTAGCCAGGCTCACCAAGAAGCAAAGAGAGAGGACCCAAATAAACAAAATCAGAAATGAAAGAGGTGAAATAACAACAGACCCCACAGAAATACAAAGGATAGTCAAAAAATAGTATGAACAACTCTACTCCAACAAACTAGACAACCTGGAGGAAATGGATATATTCCTAGAAAAACACAACCTTCCAAAACTTACTCAGGAAGAGACTAAAAATCTCAATAGGCTGATAACTATGGAAGAAATTGAAGCAGTTATCAAAAAAGCTTCCAGCAAACATAAGCCCAGGGCCAGACGGGTTCACAGGGGAGTTTTACAAAACATTCAAAGAAGAGCTAAAACCTATCCTCCTCAGACTATTGCAGAAAATTCAAGAAGAAGGAACACTTCCAAACTCCTTCTATGAAGCCAGCATCACCCTAATACCAAAACCAGATAAAGATAACACAATGAAAGAGAATTACAGGCCAATATCCCTCATGAACATAGATGCCAAAATCCTCAACAAAATTCTAGCAAATCGGCTCCAGCAATACATCAGAAAGATCATACACCACGACCAAGTAGGATTTATCCCTGGGATGCAAGGATGGTATAATATTCGCAAATCAATAAACGTGATACATCACATAAACAAACTGAGAGATAAAAACCATATAGTCATATCAATTGATGCAGAAAAAGCATTTGACAAAATCCAACACCCTTTCTTGATCAAAACTCTCAGCAAGCTGGGAATAGAAGGATCATACCTCAACATAATAAAAGCCATATATGACAAACCCACAGCCAACATCATACTCAATGGGCAAAAACTGAAACCATTTCCCCTAAGAACAGGAACAAGACAGGGATGCCCACTCTCACCACTCCTGTTCAACATAGTGTTGGAAATACTAGCCATTGCAATCAGACAAGAAGAAGAAATTAAAGGCATCCAAATTGGAAAAGAAGAAGTAAAACTGTCCTTATTTGCAGACGACATGATACTGTACATAGAAAACCCTAAAGACTCCATCAAAAAATTACTAGACTTAATAAATGAATTAGGCAGAGTAGCAGGATACAAAATAAATGCTAAGAAATCTATGGCATTTCTATACACCAATAATGAGCTTACAGAAAGAGAGACTAAAAAAGCAATCCCATTTACCATCACACCAAAAAAATTAAGATACCTAGGAATAAACTTAACTAAGGAGGTAAAAGACCTATACGCGGAAAACTACACAACACTGAAAAAAGAGATAGAGGAAGACATAAACAGATGGAAGAACATACCATGTTCATGGATTGGTAGAATCAACATCATCAAAATGTCCATACTACCCAAAGCAATCTATAATTTCAATGCACTTCCCATTAAAATACCAACGGCATACTTCACAGACCTAGAACAAACTTTCCAAAAATTCATCTGGAATAAAAAAAGACCCCGAATAGCTGCAGCAATCCTGAGAAAGAAGAACAAAGTAGGTGGGATCTCCATACCAGATTTCAAGCTGTATTACAAAGCCACTGTTCTCAAAACTGCCTGGTATTGGCACAAGAACAGACATATAGATCAATGGAATAGAATAGAGAACCCAGAAATTGATCCAAATCACTATGCTCAATTAATATTTGACAAAGGAGGCATGAACATACAATGGAGTCAAGACCGTCTCTTCAACAAATGGAGTTGGGAAAATTGGACAGATACATGCAAAAAAATGAAACTAGACCACCAACTTACACCATACACAAAAATAAACTCAAAATGGATGAAGGACTTAAACATAAGACAGGAAACCATAAAAATACTAGAGGAATCTACAGGCAGAAAAATCTCTGACATATGCCAAAAGAACTTCTTCGCTGGTACTGCTCCTAGGGCAATGGAAGCTAAAGAGAAAATAAACAAATGGGACTACATCAAAATAAAAAGCTTTTGCACAGCAGAGGAAACCATCAATAAAACAACAAGAAAGCCCACTACATGGGAGAACATATTTGCCAATGATGTCAACGATAAGGGTTTAATCTCCAACATTTACAGGGAACTCATGCAGCTTAACAAAAAGAAGATAAACAACCCAATCAAAAAACGGGCAACTGATCTAAATAGACACTTTTCGAAAGAAGACAGAAGGAAGGCGAAGAGACATATGAAAACCTGCTCTAAATCACTAATCATTAGAGAGATGCAAATCAAAACAACGATGCGGTACCATCTCACACCTGTCAGAATGGCCATTATCAACAAGTCAACAAATGACAAGTGCTGGCGAGGATGTGGAGAAAAAGGAACCTTCGTGCACTGCTGGTGGGAATGCAGACTGGTGCAGCCACTGTGGAGAACATAATGGAGTTTCCTTAAAAAACTAAAAATAGAACTCCCATTTGACCCAGTGATCCCACTTCTAGGAATATATCCCAAGAAACTGGAAACATCAATCAGAAAGGATATATGCACCCCTATGTTCATAGCAGCACAATTCACCATAGCTAAGATTTGGAAACAGCCTAAGTGCCCATCAGCAGATGAATGGATTAAAAAACTGTGGTACATCTACACAATGGAATACTACGCTGCGGTAAAAAAGAAGGAGCTCTTACCATTTGCAACAATATGGATGGAGATGGAGAATATTATGCTTAGTGAAATAAGCCAGGCAGAAAAAGATAAATATCACATGATCTCACTTATTTGTGGAATATAATGAACAACATAAACTGATGGGGGGAAAAATAGATCCAGAAACAGAGAAACATCAATCAGAACATCAAACCTCAGGGAAGAAATTGTGAGGTAACCAGAAACCCAAGAATGCCTGAGAACGCCTTTCTAGCCATGCTAGCAATCATCAGATGTACGGTAATTTTACCTGGGAGAAGAGGGTAAGTATTTTGGTCTTATGCTCCTGACCCTTCATGGGTAAGACCCCTTACGTGGGCTGATCCCCTTTCTAATGTAGTTACCAATAATACCAAACACCCTGGACATCCAGGAGGTCCATGGGTGGGGCAAGAAAGTATAAATACACAGGGGTTTCCACCCATCTTCCCTTTTGTATGACACGAAATCAAAACAATGCCCCTTTGTGTGTACAGTTAAAGAGAGGTTTCTGGCTTGTGTGGACACCAAAGAAAGGGTGTCACTACTATCACTACGTGCCCCCAGTAGAGGTGCAGAAAATGTAACTAAGACCTTGTCTATATAAAAAGAAATGGACAGCCAGTTTGAAAGGGAATTCCCATGGACTAGAACAAAGAATATCCTTGCATGATATTATTCTACACTATCATTAAAATTTTTCCCAGATTTGGATCACCCCCAGTACTTGTAATAGTTCCTCGCACCCTTGGGGATTAAAAAAAAAAAAGTCATCTGTTTGGTGCTTGGAGACAAACTTAATACATCTCATGATACTTTAGAATTACTACAGCATAATATACAATTATCCCAAGCAAATGTACAAACTAATTCTTTGAATGTCTGGCAGCAATTTTAAAAAGACATGTAAGGATTTAATCCTTTTCATTGTGTAGAGGGCCTCCTGGGAAGGCACCTGAGCATTCTGTATTGGTCCCTCTTACCCTTTAGGCCAAGAGAGAACCTCTTCTCACAATTCAATTGCTCACAGCTGTTGCATGAGCTCTCTGTTCATGTCGAGGTTGAAGTCTCGTGATGACTGGTACCATGGATCTGTCTCTCACTCAGTGGGGCAAACTGAGCCTTCCCTGGAGAAGAAACCCGGGTTCCAAAAGATATGTGATCAGTGCTGGGGCCCTGCCAGGAGGCGAGGGGATCCCATGGCAGGTGCTGGGCATGGAGGCCACGGGGGCATAGGCTACCAAGGAGACAAAACTGAACCTCACGTCACCCTGCTTGGCCCCGGAGGATGGCTGGTTAGCCAGAGACGGGTAAGATTCCTCAAGGAAGGAACAACCTAAGACAGGCACAGTCACAGAGGGGCCATCAGGAGAGAATTTGGGGATCAACAGAGGTGGGGCACAGACCCTCACCCCCCCCAACATTGCAGGGGCCTGAATCATAGCCCCTTCTGAGGGAGGTCTCCTGCCCCCATGGCTGCTTCGTGCTTCCCATGCCCAGCTCAGATCAGGACCCAGGTGACCGACAGAGACTTGGCCAACATCAGCTTCCCTCTCACTCCAACAAGAATTGTTTGAGTTGTCTTGTACCCATGGTGTGGGGAAGTGGGTTTACGATATCTAAATCCAGCTACCACCAAGAATGCTCAGGACCTACTCAAGAAGGCAAATAATCCCTTCCACCAATATTTACAGGGTAAAATAGGATTGTTGTTAGAGTAATAAATTTGATAGTAAAACAGTAGTCAAGTTTTCAGGCAAATTTAAATTGGCTAGTTGAAACAAGCGAATATTCTAGAAAAATTAATTGTACTGGACAAAAAGGTGTTCCTGAAGTGTTAACTAAAATTTTTATTGGTACTTCATCTCATGATAAAATTGTGCACCATGTAATGAACCTAAAACAGTAATATTATAGTGCAAAAAATTAAAATTTAAAAGCCATCAAGACTACATTATACAATTTTCAAAAGCCTCCTAACATTTAAATTCAAAAAAGGAGGGGATAGTAGAGGAATATCATGTAAGGAAAAATATCCTGTAAGTAAATTACATCTAGAAAATTAATACTTTAGAAAATTATTGTAAGGCTAAAAGCAAGACACCCATGAAAAACACACAAGGTGACAAAACAAGCCAGAGGAAAATCATTTGGGCAAAAAATGAAAAAGGACCCCCAGTCAAATTTATAGAAAATATTCCTTTATTAACTTTTGGTCGAGAATATGTTTGGATATTTTCAGAAAACAACGCCGAGACCATGTGGATTCCAGCAAAAGAGAGGAATTGACAGGACTACTCCAGCCATGAAGAAAGAAGAGAAGCAGTCCAGAGACGGAAGACGCTGATGTGGCCTTCCCCTACTAGCAGTTAACAGCTGTGCATCACTGCAGGTTGCCCAGGTCAAACCAGAGAGGGTCGGACCTGCATTACCACCATTTGTCCACCATCCAGAACTGAAATGTCATTGCTGACATGTACACATAAGGAACTGTTGGACATTGAAATTGGGTCTCAAAAGAACTGTTGTCCCAGAAAGAAACTCACTACACACTGATTCATTTGCCTGTCACCATAACCATTATTGCTTGTCTCATTTTCGGTTCTTATAAGTGTATTTCTAATAGCACATGATCTCACTCATCCAGGGGAAATAATGAACAACATAGACTGATGAACAAGAACAGACCCAGGAACAAGGAGGCATGGATCAGACTGTCGGGCCTCAGGGGGAGGGTAGGGAAGGGTGGGGATAAAGGGGAGAGATCAACCAAAGGACTTGTGTGCAAGCATATGAGCCTAACCAGCGGTTAAGGACAACAGGGGTGGGGGCATGTGTGGGGAGGGGTGAGGGATGGGAATGGGGGGATGAGGACAAATATGTGATACCTCAATCAATAAAGAAATTAAAAAAAAAAGAAATGAAAATGGTAATTAGGCTAGTGTTCCAAGTAGTGTTTTATTGTGCCTTTAAAAAGCCGGTATGACACCCGTGTTAAAATGAAAACTCTCAGAGCTCAAAACAACAGACCTGGGGGATGTGTAGGAGTCTCTCTTGATCTCTTGGAATACGTTTTAGAACCCGAATATCTCTACAGAATTTTGAAATACTGAGAATTTGTATCCAAAGCGCTGTGAAAGGTAGGATAGACTTTCAAGTGGGAATAATGGTTAAAGTGCTGTTATATTTGTAAAAAACGCTGTTTAACAAAATTGGAATTCACAATGAAGGAGCTTGAGACCCTGGAAGAAAGTGACTCCAACTTAGGAAATTCACAATGATAATCTAGGATAATATCTAAGAAAGTGCTTCAAACACAGGGAATACGTGAATAAAGGGCCTGAATATCTGTAACATTGTTTCATGTCAAGGAAATCGTGTTCAAAGAACGTAGTACCGAGTGGGATACTGGTTACATTTGTAATTCAGGGACAATGAGTTGGCATTTTTGAAAGAAGCCTGGTTAGGCCATTAAAGTGGAAGTGATGACGTCACCAAGGGGGAGGGGCCACGACGGCAGGCTCAAGTGATCCCAGGTGATAATGATTTGGTCAGGGGACCTGCTGGGAGTGATGACGTCATCGAGTTTAGTTCTGGTGTTAAGGTTAGAGAATTGGGATTCGGGCTAGGAGTAGGGTTAGGATAAGGGTTCGGGCTAGGTAGGGTTCAGGCTCAGGTTAGGGCTACGTTTAGGTTTAGGGTTAGAGGGTTAGGGACAGGGTTAGGGTTACGGTGTAGTAACATTGGGAATTCACAGTGAATGAGCTTCAATCACTGGACATTTGGGAGTGTAGCACTGAGAATTCACAAATCCTACTAGGGAAGTATTTATAAATGTGCTTCATACACAAGAATACATGTTCCAATAGGCTAAATATCTGAACATCACAATTTAGTCTCTGGGAAATATTGTTCAAACAGCTGAGAAATGCGTATGACACTATTTATATTTATTTTTCCTGTCAAAAGGAGTTGGCGTTTCCGGGAAAAGGAGTTGGTGAAACAATGAAAAATTCATTTTCCTAGAACTATAGATCAGTATGAAAGTATTGAGAACAGTAAGAAATGAAAATGGTAGTTTGGCTAGTGTTTCCAGTAGTGTTTTAATGTGCCTTTAGGAAGCCGGTATGACACCCGTGTTAAAATGAAAACTCTCAGAGCTCAAAACAAAAGATCTGGGGATGTGTCAGAGTGTCTCTAGAACTCTTGGAATACGTTTTAGAACCCGAACATCTGTACAGAATTTTGAAATACTGAGAATTTGTATCCAAAGCGCTGTGAAAGGTAGGATAGACTTTGAAGTGGTCATAATGGTTAAAGTGCTGGTATATTTGTAAAACACGCTGTTTAACCAAATTGGAATTCACAATGAAGGAGCTTGAGACCCTGGATGAAAGTGACTCCAAATCGGGAAATTCACAATGATAACCTAGATTAATATCTAAGAAAGTGCTTCAAACACCAGGAATATGTGAATAAAGGGCCTTAATATCTGTAACATTATTTCATAACAAGGAAATCCTGTTCAAAGGACATATATCCGAGTTAGATATTGGTTACATTTCCATTTCAGGGACAATGAGTTGGCGTTTTTCAAAGAAGCCTGGTTAGGCCGTTAAACCGAAAGTGATGACATCACCAAGGGGGAGGGGCCACGTGGGCAGGCTCAAGTGATCCCAGGTGATAATGATTTGCCCAGGGGACCTGCTGGGAGTGATGATGTCATCGAGGTTATTTCTGGTGTTAGGGTTAAAGTATTGGCGTTCGGGCTAGGGTTACGTTGAGGATAAGTGTCGGGTTACCTAGGATCCAGGCTCAGGTTAGGGCTAGGTCTAGGTTTAGGGTTAGAGGGTTAGGGACAGGGTTAGGGTCACGGTGTAGTAACATTGGGAATTCACAGTAAATGAGCTTCATTCACTGGACAAATGGGAGTATAGCACTGAGAATTCACAACGTCAGACTAGGGAAATATTTAGAAATGTGCTTCATACACAAGAATACATGTTCCAATAGACTGCATATCTGAACAGCATAATTTTGTCACTGGGAAATCTTATTCAAACAGCTGAGAACCGAGTGTGACACTGTTTATATTTATTCTTCCCATCAAAAGGAGTTGGTGAATCACTGAAAAATTCATTTTCCTAGAGCTATAGAACAGTCTGAAAGTATTGAGAACAGTAAGAAATGAAAATGGTAGTTAGGCTGGTGTTCCAAGTAGTGTTTTAATGTGCCTTTAAAAAGCCAGTATGACAACCGTTAAAAGGAAAACTCTCAGAGCTCAAAACAACAGACCTGGGGGATGTGTTAGAGTCAGTATAGATCTCTTGGAATATGTTTTAGAACCCGATCATCTCTACTGAATTTGGAAATAATGAGAATTTGTATCCAAAGCGCTGTGAAAGGTAGGATAGACTTTCAAGTGGGAATAATGGTTAAAGTGCTGGTATATTTGTAAAAAACGCTGTTTAACCAAATTGGAATTCACAATGAAGGATCGTGAGATCATGGAAGAAAGTAACTCCAATTCGCGAAATTCACAATGCTAACCTAGGTTAATATCTAATAAAGTGCTTCAAACACTTGGAATACGTGAATAAAGCACCTTAATATCTGTAACATTGTTTCCTGACTAGGAAATCATGTTCGAAGAACATAGAACCGGGTTGGATACTGGTTACATTTATAATTAGGTGACAATGAGTTGGCGTTTTTGAATAAAGCCATGTTAGGCCATTAAACCGGAAGTGATGACATCACCAAGGGGGCGGGGCCACGTGGGCAGGCTCAAGTGATCCCAGGTGATAATGATTTGGTCAGGGGACCTGCTGGGAGTGATGACATCATCAAGGTTAATTCTGGTGTTAGGGTTAGAGAATTGGCTTTCGGGCTAGTGTTACGTTGAGGATAACGGTTTGGGTTACCTAGGATCCAGGCTCAGGTTAGGGCTAGGTCTAGGGTTAGGGTTAGAGGGTTGTGGACAGGGTTAGGGTCACGGTGTAGTAACATTGGGAATTCACAGTGAATGAGCTTCAATCACTGGACAAACGGGAGTGTAGCACTGAGAATTCACAACTCCAGACCACGGAAATATTTAGAATTGTGCTTCATACACAAGAATACATGTTCCAATAGTCTGAATATCTGCACAGCACAATTTTGTCACTGGGAAATCTTCTTCAAACAGCTGAGAACCCAGTGTGACATTGTTTACCTATATCTTTCCCATTAAAAGGAGTTGGCGTTTCCTGGAAAAGGAGTTGGTGAAACACTGAAAAATTCATTTTCCTAGAGCCATAGAACAGAATGAAAGTATTGAGAACACTAAGAAATGAAAATGCTAGTTAGGCTAGTGTTCCAAGTAGTGTTTTAATGTGCCTTTAAAAAGCCGGTATGACACCAGTGTTAAAATGAAAACTCTCAGAGCCTAAAACAAAAGACCTGGGGCATGTGTCAGAGTCTCTCTAGAACTTTGGAATACGTATTAGAACATGACCAACTTTACAGAATTTTGAAATAATGAGAATTTGTATCCAAAGCGTTGTGAAAGGTAGGATAGACTTTCAAGTTCTAATAATGGTTAAAGTGCTGGTATATTTGTAAAAAACGCTGTTTAACCAAATTGGAATTCACAATGAAGGAGCTTTGACCCTGGAAGAAAGTGACTCCTACTCGGGAAATTGACAACGATAACCAGGTTAATATCTAAGAATGTGCTTCAAACACTAGGAATACATGAATAAAGGGCTCTAATATCTATAACACATTATTTCATGAGAAGGAAATCGTGTTCAAAGAACAAAGAACCGATTTTGATAATGGTTACATTTGTAATTCAGGGACAATGCATTGGCGTTTTTGAATGAAGCCTGGTTAGGCCATTAAAACGGAAGTGATGACGTCACCAAGGGAGGGGCCATGTGGGCAAGCTCAAGTGATCTCAGGTGATAATGATTTGGCCAGGGGCCTGCTGGAAGTGATGACGTCATTGAGGTTAGTTCTGGTGTTAGGGTTAGAGAATTGGCGTTTGGGCTAGGGTTAGGGTTAGGATAAGGGTTCGAGCTAGCTAGAGTTCAGACTCAGGATAAGGTTAGCTTTAGGGTTAGCGTTAGAGGGTTAGGGATAGGGTTAGGGTCACGGTGTAGTAACATTGGTAATTCAAAGTGAATGAGCTTCAATCACTGGAAAACGGGAGTGTAGCACTGAGAATTCACAACTCCAGACCACGGAAATATTTAGAAATGTGCTTGATACAGAAGAATACATGTTCCAATAGATTGAATATCTGCACAGCACAATTTTGTCACTGGGAAATCTTCAAACAGCTGAGAATCGAGATGACACTGTTTACCTATATCCTTCCCATCAAAAGGAGTTGGCGTTTCTTGGAAAAGGAGTTGGTGAAACACTGAAAAATTCATTTTCCTAAAGCTATAGAACAGAATGAAAGTATTGAGAACACTAAGAAATGAAAATGGTAGTTAGGCTAGTGTTCCAAGTAGTGTTTTAATGTGCCTTGAAAAAGCCGGTATGACACCCGTGTTAAAATGAAAGCTCTCAGAGCTCAAAACAAAAGACCTGGGGCATGTGTCAGAGTCACTCTAGGTGTCTTGGAATACGTATTAGAACAAGAACATCTCTACAGAATTTTGAAATAATGAGAATTTGTATCCAAAGCACTGTGAAAGGTAGAATAGACTTTCAAGTTGTAGTAATGGTTAAAGTGCTGGTATATTTGTAAAAAACTCTGTTTAACCAAATTGGATTCACAATGAAGGAGCTTGAGACCATGGAAGAAATTGATTCCAACTCGGGAAATTCATAATGATAACCAGGTTAATATCTAAGAATGAGCTTCAAACACTAGGAATACATGAATAAAGGGCTTTAATATCTATAACACATTGTTTCATAACAAGGAAATCGTGTTCAAAGAACAAAAAACGAGTTGGATACTAACATTTGTAATTTAGGCACAATGAGTGGCGTTTTTGAAAGAAGCGTGGTTAGGCCTATAAACTGGAAGTGATGATGTCACCAAGGGAAGGGGCGTCGAGGGCAGGCTCAAGTGATCCCAGGTGATAATGATTTGGTCAGGGGTCTTGCTGGGAGTGATGATGTCATCGAGGTTAGTTCTAGTGATAGGTTTAGAGAATTGGGGTTCGGGCTAAAGTTAGGGTTAGGATAAGGGTTCAAGCTAGCTGGGGTTCAGGCTCAGGACAGGGCTAGGTTTAGGGTTAGCGTTAGAGGGTTAGGGACAGGGTTAGGGTCACGGTGTAGTAACATTGGGAATTCACAATGAATGAACTTCAACCACTGGACAAATGGGAGTGTAGCACTGATAATTCACAACTCCAGACTAGGGAAATATTTATAAATGTGCTTCATACACAAGAATACATGTTCCAATAGACTGACTATCTGAACAGCACAATTTTGTCACTGGGAAATCTTGTTCAAACACCTAAGGACCAAGTGTGACACTATTTACATTTATTTTTCCCGTCAAAAAGGAGTTGGAGTTCCAAGGAAAAGGACCTGGTGAAACACTGAAAAATTCATTTTCCTAGAGCTATAGAACAGTATGAAAGTAATGAGAACATTAAGAAATGAAAATGGTAGTTAGTCTAGTGTTCCAAGTAGTGTTTTAATGTGCCTTTAAAAAGCCGGTATGACACCAGTGTTAAAATGAAAACACTCAGCGCTCAAAACAAAAGACCTGGGTTTGTGTCAGAGTCTCTCTGGAACTCTTGGAATACGTTTTGGAACACGACCATCTCTATAGAATTTTGAAATAATTAGAATTTGTATCCAAAGTGTTGTGAAAGGTAGGATAGACTTTCAAGTTCTGATAATGTTTAAAGTTCTAATATATTTGTAAAAAACACTGTTTAACCAAATTGGAATTCACAATGAAGGAGCTTGAGACCCTGGAAAAAAGTGACTCCAACTCGGGAAATTGACAATGATAACCAGGTTAATATTTAGGAATGTCCTTCAAACACTAGGAATACATGAATAAAGGGCTTTAATATCTATAACACATTGTTTCATGACAAGGAAATCGTGTTCAAAGAACAAAGAACCGAGTTGGATACTGGTTACATTTTTAATACAGGGACAATGAGTTGGCGTTTTTTAATGAAGCCTGGTTAGGCCATTAAACTGGAAGTGATGACGTCACCAAGGAGAAGGGTCATGTGGGCAGGCTCCCGTGATCTCAGGTGATAATGATTTGGCTAGGGGACCAGCTGGGAGTGATTACCTCATCGAAGTTAGTTCTGGTGTTAGGGTTAGAGAATTGGGGTTCGGGCTAGGGTTACGTTGAGGATAGGGTTCGGGCTACCTAGGTTCAGGCTCAGGTTAGGGCGAGGTTTAGGGTTAAGGTTAGAGGGTTAGGGACAGGGTTAGGGTCACTTTGTAGTAACATTGGGAATTCACAATGAATGAGCTTCAACCACTGGACAAATGGGAGTGTAGCACTGAGAATTCACAACTCCAGACTAGGAAAATATTTAGAAATGTGCTTCATACACAAGAATACATGTTCCAATAGACTGAATATCTGCACAGCACAATTTTGTCACTGGGAAATCTTGTTCAAACAGCTGAGAACCGAGTGTGACACTGTTTACATTTATCTTTCCCGTCAAAAGGAGTTGGCGGTTTTTGGGAAAAGGAGTTGGAAAAACAATGAAAAATTCATTTTCCTAGAGCCCTAGAAGAGTATGAAAGTATGGAGAACACTAAGAAATGAAAATGGTAGTTAAGCTCGTGTTCCAAGTAGTGTTTTAATATGCCTTTAAAAAGCCAGTATGAAACCCATGTTAAAAAGAAAACTCTCAGAGCTCAAAAGAAAAGACCTGGTGGATATGTCAGAGTGTCTCTAGAACTCTTAGAATACTTTTTAGAACCCGAACATATCTACAGAATTTTTTTTAAATATGTTTTATTGATTTATTTACAGAGAAAAAGGGAGAGGAATAGAGAGTTAGAAACATCGATGAGATAGAAACATCGACCAGCTGCCTCCTGCACACCTCCTACTGGGGATGTGCTCGCAACCAAAGTACATGCCTTTGACTGGAATCGAACCTGGGACCCCTGAATCCGCAGGCCAACGCTCTATCCACTGAGCCAAACCAGTCAGGGCCAGAATTTTGAAATACTGAGAATTTGTATCCAAAGCGCTGTGAAAGGTAGGATAGACTTTCAAGTGGTAATAATGGTTAAAGTGCTGGTATATTTGTAAAAAAACGCTGTTTAACCAAAGTGGAATTCACAATGATGGAGCTTGAGAACCTGGAAGAAAGTGACTCCAACTCTGGAAATTCACAATGATAACCAGGTTAATATCTAAGAAATTGCTGCAAACGCGAGGAATACGTGAGTAAAGCCCCATAATATCTGTAACATTGTTTCATGACTAGGAAATCGTGTTCAAAGAACATAGAACCGAGTTGGATACTGGTTACATTTATAATTCAGGGACAATGAGTTGGCATTTTTGAATGAAGTCTGGTTAGGCCATTAAACCGAAAGTGATGATGTCACCAAGCGGGAGTGGCCACGAGGGCAGGCTCAAGTGATCTCAGGTGACAATGATTTGGCCAGGGGACCTGCTGGGAGTGATGACGTCATCGAGGTTATTTCTAGTGTTACGGTTAGAGAATTGGCGTTCGGGCTAGGGTTACATTGAGGATAAGGATTCGGGCTACCTAGGGTTCATGCTCAGGTTAGGGCTGGTTTAGGGTTAAGGTTAGAGGGTTAAGGACAGGGTTAGGGTCACGGTGTAGTAACATTGGGAATTCACAATGAATGATGTTCAATCACTGGACAAATGGGAGTGTAGCACTGAGAATTCACAACTCCAGACTGGGGAAATATTTAGAAATGTGCTTCATACACAAGAATACATGTTCCAATAGACTGAATATCTGCACAGCACAATTTTGTCACTGGGAAATCTTGTTCAAACAGCTGAGAACCCAGTGTTACACTGTTTACATTTATCTTTCCCGTCAAAAGGAGTTGACATTTTTTGGGAATAGGAGTTTGAAAAACACTGAAAAATTCATTTTTCTAGAGCCATAGAACACTATGAAAGTATTGAGAACACTAAGAAAAGAAAATGGTAGTTAGGCTAGTGTTCCAAGTAATGTTTTAATGTGCCTTTTTTAAAAAGCCGGTATGACACCTGTGTTAAAATGAAAACTCTCAGAGTTCAAAACAACAGATCCGTGGGATGTGTCAGAGTGTCTCTAGAACTCCTGGAATACGTTTTGGAACACGACCATCTCTACAGAATTTTTGAAATAATGAGAATTAGTATCCAAAGCACTGTGAAAGGTAGGATAGACTTTCAAGTGGTAATAATGGTTAAAGTGCTGGTATATTTGTAAAAAATGCTGTTTAACCAAAGTGGAATTCACAATGATGGAGCTTGAGAACCTGGAAGAAAGTGACTCCAACTCGGGAAATTCATAATGATAACTTAGGTTAATATATAAGAAAGTGCTTCAAACATTAGTAATACGTGAATAAAGGGCCTTAATATCAGTAACATTGTATCATAGCAAGGAAATCGTGTTCAAAGAACATATAACCGAGTTGGATACTGGCTACATTTTCAATTCAGGGACAATGAGTTGGCGTTTTTGAAAGAAGCCTGGTTAGGCCGTTAAACCGGAAGTGATGATGTCACCAAGGGGGAGTGGCCACGAGGGCAGGCTCAAGTGATCCCAGGTGATAATGATTTGGTCAGGGGACTTGCTGGGATTGATGATGTTATTTTTGGTTGTTCTGGTGTTAGGGTTAGAGAATTGGGATTCGGGCTAGGGTTATGTTGAGGATAAGGGTTCGGGCTACCTAGGGTTCAAGCTCAGGTTAGGGATAGGTTTAGGGTTAAGGTTAGAGGGTTATGGACAGGGTTAGGGTCACGGTGTAGTAACATTAGGAATTCACAGTGAATGAGCTTCAATCACTGGACAAATGGGATTGTAGCACTGAGAATTCACAACTCCAGAATAGGGAAATATTTAGAAATGTGCTTGACCCACTAGGAATACATATTCCAAAAGACTGAATATCTAAACAGCACAATTTTGTCACTGTGAAATCTTGTTCAAACAGCTGAGAACCGAGTGTGACACTGTTTACATTTATTTTTCCCGTCAAAAGGAGTTGGCGTTTCCGGGAAAAGCAGTTTGTGAAACACTGAAAAATTCATTTTCCTAGAGCTATTGAACAGTATGAAAGTATTGAGCACATTATGAAATCAAAATGTTAGGCAAGTGTTCCAAGAAGTGTTTTAGTGTGCCTTTAAAAATCCGGTATGAATCCCGTGTTAAAATAAAAACTCTCAGAGCTCAAAACAACAGACCAGCGGGATGTGTCAGAGTGTCTCTTGAACTCTTGGAATACGTATTGGAACACGAACATCTCACCTGAATTTTGAAATACAGAGAATTTGTATAAAAGCGCTGTGAAAGGTAGGATGACTTTCAAGTCGTCATAATGGTTAAAGTGCTGGTATATTTTAGAAAATGCTGTTTAACCAAATTGGAATTCACAATGAAGAAGCTTGAGGCTCTGGAAGAAAGTGACTGCAACTCGGGAAAATTCACAATGATAACATAGGTTAATATCTAAGAAACTGCTTCAAACACTAGGAATACCTGAATAAAGGGCCTTAGTATCTGTAACACTTTGTTTCATCACGATGAAATCGTGTTCCAAGAACATACAACTGAGTTTGGTACTGGTTAAATTTATAATTCAGGGACAATGAGTTGGCGTTTTTGAAAGCAGGCTGGTTAGGCAATTAAACTGGAATTGATGACGTCACCAGGGGGAGTGGCCACGTGGGCAGGCCCAAGTGATCCCAGGTGATAATAATTTGGCCAGGGGACCTACCAGGAGTGATGACGTCATCGAGGTTAGTTCTGGTGTTAGGGCTAGAGAGTTGGGGTTTTGCTAGGGTTAGGGTTAGGATAAGGGTTCGGGCTAGCTAGGGTTCAGGCTCAGGTTAGGGCAAGGTTTAGGGTTAGGGTTAGAGGGTGAGGGACAGGGTTGGGGTCACGGCATAGTAACATTGGGTATTCACAATGAATGAGCTTCAATCACTTGACAAATTGGAGTGTAGCACTGAGAAGTTACAACCCCAGACTAGGGATACATTTAGAAATGTACTTAACACACTAGGAATACATATTCCAATAGACTAAATATCTGAACAGCACAATTTTGTAACTGGGAAATCTTGTTCAAACAGCTGAGAACCGACTGTGACACGGTTTACATTTATATTTCCCGTCAAAAGGAGTTGGCGTTTTCAGGAAAAGGAGTTGGTAAAACACTGAAAAATTCATTTTCCTAAAGTAATAGAACAGTATGAAAGTATTGAGAACATTATGAAATCAAAATGTCAGTTAGGCAAGTGTTCCCAGAAGTGTTTTAGTGTGCCTTTGAAAAGCCGGTATGACACCCCTGTTAAAATAAAAACTCTCAGAGCTCAAAACAACAGACCAGCGGGAAGTGTCAGAGTGTCTCTTGAACTCTTGGAATACCTTTTAGAACACGAACATCTCTACTGAAGTTTGAAATACTGAGAATTTGTATGCAAAGTGCTGTGAAAGGTAGGATAGACTTTCAAGTGGTAATAATGGTTAAAGTGCTGGTATATTTGTAAAAAACGCTGTTTAACGAAATTGGAATTCACAATGAAGGAGCTTGAGGCTCTGGAAGAAAGTGACTCCAACTCAGGAAATGCACAATGATAACATAGGTTAATATCTAAGAAACTGCTTCAAACATTAGGAATACGTGAATAAAGGGCCTTAATATCTGTAACACGTTGTTTCATGACAATGAAATAGAGTACCAAGAACATAGAACCGAGTTTGATACTGGTTACATTTATAATTCAGGGACAATGAGTTGGCGTTTTTGAAAGAAGCCTGGTTCGGCCATTAAACTGGAAGTGATGACCTCACCAAGGGGGAGGTGTCACGTGGGCAAGCCCAAGTGATCCCAGGTGATAATGATTTGGCCCGGGGACCTGCTAGGAGTGATGATGTCATCGAGGTTAGTTCTGGTGTTAGGTTTAGAGAATTGGGGTTCGGGCTAGGGTTAGGGTTAGGATAAGGGATCGAGCTAGCTAGGGTTCAGGCTCAGGTTAGGGCAAGGTTTAGGGTTAGGGTTAGAGGGTTAGGGACAGGGTTAGGGTCACCGTGTAGTAACATTGGGAATTCACAATGCATGAGCTTCAATCACTGGACAAATTGGAGTGTAGCACTGAGAATTTACAACCCCAGACTAGGGAAATATTTAGAAATGTGCTTGACACACTAGGACTACATATTGCAATAGACTGAATATCTGAACAGCACAATTTTGTCACAGGGAAATCTTGTTCAAACAGGTGAGAACCGAGTGTGACACTGTTTACATTTATTTCTCCCATCAAAAGGAGTTGGCGTTTTCAGAAAAAGCAGTTGGTGAAACACTGAAAAATTCATTTTCCTAGAGCTATTGAACAGTATGAAAGTATTGAGAACATTATGAAATCAAAATGTCAGTTAGGCAAGTGTTCCAGGAAGTGTTTTAGTGTGCCTTTAAAAAGCCGTATGACACCCCTGTTAAAATAAAAACTCTCAGAGCTCAAAACAACAGACCAGCGGGATGTGTCAGAGTGTGTCTTGAACTCTTGGAATACCTTTAAGAACACGAACATATCTACTGAAATTTGAAATACTGAGAATTTGTATGCAAAGCGCTGTGAAAGGTAGGATAGACTTTCAAGTGGTAATAATGGTTAAAGTGCTGGTATATTTGTAAAAAACGCTCTTTAACTAAATTGGAATTCACAATGAAGGAGCTTGAGGCTCTGGAAGAAAGTGACTCCAACTCGGGAAATGCACAATGATAACATAGGTTAATATCTAAGAAAGTGCTTCAAACACTAGGAATACCTGAATAAAGGGCATAATATCTGTAACACATTGTTTCATGACAAGGAAATCGTGTTCCAAGAACATAGAACCGAGTTTGATACTGGTTAAATTTATAATTCAGGGACAATGAGTTGGCATTTTTGAAAGAAGGCTGGTTAGGAAATTTAACCGGAAGTGATGACGTCACCAGGGGGCGGGGTCAGTGGAAGGCCCAAGTGATCCCATGTGATAATGATTTGGCCAGGAGACTTGCTAGGAGTAATGACGTCATCTAGGTTACTTCTGGTGTTAGGTTTAGAGAATTGGGGTTCGGGTAGGGTTAGGTTTAGTATAAGGGTTCCGGCTAGCTAGGGTTCAGGCTCAGGATAGGGCTAGGTTTAGGGTTAGAGTTAGAGGGTTAGGGACAGGGTTAGAGTCACGGTGAGTAACATTGGGTATTCACAATGAATGAGCTTCAATCACTGGACAAATTGGAGTTAGCACTGAGAATTTACAACCCCAGACTAGGGAAATATTTAGAAATGTGCTTGACCCACTAGGAATACATATTCCAAAAGAATGAATATCTGAACAGCACAATTATGTCACTGGGAAATCTTGTTCAAACAGCTGAGAACCGAGTGTGACAGTGCTTACATTTATTATTCCCGTGAAAAGGAGTTGGCGTTTTCGGGAAAAGGAGTTGGCGAAACACTGAAAATTTTATTTTCCTAGAGGTATAGAACAGTATGAAAGTATTGAGAGCATTATGAAATCAAAATGTCAGTCAGGCAAGTGTTCCAAGTAGTGTTTTAGTGTGCCTTTAAAAAGCTGATAGGACAACCAGGTTAAAATAAAAACTCCCAGAGGTCAAAACAACAGACCAGGGGGATGTGTCAGAGTTTCTCTTGAACTCTTGGAATACGTTTTAGAACCCGAACATCTCTACTGAATTTTGAAAAACTGAGAATTTGTATCCAAAGCGCTGTGAAATGTAGGATAGACTTTCAAGTGGCAATAATGGTTAAAGTGCTGTTATATTTGTAAAAAACGCTGTTTAACCAAATTGGAATTCACAATGAAGGAGCTTGAGGCTCTGGAAGAAAGTGACTCCAACGCGGGAAATTCACAATGATAACCTAGGTGAATATATAAGAAAGTGCTTCAATCACTAGGAATACCTGAATAAAGGGCATAATATATGTAACACATTTTTTCATGACAAGGAAATCGTGTTCCAAAACATGGAACCGAGTTTGATACTGGTTACATTTATATTTCAGGGACAATGAGTTGGCGTTTTTGAAAGAAGGCTGGTTAAGCCATTAAAGCGGAAGTGATGACATCACCAAGGGGGAGGGGCCACGTGGGCAAGCCCAATTGATCCCAGGTGATAATGATTTGGCCCGCGGATCTCCTAGGAATGATGACGTCATCGAGGTTAGTTCTGGTGTTAGGGTTAGAGAATTGGGGTTCGGGCTTGGGTTAGGGTTAGGATAAGGGTTCGGGAGAGCTATCGTTCAGGCTCAGGTTAGGGCTAGGTTTAGGGTTAGGGTTAGAGGTTGAGGGACATGGTTAGGGTCACTGTGTAGTAACATTGGTTATTCACCATGAATGAGCTTCAATCACTGGACAAATTGGAGTGTAGCACTGAGAATTTACAAACCCAGACTAGGGAAATATTGAGAAATGTGCTTGACACATTAGGACTACATATTGCAATAGACTGAATATCTGAACAGCACAATTTTGTCACTGGGAAATCTTGTTCAAACAGCTGAGAACCGAGTGTGACACTGTTTACATTTATTTTTCCGGTGACGAAGAGTTGGCATTTCCGGGAAAAGGAGTTGGTGAAACACTGAAAAATTCATTTTCCTAGAGCAATAGAACAGTATGAAAATATTGAGAGTACTATGAAATCAAAATGTCAGTTAGGCTAGCGTTCCAAGTAGTGTTTCAGTGTGCCTTTAAAAAGCCGGTATGACATCCGAGTTAAAATAAAAACTCTCACAGCTCAAAACAACAGACCAGCGGGATGTGTCAGAGTGTCTCTTGAACTCTTGGAATACATTTTCGATCCCGAACATCTCTACTGAATTTTGAAATACTGAGAATTTGTATCCAAAGCGCTGTGCAAGGTAGGATAGACTTTGAAGTGGTCATAATGGTTAAAGTGCTGGTATATTTGTAAAAAATGCTGTTTAACGAAATTGGAATTCACAGTGAAGGAGCTTGAGGCTCTGGAAGAGAATACGTGAATAAAGGGCCTTAATATCTGTAACACATTGATTGATGACAATGAAATCGTGTTCCAAAAGCATAGAACCGAGTTTCATACTGGTTACATTTATAATTCACGGACAATGAGTTGGCGTTTTTGAAAAAAGGCTGGTTAGGCAATTAAACCAGAGGTGATGACGTCACCAAGGGGGATGGGCCACGTGGGCAAGCCCAAGTGATCCCAGGTGATAATGATTTGTGCCTGGGACCTGCTAGGAGTGATGATGTCATCGAGGTTAGTTCTGGTGTTAGGGTTAGAGAACTGGGGTTCGGGTAGGGTTAGGGTTAGGATAAGGGTTCCGGCTAGCTAGGGTTCAGGTTCAGGATAGGGCTAGGTTTAGGGTTAGGTTTAGAGGCTTAGGGACAGGGTTAGGGTCACGGTGCAGTAACATTGGGTATTCACCATGAATGAGCTTCAATCACTGGACAAATTGGAGTGTAGCACTGAGAATTTACAACCTCAGACTAGGGAAATATTTAGAAACGTGCTTGACACACTAGGAATACATATTGCAATAGACTGAATATCTGAACAGCACAATTTTGTCACTGGGAAATCTTGTTCAAACAGCTGAGAACTGAGTGTGACACTGTTTACGTTTATTTTTCCTGTGACAAAGAGTTGATATTTTCAGGAAAAGGAGTTGGTGAAACACTGATAAATTCATTTTCCTAGAGCTATAGAACAGTATGAAAATATTGAGAACACTAAGAAATGAAAATGGTAGTTAGGCTAGTGTACCAAGTAGTGTTTTAATTTGCCTTTAAAAAGCCGGTATGACACCCGTGTTGAAATGAAAACTCTCAGAGCTCAAAACAACAGATCTGTGGGATGTGTCAGAGTGTCTCTAGAACTCTTGGAATACGTTTTAGAACCCGAACATCTCTACTGAATTTTGAAATACTGGGAATATGTTTCCAAAGCACTGCGAAAGGTAGGATAGACTTTCAAGTGGTAATAATGGTTAAAGTGCTGGAATATTTGTAGAAAAAGCGCTGTTTATCCAAATTGGAAAAAACAATGAAGGAGCTGGAGTCACTGGAAGAAAGAGACCCCAACTCGGGAAACTCACAATGATAACCTAGGTGAATATATAAGAAAGTGCTTCAATGACTGGGAATCCGTAAATAAAGAACCTTAATATCTGTAAAACATTGTTTCATGACAAGGAGATCGTGTTCAAAGAACATCGAACAGAGTTGGATACTGGTGACATTCATAATTCAGGGACAATGTGTTGGCGTTTTTGATAGAAGCCTGGTTAGGCCGTTAAACCGGAAGTGATGACGTCACCAAGGGCGAGGGGCCAAGTGGGCAGGCTCAAGTGATCCCAGGTGATGATGATTGGCCATGGGACCAGCTTTGAGTGATGACCTCATCGAGGTTAGTTCTGGTGTTAGGGTTAGAGAATTGGGGTTCTGGCTAGGGTAGGGTTAGGATAAGGCTTCAGGCTAGCTAGGGTTCAGGCGCAGGTTAGGGCGAGGTTTAGGGTTAGGGTTAGAGGTTTAGGGATAGGGTTAGGGTCACAGTTTAGTAACATTGGGAATTCATAATGAATGAGCTTCAATCACTGGACAAATGGGAGTGTCGCACTGAGAATTCACAACTCCAGACTAAGAAAATATTTAGAAATGTGCTTCATACACAAGAATACATGTTCCAATAGACTAAATATCTGAACAGCACAATTTTGTCACTGGGAAATCTTTTTCAAACAGCTGAGGACCGAGTGTGACACTGTTTACATTTATTTTTCCCATCAAAAGGAGTTGCAGTTTTCGGGAAAAAGAATTGGTGAAACACTGAAAAATTCATTTTCCTAGAGCTATAGAACTGTATGAAAGTATTGAGAACATTATGAAATCAAAATGTCAGTTAGGCAAGTGTTCCAAGTAGTGTTTTAGTGTGCCTTTAAAAAGCCGGTATGACACCCGTGTTAAAATAAAAACTCTCAGAGCTCAAAACAACAGACCAGCGGGATGTGTCAGAGTGTCTCTTGAACTCTTGGAATATGTTTTAGAACCCGAACATCTCTACTGAATTTTGAAATACTGAGAATTTGTATCCAAAGCGCTGTGAAAGGTAGGATAGACTTTCAAGTGGTAATAATGGTTAAAGTGCTGGTATATTTGTAAAAAACGCTGTTTAAGCAATTTGGAATTCACAATGAAGGAGCTTGAGTCACTGGAAGAAAGTGACTCCAACTCGGGAAATTCACAATGATAACCTAGGTGAATATATAAGAAAGTGCTTCAAACACTAGGAATACGTGAATAAAGGGCCTTAATATCTGTAACACATTGTTTCATGACAAGGAAATCGTGTTCAAAGAACATAGAACCGAGTTGGATACTGGTTACATTTATAATTCAGGGACAATGAGTTGGCGTTTTTGAAAGAAGCCTGGTTAGGCCATTAAACCGGAAGTGATGACGTCACCAAGGGGAGGGGCCACGTGGGCAGGCTCAAGTGATCCCAGGTGATGATGATTTGGCCAGGGGACCAGCTGTGAGTGATGACCTCATCGAGGTTAGTTCTGGTGTTAGGGTTAGAGAATTGGGGTTCGGGCTAGGGTTAGGGTTAGGATAAGGGTTCGGGCTAGCTAGGGTTCAGGCGCAGGTTAGGGCTAGGTTTAGGGTTAGGGTTAGAGGTTTAGGGACAGGGTTAGGGTCACGGTGTAGTAACATTGGGAATTCACAATGAATGAGCTTCAACCACTGGACAAATGGGAGTGTCGCACTGAGAATTCACAACTCCAGACTAGGGAAATATTTAGAAATGTGCTTCATACACAAGAATACATGTTCCAATAGACTGAATATCTGAACAGCACAATTTTGTCACTGGGAAATCTTGTTCAAACAGCTGAGAACCGAGTGTGACACTGTTTACATTTATTTTTCCCGTCAAAAGGAGTTGGCGTTTCCGGGAAAAGGAGTTGGTGAAACACTGAAAAATTCATTTTCCTAGAGCTATAGAACAGTATGAAAGTATTGAGAACACTAAGAAATGAAAATGGTAGTTAGGCTAGTGTTCCAAGTAGTGTTTTAATGTGCCTTTAAAAAGCCGGTATGACACCCGTGTTAAAATGAAAACTCTCAGAGCTCAAAACAACAGACCTGTGGGATGTGTCAGAGTGTCTCTAGAACTCTTGGAATACGTTTTAGAACCCGAACATCTCTACTGAATTTTGAAATACTGGGAATATGTATCCAAAGCGCTGTGAAAGGTAGGATAGACTTTCAAGTGGTAATAATGGTTAAAGTGCTGGTATATTTGTAAAAAAAACGCTGTTTAACCAAATTGGAATTCACAATGAAGGAGCTTGAGTCACTGGAAGAAAGTGACTCCAACTCGGGAAATTCACAATGATAACCTAGGTGAATATATAAGAAAGTGCTTCAAACACTAGGAATACGTGAATAAAGGGCCTTAATATCTGTAACACATTGTTTCATGACAAGGAAATCGTGTTCAAAGAACATAGAACCGAGTTGGATACTGGTTACATTTATAATTCAGGGACAATGAGTTGGCGTTTTTGAGAGAAGCCTGGTTAGGCCATTAAACCGGAAGTGATGACGTCACCACGGGGAGGGGCCACGTGGGCAGGCTCAAGTGATCCCAGGTGATGATGATTTGGCCAGGGGACCAGCTGGGAGTGATGACGTCATCGAGGTTAGTTCTGGTGTTAGGGTTAGAGAATTGGGGTTCGGGCTAGGGTTAGGGTTAGGATAAGGGTTTCGGGCTAGCTAGGGTTCAGGCGCAGGTTAGGGCTAGGTTTAGGGTTAGGGTTAGAGGTTTAGGGACAGGGTTAGGGTCACGGTGTAGTAACATTGGGAATTCACAATGAATGAGCTTCAACCACTGGACAAAATGGGAGTGTCGCACTGAGAATTCACAACTCCAGACTAGGGAAATATTTAGAAATGTGCTTCATACACAAGAATACATGTTCCAATAGACTGAATATCTGAACAGCACAATTTTGTCACTGGGAAATCTTGTTCAAACAGCTGAGAACCGAGTGTGACACTGTTTACATTTATTTTAACCCGTCAAAAGGAGTTGGTGTTTCCGGGAAAAGGAGTTGGTGAAACACTGAAAAATTCATTTTCCTAGAGCTATAGAACAGTATGAAAGTATTGAGAACACTAAGAAATGAAAATGGTAGTTAGGCTAGTGTTCCAAGTAGTGTTTTAATGTGCCTTTAAAAAGCCGGTATGACACCCGTGTTAAAATGAAAACTCTCAGAGCTCAAAACAACAGACCTGTGGGATGTGTCAGAGTGTCTCTAGAACTCTTGGAATATGTTTGAGAACCCGAACATCTCTACTGAATTTTGAAATACTGGGAATATGTTTCCAAAGCGCTGTGAAAGGTAGGATAGACTTTCAAGCGGTAATACTCGTAAAAAAAAACGCTGTTTAACCAAATTGGAATTCACAATGAAGGAGCTTGAGTCACTGGAAGAAAGTGACTCCAACTCGGGAAATTCACAATGATAACCTAGGTGAATATATAAGAAAGTGCTTCAAACACTAGGAATACGTGAATAAAGGGTCTTAATATCTGTAACACATTGTTTCATGACACAGAAATCGTGTTCAAAGAACATACATCGAGTCGGATACTGGTTACGTTTATAATTCAGGAACAATGAGTTGGCGTTTTTGAGAAAAGCCTGGTTAGGCCCTTAAACCGGAAGTGATGACGTCACAAAGGGGGAGGGGCCACGTGGGCAGGATCAAGTGATCACAGGTGATGATGATTTGGCCAGAGGACCAGCTGGGAGTGATGACGTCATCGAGGTTCGTTCTGGTGTTAGGGTTAGAGAATTGGGGTTCGGGTTAGGGTTAGGGTTAAGATAAGGGTTCGGGCTAGCTAGGGTTCAGGCTCAGGTTAGGGCTAGATTTAGGGTTAGGGTTAGAGGTTTAGGGACAGGGTTAGGGTCACGGTGTAGTAACATTGGGAATTCACAATGAATGAGCTTCAACCCCTGGACAAATGGGAGTGTCGCACTGAGAATTCACAACTCCAGACTAGGGAAATATTTGGCAATGTGCTTCATACACAAGAATACATGTTCCAATAGACTGAATATCTGAACAGCACAATTTTGTCACTAGGAAATCTTGTTCAAACAGCTGAGAACCGAGTGTGACACTGTTTACATTTATTTTTCCCGTCAAAGGAGTTGGCATTTCCGGGAAAAGGATATGGTGAAACATTGAAAAATTCATTGTCCTAGAGCTATAGAACGGTATGAAAGTATTGAGAACACTCAGAAATGAAAATGGTAGTTAGGCTAGTGTTCCAAGTAGTGTTTTAATGTGCCTTTAAAAAGCCGGTATGACACCCGTGTAGAAATGAAAACTCTCAGAGCTCAAAACAACAGACCTGTGGGAAGTGTCAGAGTTCCTCTAGAACTCTTGGAATATGATTTAGAACCCAAACATCGCTACTGAATTTTGAAATACTGGGAATATTTTTCCAAAGTGCTGTGAAAGGTAGGATAGGCTTTGAAGTGGTAATAATGGTTAAACTGCTGGTATATTTGTTAAAAAAACGCTGTTTAACCAAATTGGAATTCACAATGATGTAGCTTGAGTCACTGGAAGAAAGTGACTCCAACTCGGGAAATTCACAATGATAACCTAGGTGAATATATAAGAAAGTGCTTCCAACACTAGGAATATGTCAATAAAGGGCCTTAAGATCTGTAACACATTGTTTCATGACAAGGAAATCGTGTTCAAAGAACATAGAACCGAGTTGGATACTAGTTACATTTATAATTCAGGGACAATGAGTTGGTGTTTTTGAAAGAAGGCTGATTAGGACATTAAACCAGAAGTGATGACCTCACCAAGGGAAGGGGCCACGTGGGCAGGCCCAAGTGTTCCCAGGTGATAATGATTTCGCCCTTGGACCTGCTAGGAGAGATGACTTCATGGAGGTTAACTCTGATGTTAGGGTTAGAGAACTGCGCTTCAGGCTAGGGTTAGGGTTAGGATAGGGATTTGTGCTAGCTAGGGTTCAGGCTCAGGTTCGGGCTAGGTTTAGTGTTAGGGTTAGAGGGTTAAGGACAGGGTTAGGGTCACCGTGTAGTAACATTGGGTATTCACAATGAATGAGCTTCAATCACTGGACAAGTTTGAGTCTAGCACTGAGAATTTACAACTCCAGACTAGGGAAATATTTAGAAATGTTCTTGACACACTAGGAATACATATTCCAAAAGACTGAATATCTGAACAGCACAATTTTGTCACTGGGAAATCTTGTTCAAACAGCTGAGATCTGAGTGTGACACTGTTTACATTTATTTTTCCCATCAAAAGGAGTTGGCGTTTTCGGGAAAAGGAGTTGGTGAAACACTGAAAAATTCATTCCTAGAGCTATAGGACAGTATGAAAGTATTGAGAACTTTATGAAATCAAAATGTCAGTTAGGCAAGTGTTCCAAGTAGTGTTTTAGTGTGCCTTCAAAAGCCGGTATGACACCCGTTTTAAAATAAAAACTCTCAGAGCTCAAAACAACAGAGCAGCGGGATGTGTCAGAGTGTCTCTTGAACTCTTGGAATACGTTTTAGAACCCGAACATCTCTACTGAATTTTGAAATACTGAGAATTTGTATCCAAAGCGTTGTGACAGGTAGGATAGACTTTCAAGTGGTAATAGTGGTTAAATTACTGGTATATTTGTAAAGAATGCTGTTTAAGCAATTTGGATTTCAATGAAGTAGCTTGAGGCTCTGGAAGAAAGTGACTCCAACTCGGGAAATTCACAATGATAACCTAGGTTAATATCTAAGGAAGTGCTTCAAACAATAGGAATACGTGAATAAAGGGCCTTAATATCTGTAACACATTGTTTCATGACAAGGAAATGGTGTTCAAAGAACATAGAACCGAGTTGGGTACTGGTTACATTTATAATTCAGGGACAATGAGTTGGCGTATTTGAAAGAAGCATGGTTAGGCCATTCAAACGGAAGTGATGACCTCACCAAGGTGGGAGGGGACACGTGGGCAGGCCCAAGGGATCCCAGGTGATAATGATTTGGCCTGGAGAACTGGTAGGAGTGATGAGAATTTACAACTCCAGACTAGGGAAATATTTAGTAATGTGCTTGACATACTAGGAATACATATTCCAATAGACTGAATATCTGAATAGCACAATTTTGTCACTGGGAAATCTTGTTCAAACAGCTGAGAACCGAGTGTGACACTGTTTACATTTATTTTTCCCGTCAAAAGGAGTTGGCTTTTTCGGGAAAAGGAGTTGGCGAAACACTGGAAAATTCATTTATACTGGTTACATTTATAATCCAGGGACAATGAGTTGGCGTTTTTGAAAGAAGCCTGGTTAGGCCATGCAACTGGAAGTGATTACGTCACCAAGGGGCAGGGGCCACGTGGGCAGGCTCAAGTCTTCCCAGGTGATAATGATTTGGCCAGGGGACCTTGTGGGAGTGATGACGTCATCGAGGTTAGTGCTGGTGTTAGGGTTAGAGAATTGGCTTTCGGGCTAGGGTAAGCCTTTGCCTTTGCCTTTGCCTTTGCCTTTGTCTTTGTCTTGGCCCTGCCCTTGGCCTTGGCCTTGGCGTTGGCCTTGGCCTTTGCTTTGCCTTTGCCTTTGCCTTTGCCTTGCCTTTCCATTTGCATACTCACTCTGGTTGGCTATGGGCATAGTGAAGGTATGGTCAATTTACATGTTTGTCTATTATTAGGTAGGACAAGGAATTATACAGAAGAATTTGTGCCACCTTTGGTAGGAATAACCAAATATTTATTAAAATGGACACATTGACGGTGATATACCAATGATAAGAATATGTGTCAGAGCCCTTACTGGTTTGGCTCAGTGGATACAGAGACGGTCTGCAGACTAAAGGGTCCCAGGTTCAATTCTGGTCCAGGGCATGTAGCTTGGTGTGGGCACACTGCAAGTAGAAGTTGTGCAGGAGACTGCTGATTGATGTTTGTAACTCTCTACACCTCACTTCCACTCTGTACAATCAATAATACATATGTATATATATATTTTTTTAAAGAATATCTATCAGAAAAAAGATGCATTATATTTTAATTACTTTATTGATTACGGTATCACATATTTGTCATCAACACCCACCATAAAGATGCATTATTAATGTAACTTTACTTAATCTCCAAGTATTTCTGAAACATAAATTAAAGCACAAAAATACTTAGAAAAATAAAGTTCTCTATGAAAATGGAATGTAAATCCATGGAAACTAGGAAATCTGTGAAGAACAGGGACAGATTAAAAGAGGTCATGAACCAATTACGCAGACAGATATGGTCAGCATTATGAATTTGTAATGATGGCTTCAGTTTCATGCACACGTCAAGATTTATGAAACACTACAGTCAACACATGTAATTTACTCATTGCAGTTTTTATCAATGGTCCAAGAGAAAACAAATATAAGTTCAGCTATTCTGGAAGAACAGGTTTGGTAACTCTATATTCAATCCCCCTACTTATGCCCTCTGGGTGAGAGTCTCATCTCAATGACAGAAAATGTAACAAACAATGAAGAACTTTCACCCAAACCCAAAAAAGCCACATCCCTGGACTAAAGACAGCCTTTGTCTCCATGTTTTCCCCTGTATGAAGTCTCTGATGTTTACGAAGGGCAGTGCCATGGGTAAAAGATTTCCCACATTCACTGCATTGATAAGGCTTTTCTCCAGTGTGAACTCTCTGATGATATTGGAGACCACTGCTACATGTAAAACATTTTCCACATTCACTGCAGTGATAAGGCTTTTCTCCGTTGTGAACTCTCTGATGATATTGGAGAGCATTTCACCCTTTAAAAGATTTTCCACATTCACTGAATTTATAAGGCGTTTCCCCTGTATGAAGTGTGTGATGATTACGAAGGGCAATGCGATAGGTAAAGGATTTCCCACATTCACTGCATTGATACGGTTTTTCTCCGGTGTGAATTCTCTGAAGGGTAGTATGAAGGGTAGTGCTCTGAGTAAAAGATTTTCCACATTCATTGCATTTATAAGGCTTCTCTCCTGTATGAACTCTCTGATGACTACGAAGGCTAGTATTCTGGGTAAAAGATTTCCCACATTCACTACATTTATAAGGCTTTTCTCCCATATGAACTCTGATGATGACAAAAATTACTGCTAGTGCTGTAAGCTTTCCCACATTCACTACATTTATAAGGCTTTTCTCCCATATGAACTCTCTGATGTTGATGAAGGATGCGTTTAGGGGTAAAACATTTTCCACATTCACTGCATTGATAAGGCTTTTCTCCTGTATGAAGTCTCTGATGACAATAAAGATGACTGCTAGTGCTGTAAGCTTTCCCACATTCACTATATTTATAAGGCTTTTCTCCAGTGTGAACTCTCCGATGACAATGATGAATACTGTTACTGTAAAAAAGATTTCCCACACTCATTGTACTCAGGAGGCCTTTCTCCTGTGTGAACTCTATGCTCATAATGGAGGACACTGCTACCGGTAAAAGTTTTTCCACATTCACTGACCTCATAAGGCCTTTCTCCAGTGTGCAAAGCTTTGTGATTACCTAGGCTGTTACTACTGCTAAAAGCTTTCCCAAATTCACTACACTGAGAAGGCCTTTCTCCATTGTGACCTTGCTGTTGATAATGAAAGCTAGAATATTTGGTAACATTTTTTCCACATTCACAGCTATCAAAACACTGACTTCCAACATAGACACCTTTTTCCAAAATAAACATGTGGGTAAAACTAATGTCTTCCTTACATTCTTTTCTAGTGTAATCATTTTTTCGCCTTTGAAACGTCATCCCACACGTCAAAATTGCAGTTGGACTGTCCCTGGTCTGAGTACAGTTAAAGATGTCCTGACCAGTTAAAGACACCATGCCCAACCTCCCCACATGTGAAACGATTCTGTGATACATTGAAATTGCAGCTGTTTGCAAATGAGATCCTGTCCACACCTGTATTGAAAGTGTCTCTCACGTGCTATTGGTGAAATTTTACACAGCAGTAAAACGGTTTTGCACATGCGCCACACCTCAACAGTATCTGTCCGTGTTGTGTTCTCTGCAGATCAGTCAAGTGGAAAATGTTTCTCAAGACGAGCCTACAACTCTCACAGGGGTGGCTCTTCTGGGAAGACAAGGCTACCTTGGGATTCCTTGCCTGTGACACTCTTACAGAAACCTTCTGTTCAGTCGGGGTCTCAACTTTCTCTGCTCCACAGCAGCAACCTGAACAAAAGGAAAATCTGGTGAAGTACATGTTGATGTTATGAAATCACAGTATCTTTACCATAAATATTTATCAGTTATGACTAGAGAGATTTTCTAGACAAGTGAAGTAGACTCTGAGGAAATCGCTCTTAAAGTACATAACGTGGTCAGTCAACAATGAAAATATCACCACTGGAAGGACAGAAGCACAGGATGGAATACAAAGAGGAGAAGAATTCTCTACTCATTGTTCCTGCACAAAGGCTTTTTTGAGGACCTTACCTGCTGGCCATGTGAGTCCATATAGAATCATTTGAAGGTGCTCATACCCATAAACATTAATTGTATTAGAGCACACGAGGTTCAACATCAATATAATAATACTTGTGCACTCCAAGGTGGTGCAGGCATGGTCCAACGTTGGTTTGCAGTAAAGAGAGACCTGTGAAAGAGGCAAAGGTGCAAAGTCCAGAGAGGTTAAGGTTATCCGTGGGCTGGAAATCGGAGTAGAAATGATCACTATTCAACCTGTGTCGTTGGCAAAGTATCAATAATAACCCAAAACAAGCATAGCTGGGTAAGGACTGGGCAACAGTAAGAAAACACTGATGAATAAAATGAGTTTCTAGTTATGAATGTAACAAAGGTCAGGCGTGAAAGCTTCCCCAACGACCCTTCACCAAGGCAAGACCGCCTGTGGGTCCACTGTGTCATTCATAAAGTCACATTTCTTCTGTGATGCACAAATGATTCTTCCCCTTAAAGCCCATTTGAGCCATTGCATGGGATAAATTATGCGAATCTTCAAAGAAAAACAGAAAAGATGGATGATCAACGCTGTGGTAGAACAACAAAGGACAAATGAGATCACAGGCAAAAGACCTATGTGAGTGACATCAGAAAATTGGCAGGAGCAGAAATATGAGCATCTCCCCCCATCCCAGTGTAAGTAGACAGCTATGCATGAACAAAGAAGCCCACAGGAAATGGGAATCAGGGTACCATGGAGACAAACAGTATTACAGACACAAATAAAGGAGAACTGTACAGAAAGGATGACTGGAAAGATTGGGTGAACAAACATACGTGAAGACACCCACAGTCAAAAACAAGGGTCCTCCAGCAGCCTCTGTGCTTCTGCTATCATTGGCCATAGTGGGCTTCTTCAAAAAATACTGGAAATCATTGTGTTTAAAAACCACAGACTGCCTTGGCCAGTATTGCTCAGTTGGTTGGAGCATCGTCCTGTATAACAAAGCGTCTAGGATTCAATTTCCAGGCAAGGCACATATCAGTATGCGGGTTCCATTTCCAGTTAGTTTGTGTGCAGAAGGCAGCTGATTGATGTTTTCCCCTCACACTGATGTTTCCCTTCTCTCTCTCTCTCTCTCTCTCTCTCTCTCTCTCTCTCTCTCTCTCTCTTTATCTGAAACCAATATTAAACAAAGAAATAAGAACTTCAAGGTAGCCATAGCCGGTTTGGCTCAGTGGATAGAGCATCAGACTGCAAACTAAAAGGTCCCAGGTTCTTTCCCAGTCAAGGGCACATGCCCAGGTTGTGGACTCGATCCCTGGGTGGGGGGGTGGTGGGGGGGGGGGGGGGGCGGGACCTTGCAGGGAGCAGCCAATCCATGATTTTCTATCATCATTGATGTTTCTATCTCTCTCTCACTCTGCCTTCCTCTCTGAAATCAATAATGTGTGTATATGTGTGTGTATATATACATACACACACACACACACACACACACACACACACACACACACACACATATATATATATATATATATATATATATATATATATATATATATATATATGTATTTTCAAGTACCCAAACACAAAATAGAACTCAAAAAAGTTTAGAGACAAAGTAAATAAAAAGACCACTTACCAAAATTCATTTATAAAATTTAGAAAATGCAATTCTAAGAGGACTTTTCATAGGGATAAATGCTTACATTATGAAAACAGATCTCAAAAAACCTAACCTACCATCTCAGGAATCTAGAAACACAACAAGAATGTAAACCCAAAGTTTGCAAAGGAAGGAAACAACAAATATTTGAACAAGCATCAATAAAAGGGAGATAAGATAAAATAAAAGGATACCTGATGGGTATTTTTTTTAAAAAACAACAAAAGTTGGAAAACCTGGAGCTAGACTAAAGCAAAAAACAAACAAAAAAACAAGCTTCAAAGAAGTGAAAAAAGAAATGAAAGTTAAGACAATGCACCTCACATTATGAACCACAAAACATCATAAGAGATGTTGATGTTAGGAAATGAAATGACCCTCCATAGAGAAATTTGTCAAGATCCTATTTGAGCTTCTGAAATTAATAAACAAATTCAGAGCCCTGTCCAGGTGGCTCAGTTGTTGAGTATGTGGTCCCGATGCACCACAGTTGTGGGTTCCATCCCCCATCAGGGCACATGTAGGGGAGAATCAATGAATGCATAGATGGGTAGAACAGCACATCAATGTTTCCCTCTCTTTCTCTGTCTCCCTTCCTGTCTCTAAAATCAATAAATAAAGGCTGCCCAGTACAGGTCAGTGATTGAGCATCGGCCCATAACCTAGGACATTACAATTCCATTCCTTGTCAGGGCACATGCACAGGTTTTGGGTTCACTCTCCAGTGGGGGGCATACAGGAGGTAGCTGATCAATGACTCTCTTTTATTATTCATGTTTCTATGTCTCTCTCCTTCTCTTCCTCTCTGAAATCAATAAAAATATATTTTAAAAATAAAGAATTTAAAGAATAAATAAGAACCCTGGCCCATGTCGCTCAGTGCTGAGAGTGCCTGCCTGTACACTGGAAGGTCACAGGTTCGATTCCTAGTAAAGTGCAGGGACGTGGATTTCAGGTCTGATCCCCCCTCTTAGTGGCAGCACATGAGGGAGGCAACTAAATGATGTTTCTCTCTCTCTCTTTCTCTCGTCTCTCCTCTCTCTCCCTAAGAAAAAAAAATCAGTGGAAAAAATATTCTCACTCTTCGGGTGAAGATAAAAGAAGAATAAGGAATGAAATTCAGAAAAGTTACGGAAGAGGACATTCAAGATGGCGGTATAGGCAAAGGCCTGTACTCGCTGCCTCCCACAACCCCATCAAAATTAAAACTAAAATACAGAACAACCATCAGCCAGAACCTCTGGAAAGCTGGCTGAAAGAAGTGTTATGACTAGAGAAGTAAAGAAGACAGCACACGGAGACTGGTAGGAGGTGCGGAGGCACAGAAGGTGCAGGTCCTGTACCCATGTGGGCCACTTTTTTAATTGGGAGCGAGGTCGTCTCTGCAGAGGTCACCTGGAGGAGCAAGGGGTCCCAATCCCACAGAAGATGTCCAGCCCAGGGTCCCAGAGCTGGGGAGAAGACCGTACTGGCAGTAAGAACTACGGGCTGTAAAAACCAGTGCATATTGGGGCTCAGTGACACAGAGGCTGCAGGTGACCCCAGTTGCCCCTCTTACAATGCCAGCACCACAAACTGAATTTACAAGCTCCCGCTTCCTCTGAATTACACTGCTGGACAAACCTCGGAAGGGGGGAAGGCGGGGGACCCAGACAATTATGAAGAGAAAATGGACTGGCATCGGGGATGGAACTTGAGGGCGGCTTTCTACCAGATGGAGGTGGTCACAGCAGTCATTACACCTATGCTGGGACATTCTGGGTCCCAGGGCTGACTGGCAGCCATTTCTGTTTGCTTCGCCCTGGTGTTTCCCTGAGACCACACCAAACCCACTTTACAAGCCACCCAAGCTGTGTGCTGCAGCTTTTGTATACGAATGGCCTGTCCTTGCTCAGGCTAAAATCTGTCAAACAAGTTGCAGTTGGGTCAGGAAGTTCCAAAACTATCAATAAAGCCCAAGACCTGGCACCAGCACTAGCCTTCCTTGCTTCACAGCTGGACCTTGTCGGGGCCCTTCCAAACCCAATACAACGAGGAGATTCTGCAGATTTCTCTGTAGATCCTGCTGGGTGGCCCTAGTCTGTGGCTGCCTTTACACCTCCCTAGAGACCCAAGAGCCAGCATACCCAGTGGGCAGTGTCATACCATACCAGCTTACAACTCTTTACATCCATAAGCAACACACTCAAGGAGCAGACTCACTGAGCACCAAAGCCCCACTGAAGCAAGTCCTGCTCCATAGGGGTGTCTCCTGCACAGCAGGTCTCCCACTGTATTCACAGTAGTCCCCGTAGATGCTAAAATCCTCAACAAAATTCTAGCAAATCGGACCCAGAATTACATTAGAAAGATCATACACCATGACCAAGTGAGATTTATTCTGGGGATGCAAGGATGGTACAATACCCACTAATCAATAAACATGATACATCACATAAACAAATTAAAAGACAAAAATTATATAATCATATCAACTGATGCAGAAAGAGCATTTGACAAAATCCAACACCCTTTCTTGATAAAAACTCACAGCAAAGTGGGAGTACAGGTATCATACCTCAACATAAATAAAGCGTTATATAAGAAACCTACAGCCAACATTATACTCAGTGGTCCAAAACTAAACCCATTTCCCCTAAGAACAGGAACAATACAGGAATGCCCACTTTCACCACACCTGTTTGACATAGTATTGGAAGTGCTAGCCATAATGATCAGACAAGAAGAAGAATGAAAGGCATCCAAATTGGAAAAGAAGTAAAAGTAGTATAAATGAAAGACAGGACATTACACCTGACATTGAAGCACAATGGTGCATAAGAATTGTTGACAAATGACATGAACTTACATGGAGAAAACTATAAAGAACTTGTTATGCCCAGATTTCATGATCCCCAGAGACCACCAGGGAGCAGCCGAGCCCAATGCAAAAGCAAAAGAACCTTTATTCGTGCTAGCATGACCTCCCGTCTCCAACAGTCACCGGCGCAGTGGCAGGAGAGAGAGAGAGAGGCTTGGGAGAACAAAGGCTTTATAGGGGGTCTAAAGCAGTGGGCAGGGGGAACGTTCGTGGCCCCCATCGATTGGTCAGGGGGCAGGATCAGGGGTCTGGTTATGCAGGGGTACTGTGCAGTTTGCCTAATTTGGACTGAGTCCACTTCTCTGCATTCCTATTGGCAGGTTTGTGCAACTGTTACATTCTCGCGGTTTACAGGGAAGGGCAGCAAGAAGAGTTGCAGAACGGTGGGTACAGAACAAAAGAAACATTATAAAAGTAACAAAAAGAACTTCATGGAGTCAACCTAGTTTAGCTCTATCATTCCCCCCTTGTCATGAGACTTACAGGCCCAATCATGGGTCGGTTGGTACTCCCATTTCTTCTTCCGTTGGTAGATGCTTATACCAAGTGTGTAGCACCATCATCTGTACGACCCCTACTCGTTCCTTGATGAACCAAACTAATCTATTGATGATGTAGGGGCCGAAGGTCAGCAGCAGGAGTAGGATTACAAGGGGCCCAATAAGGGCGGAGACGAGGGTGGTTAACCAGGGCAAACATAGAAGTACAGGGTTCGGAGAGCCTTTGGATAATTATACCCTCCGAAGAATGCGGGGGAGTACCAGATGTCAGGAAAGAAAGTCTGGAGGTCTACCTGGAGTTCTGGAAATCACGTGTCTCTAGGGTGTAACTGGGAAGTCTGATTAAGTATAGTTCCTGAGCTCGAGTCTATGATCTGCCAGGTGATGTTGAAGTGGGTGTGAGGACTCCCGGTGGTGGGAGTGGCCGCAAGCAGGGTTACCAGCATCAGGCAGGTTGAGAACGTCGCAGCTTGAGCTTGAGCGGGTTGCATTGGTCTCGACTAATGCTCCACTGAGCGATGAAGTCTTCCCGGATCGCTGAGGGGTCTGCTGGCCAAACATGGGTGTGATGGACCCAGGTCGCGACATCGTCTACTTTGAGAGCGGTGGGGGTCGTCAGCACCATGACATAGGGACCCTTCCAACGTGGCTCAAGGGTCTCCTGGTGGTGTCTCTTGATGTAGACCCAGTCCCCGGGCTTATGCTAATGAGGAGTCGGGGCTGGGCCAGTCTCATAGATAGCTCGGAGAGGTGCGGCCAAATGTCCTCGTGCGCCCTCTGGAGCCCTCTCAAGGAAAGAAACAGTTCTTGACTTTCAAATTCTGCAAGAAATTCGGCTTTAAGGTTAGGGATAATAGGGGGTGGCCGGCCGAACATGATCTCATAAGGAGTAAAACCCAGGGTGTAGGGGGAGTTCCTAACCCGGTAAAGGGCATATGGAAGGAGCGCCACCCAGTCCCCGCCAGTCTCCATGGTCAATTTGGTAAGGGTCTCTTTTAGAGTTCTATTTATTCTCTCTACCTGCCCTGAGCTTTGGGGCCTATAAGCGCAATGTAATTTCCAATTTGCCCCAATGGCCTTGGCCACTGCCTGCGTTACCTGAGAGACAAAGGCTGGTCCATTGTTCGACCCTATCTCAGCGGGCAAACCGTACCTGGGCGAGATGTCTTCCAGCAGCTTCTTAGCTACCGTCTGAGCTGTTTCATGCTTAGTTGGGTATGCTTCTACCCGTCCGGAGAAGGTATCTACAAATACTAAAAGATATTTATAGCCATACTTTCCTGGTTTAACCTCAGTGAAGTCGACCTCCCGTTGTGCTCCAGGCTTGGTTCCTCTGAGCCTGGTTCCTTTTTCACTTGGCCTGGTTCTCGCATTTGTGAGTTGACAGGTCTTGCAGGCAGATACAACCTACTCTATTTTAATGTCCTGCTGGTGGATCTTAATTCTGGCGTGTCGGATTAAGTCCTTTAATTTTCGTGCCCCCAGGTGAGTGGACCGGTGCATGTGATTTATCATGGACACTCCAAGTTGGTCTGGCAGTATGAGCTCCCCTTGTGGTGTATACCACCACCCCTTCTCCTCCTGTGCTTGTGGGGAAGCTTCCTAATGCACTGTAACTCCTCCAGGGAATATCCTGGCTGAACTGGGTGCCCTGGGTCTGGGAGCTGTAGGGCCATGGTAGGAATCGGAGAAAGGGCTACTGCCTTGGCCGCCTGGTCAGCCCTGTGGTTTCCTCTTGCCACTGGGTCGTCAGCCTTCTGGTGCCCTTGGCAGTGTATGATGGCCAATTTGGTGGGGAGCCATAAGGCCGAGAGCAAGTCGAGTATCTCCTGTTTATTCTTTATAGTCTGCCCCTCTGCTGTTAGTAACCCTCTTTCATGGTAGACTGTCCCATGAACATGAGCGGTGGTGAACGCATAACGGCTGTCTGTGTAGATGTTGAGCCTCCTTCCAACTCCCAGTGTCAGGGCCTTGGTGAGGGCCACAAGCTCTGCTCTCTGGGCTGATGTCCCGGAGGGCAGGGCCTCTGCCCATACAGTGTCCATTTCAGTGACTACAGCTGCACCCGCATACCTGCTTCCGTCCTGTACGAAGCTGCTTCCGTCCGTGAACCAGGTGACGTCTGCATCTGGAAGGGGCTGGTCGGTCAGGTCCTTCCGGAGCCCATGCACTTGCTCTAAGATTCCTGCACTGTCATGTAGGGGGGCATCTAGGTTGGGGTCAGGCAGTAGGGTTGCAGGATTGAGGGCCGCACTGGGGTGGAACCGCACTCTGGGAGGGTTGAGCAGGAGGCTCTGATAATGGGTCATACGTGTGTTGCTCATCCATCTATCAGGAGGCTGTTTCAGGACTCCCTCTATGGCATGTGGGGTTGTGATCCAGATTTTCTGCCCCAGGGTCAGTTTATCGGCGTCCTTGACTAAGAGCGCTGTCGCTGCAATAATTCTTAGGCATGGCGGCCAGCCGGCAGCTACAGGGTCTAACTTCTTGGACAAATAAGCCACCGGGCGGCTCCAGGAGCCTAGGGTTTGAGTCAAGACCTCTTTCGTTATTCCTTTGTGTTCATCTACGAAGAGATGGAAGGGCTTCGATGTCTGGCAGGCCCAGGGCCAGAGCGTTTAGGAGGGCTTTCTTTAACTGCTTAAAGGCTGTCTCCTCTCTCTCAGTCCATTCAAATGCCTTTCCCTCCTTGGTTGCCTCGTATAGAGGCCTGGCAATCTCTGTGAAACCCGCTATCCAGAGGTGGCAGTAGCCAGCCGATCCTAGGAATTCCCTTACTTCCCTTCGGAAGTGGAGGTTTAGATTTTCAAAACAGTCTCTTTTCTGGCATCTGACAGCCACCGCTGTCCACCCTCCAGGATGTATCCCAGGTAACTCACCCTTTCTCTGCATATCTGGGCCTTCTTCGCAGAAGCCCGGTACCCAAGGGCCCCCAGGGAGGCCAGCAGGTCCCTTGTCCCCTGCTTGCAGTCTTCAGCCGTGTCTGCTGCAATCAGGATATCGTCCACATACTGAAGGAGAGTGAGGTTGGGGTGTGTTCTCCGGTACTCACCCAGGTCTTCGTGCAGGGCCTCGTCGAAGATGGTGGGCGAGTTCTTGAACCCCTGAGGCAGCCGGGTCCATGTCAGTTGTCTGCTGTAGCCCTCTTCCAGGTCATGCCACTCGTAGGCGAACAGGGGTTGACTGCGCGGTGCCAGCGGCAAACTGAAAAAGGCACCCTTCAAATCTAACACAGTATACCAGACACGGGAGGGCGCCAGAGAGCTTAGGAGAGTGTATGGGTTGGGGACCGTTGGATGTATGTCCATAACTTTTATTTACTTCCCGGAGGTCCTGTACCGGCCGGTAGTCATTCGTGTGGGGCTTCTTGACTGGCAGGAGGGGGGTGTTCCAGGAGACTGGCAGGGGACCAGCACCGCTATGCCCCTCAGTCTCCGAATGTTTGGCTGAATTCCCTTCTGGGCTTCCTGAGGCATGGAGTACTATTTGACTCTCACCGGGCCTTCCCCTGGTTTTAACTCTCCCAGGACTGGGGCCCTGTGGGCGGCGAGCCCCACTCCTCCTGTCTCCGCCCAAGCCGTGGGGAACTCCTACCGCCATTGATCAATGCTGTCCTCTACTGGAGAGGCTTTTTGGTGAAGCTGGTACTCATCCTCCAGCCTCATGGTCAGGACCTGAATGGGGTGGCCCTCGGCCCCCCTTGTCTGAAAGTTATTTGAGCTCCGATCTTAGTGAGCAAGTCTCGTCCTAACAGTGGGTAGGGGCATTCCGGAATTACCATAAAAGAGTGGGATACCCGGCCTGTCCCTAAATCCACCGTTCTTCGGGTAGTCCATGAATACTGGTTCATACCAGTTGCCGCTTGCACCCAAGAGTTCTCATTTTGCTAATTTTCCTTGAGGCGTACGGAGGACCGAGTGTTGCGCTCCAGTGTCGACAAGGAAGTCAATAGGGGTCCCCTCCATGCTAAGGGTTACCCTGGGCTCGGGGAGGGGGTCCGAACCCCGACTCCCCTAATCACTCAGTTCATCTAGCTCTAGGACCTTCACTCGATTTGCTTCGCCTCCCTTTTTGCTGGCCCTTTTCGGACACTCTTGTTTCCAGTGCCCAATCTCCCTACAGTAAGCACACTGATCTTTCTGCAGCTTCCAGCCCCCCGCCCCGGGCGGTCCCCTTACCGTCCTCCTGGTTGCCGGCGAGTCAGTGGAGACGGTGGTTCCGTTCCTCGGAAGAGTCCGTGGTGGTGGTGAGCAGGATCTTAGCTAGGTCTCGGGTTTTCTTACTGCTGGCAGCCGCCACAGCGCGAGCCTGTTTATCTCCAGGCGGCTCCCGATTGTTGTACACCTTCTCGGCTACTATCAGCAAGTCCTGCAGACTTTTCTCTCCTAATCTATCTACCTTCTGCAATTTTCTCCTAATGTCTGCATCCGAATGGTTTATGAAGTCCATGACAACAGCCGCCTTGCTTTCGGGAGCCTCTGGGTCCATGGGGGTATAGGTATGGAATGCCTCCATGACTCGCTCTAGGAAGGCTGCTGGAGACTCATCTCTTTCCTGTTGAACATTCCCTACCTTGGCCAGATTAGTTGGCTTCCTAGCAGCCATGCGGAGACCCCCCATTAGAGTCTGGCGGTAGACCTGGAGCCTCTCCTTACCTTCTGCCGTGTTGAAATCCCATTCAGGCCCAGTTAGAGGAAAGGAGGTATGTATCTGAGCCTGGTTGGTGGTAGAATTCCCGTCTGCGCCCGGAACCAACTTTTGGGCCTCATTGAGTATCCTCTCCCTCTCCTCGGTGGTGAATAGGACCTGCAAAAGCTGCTGACAGTCATCCCAAGTCGGCTGATGGGTGAAAAAGACAGAGTCTAGTAAATCAATAAGCCCTGCCGGCTTCTCAGAAAACTTAGGATTCTGACCTTTCCAATTGTAAAGGTCACTAGTGGCAAAAGGCCAGTAGTGATAGGGCTGATTTCCCCCCGCGACTGGAGAACCCGTGGCTTGCAGGGGTAGAATGGTGGAGTCAGTGGCGGAGGCAGTGATGGAGGCAGTCTGCTCCCTTTGAGCCCTTTGTCTGGTAAGGGGCGGGCTTCCCACTGGAGTGCCTCCGCCCCCTGCTCTCAGAACAGGGTCTGCTTCCCCAAGAGGGGGAGGATTGTGTCTCTCCGGCATCCTAGGGGGCTGATACAGGGGAGGAAAAATTAATTCTTCCTCGGTTCCCCCCTGTAAGACAGGGTAGAGTGGTGCTGAAGGCTGGGTGACTTTTTTTTTTTCCTCCTCCTTCTTAAAGACTTCTGCATATGAACAAATAATTACAACCAGGCAGACAAACAAAATATTAAATAAACATCTGTACTTATACCATTTTAGTAAACAAGTATTCTTATAGTCTTGGGACCTGAGCAGATAACAGGAACACTGCCTCTAAGTCCCCTGATGGGGGCCTCCCTTTCCCATATCCCAGGACAGGATTCTTGACCCATGTTTCAGCAAAACAGAAATGGCACTCATGTTGGACAAAGGAAGCAAGATTAATAGACTCGCAAACTCCGCGGCCCCGCCACAGCTGCCGCTTTTTCTGGCTCCACTGACACCACCACCGCAGGCCAGTGGGTGGGACCAGTGTGTTAAAGGAAAAAAAGTTAAAACCACTCCTGGAGTCCGCCAGAGACTGTGAAGGAAAAGTCATCCTGCAGTCCGGCTCGGGGAGGGACAGGTTACACATAGAGCATTATTCCAGGAGAGGCAAAACCTTGCAAGGAACCTTGATAAAAAGCGCAGTAATTTAATCATACAGTCAAAGGTTAAACAGGAAGGGAAGAACCACTCAATGTCCTCTAAGAGGATTTCAACTAACTGACAACAAACTGACAAAACCTTGACAAATCAAAACTCAACAAATAATACACACATAGGGCCTAAATATGACAGACAAACACAAGACAAAAAGACAAAACAAACAGTCCTGACACCAACACGAAAAAACACAAAACAAACACCTGTCGGGAGGGAGAGCCTCCAGCCCCTTCTGGGGGGTCCCTCTCCTCTCCCTCAGGAGGGAGATTTCTTGCAAGCTGAAAGCCTGGATGGCCTCCTGAAAGAAAAGATCTTTAATCCAGTTACAGATGCTATCAGAATCAGGATGAGAGAGGAAGGGAAAGTCCAGGTTATGTCCTCTATGAGGATCCTAATAACTGAAAACACTAAGTTAAACAAATGGTTAACGGGGTCCATAGAGAGTTAATAATAACTTCAGCCTTAGTTCCACATTGGACTATGATGTCACCAGCAAGGACAGGGCCTGTAAATCTCTCTGCCCTGCAGAGCTGTGAGCCCTGTCCTTGGAAGTCTCCCAGCACCAAAAGAGATAAGAAAGCCATAAATAAAAGTTCTTTGTTCTTTGAAATGTAGCAAACTCACAAATCAGGAGTGGGCTGAGTCTGTCCCATAATGTCCATCCAGTAAGTTCACAGAATAAAACAGAGAAACACAAACACAGACAAACAAAGGGCCCCAGAGAACAGTCTTCCAACTCCGTGGAAGCAAAACCAAAAGCTAGACAACAGCCTCACACCGACCGGCAGGAGCGACCCACCTCGTCTCAGATTGTGAGGGGAATACACGACCCTCCTGAAGGAGAATCAGAACGTCTCCCAATTCCTCCCGCCCGTGGTCTTCCAGTGTGTCCACCTAGACCACTTCAGGCACCGCCAGAAATTCAGATTCGAGCTCACACAAGAGACAAAAGACAAAAGGTGGCCAGTCAGGTCCTCCGGGTCTGAGGTCCTTCCGGGGTCTTGGGGATCCTGGGCGGGCCCTCAAATGTTATGCCCAGATTTCATGATCCCCAGAGACCACCAGGGAGCAGCCAAGCCCAATGCAAAAGCAAAAGAACCTTTATTCGTGCTAGCACGAGCTCCCGTCTCCAACAGTCACCAGCGCAGCGGCGGGAGAGAGAGAGAGAGGCTTGGGAGAACAAAGGCTTTATAGGGGGTCCAAAGCAGTGGGCAGGGGGAATGTTCATGGCCCCCGTCGATTGGTCAGGGGGCAGGATCAGGGGTCTGGTTACGCAGGGGTACTGTGCAGTTTACCTAATTTGGACTGAGTCCACTTCTCTGCATTCCTATTGGCAGGTTTGTGCAACTGTTATATTCTCACGGTTTACAGGGAAGGGCAGCAAGAAGAGTTGCAGAACGGCGGGTACAGAACAAAAGAAACATTATAAAAGTAACAAAAAGAACTTCATGGAGTCAACCTAGTTTAGCACTATCAAACTCACTATAAACTTCCAAAATTAATTTAAAAAATTCAGAGTGCTAGCGAGGTGGCTCAGTTTGTGAGAGTGTGGATACGATGGGCCAAGGTAGTGGGTTTGATTTTCCATCAGGGTACACGCAGGGGGCAGCCAATGAATAAAAATATGGGTGGAAGAGAACAATATCTGTGTCTCACTCACTTTAAAAGCAATAAACAAATCCTACCTTATATACTAAAATATAATATGCAAATCACCCAAAAGGCTGAATGCCCAGTCGCTATGACAAGCACTGACCACCAGGGAACAAAAGCTCAACGCAGCAGCTGCTCTTCCTCATCCCCACCTCCCACCCCCCACCCCTGTGGGAGCTGGTAAGAGGACGCAGGCCAACAGCCAAGACAGGTGCGGGGGGCGGTGAGTGGGTGGGGGACCCCCTCATCGTCCAGCCTACTGCCCTAAAGAGGATTGGAGAGGAAGTAAAGAAGGCACCAATCCCTGATTAAGATAAGGCCCAAATAAATATAGACGTGGGACAGCTCTAGACTGATTCACAAGGACACTTCTGGAGAGCTCCAGGAAATCCTGTCAAAATGTGGAGCTCTGCGCTTGTGCAGCTGAGACCAGGATCCCAAATAACTTTGAGTCAGAGCGAGAAAAACAAGCCCCTTCACACAGGCCCCACTCCAGGCCCCCTGTCCCGTATTCCCTGTCCATGCCCCACCTCGGGCGTCATCTCCTTCTGGCTCCACAGAGAGAGCAGCTGGGTAGCCGCAAGCCCAGGACTGTGGATCTGGCAGGTTGGGCTCTCAGCCTCCATGTGCAACACTTTCCAGCGCCCCTGCCGGCTCTGTCACCACCTGTGCACCGGTGGACTTGGGGCGCCAGAGTCTGCAAAGGAGAGGACTTTGGGGTGGGGGAAGGGTGCACCCAACCTAGGCCTGGAGCCAGCTTGGCTCTGCACAGCCGCTGCCCTGATGAAAGTGCGCATCCAAGTTGTGGGTGTCCACTTGGCTGAGACCAAGAGGCTGGGGGCAGAGGCGGGGCAGCAGGGCTGGTGTCCCAGGGGAACATGGTGGGTGCAAGAAAATGTGCACCCGGCCACCAGTAGTAAATAAAAAAAAATTTTTTTTAAAGTTCCAGGATAAAATATCAACATACAAATATCAGTTCCATTTCTAAATACTAACAGTGGATTTTTTGATAAAGAAAGGAAGAAAGGACCCTCAGTGGTGTTGCTCAGTTGATTGATCATTTTCCCATGAACTGACAGGCCACCAGTTCTATTGCTGGTCAGAGCACATGCCCAGGTTGTGGGCAAGAACCCAGGTAGGGAGCGTGCAGGAGGCAGCTGATCGCTGTTTCTCAGCTGGATGTTTCACTCTCTCTCCATTCCTCTCCTTCTAAAAAATCAACAACAACTCATTAAAAAATAAATGAAGGAAACAGTCAAGTTTAAAATAGCAATAAAAAGAATAAAGTACTCAGGAATAAATTTAACCATAAAGATGTAACATCTGTACACCTAACGCTAGAACACAGTGGTGAAAGAATGGGAGAAACCACAAAAAGTGGAAAGATATCCGGTGTTCTTGCATTTGAAAAATTAATATCCTTAAAATCCTGTTCTGCCCAAAGCAATCTCCAAATCAAATTCAATCTGGATGATAACTCCAATCTCAGAAACCTCAAATGATCTCAAATAGCAAACTTAATCTTAAACAAGAACAAGCGTGGTGGCATCACAGTTGCTGTTTTCAATCTATTACAAAGCCAAAGCAACCAAACAGTTTGGTATTGAAATACAACCAAAAACAAAGCAAAAAAAAACACAGAAATAAACCCAGGCCCATAGGTTCAGGTAATCTTTGACAAAACCACAAGAAATCTTAAAAAAGGACAGTTTTGCCCGGACCAGTTTGGCTCAGTGGATAGAGCATTGGACTGTGGACTTACGGGTCCCACGTTCGATTCCGGTCAAGGGCATGTACCTTGGTTGCGGGCACATCCCCAGTGGGGAGTGTGCAGGAGGCAGCTGATCGATGTTTCTCTCTCATCCATGTTTCTAACTCTCTATACCTCTCCCTTCCTCTCTGTAAAAAATCAGTAAAATATATTTTAAAAAAAGAAAAAGGAAAAAAAAAAGGACAGTTTCTTCAATGAGGATTATTGAAAAAACAGGTACTCATATGGAAAACAACAAAAGCACTGATAAACATTTATTCAGATTGCATGAAAAAAATTAAACGTCCATGTTAAAACTTTGAAGTTCTTCAAGATGACCCAGGGAAACCGATTGGAGACTTGTTTTGGACATGATTTCTGGGATGTGGCACCAACCACCGGGCAACAAAAGAGAAAATCAACAGTCAGAGCTAAAACAAATCAAAGTGCTTTTTCCCAGCACAAAAGCAATAACAAAATGAAATGAAAAGGAAATCAACTGGAGGATGGGAGACCATACTTGGAAATCATAGGAATATATTGAAGATATGTGCATTTGGATCAGATCAACCAAATAAAGCAAATATTGTGATACAGAGAGAAAGTCATGTTATGTAACACAATAATAAAGGCCACAAAGAAGACAACAGTGTTGCTGAAAACATTCTATATCAGCGGTCAGCAAACTCATTAGTCAACAGAGCCAAATATCAACAGTACAACGATTGAAATTTCTTTTGAGAGCCAAAAATTTTAAACATAAACTATATATAGATAGGTACATTGTTATTAACTTAATTAGGGTACTCCTAAGCTGGCCTTTGCTAAAAACTCAAAGGGCCAAAGAGCCGCATGTGGCTTGCGAGCCACAGTTTGCCAAACACTGTTCTGCATCAACTCATTAAAATCACTTTATGGGTAAACACTGGTAGAAATTGAGCCTGATGGAAAAATAGCCACACTAGACTTCCTAAATGCAGAGTTGCCAAAAGCATGGAATCTTCTGTATATATAAAAGAATAAGTGACTGACGGTAAGTCCGTCGACCAACCATCCCGTAACGGGATACGCATTGGCAATTTAAAACTAAACCTTGATGCCCTGGCCGGTTTGGCTCATTGGATAGAACATCAGCCTGAGGACGAATAGGTTCTGGATTGAATTCCAGTCAAGGGCACGTACCTCAGTTGCAGCCTTGATCAACCCTACTTGGGCAGATGCAGGAGGCAACCAATTGATGTGTCTCCCTTACCATTGATATTTCTCTCTCTCTCTTCCCCTCCCTTTCTCTCTGTAATCAATTTTAAAAAAAAAAAAGTTGACTTTCACAATGCAAATACATATAAAGTGCTAGCTGGTGCCAATCGCGTACGTGTGATTCAATCTGTCATTGTGGATCATGAATTTGGTCATTTTTGTTGACATTCTGAAGCTGAAAGAAAGCAGTGTCAATGACAAAATGTACCTGTTAATAAATCACAAGGAAAAACTCCAGACAGAGTAGGAATATTCCTACCTAAATCCCTTTTCAGACATGGTCAGTTATATTTTGCTTCCTCTCGAGTTCCAAGAGCCTGTGACATTAAAGTTGTAAATATTTTATCACAAAGGAAATTAGTCAAGCACTCTGAAAAGGGTTTTACTCTTAATGTGGTAAACAGGGAGATATTAGAATAAGTTTAATCAATTATCAGTCATTGCTTTCATCAATATTTTATCTATATCATGTTTTTGTAAGTCTTTGTTGTTATATCATGCTGTAATTTTCTATTTATTAATCAATTTATATACTATTTTCATATACATTTTACTAATTTTCTTTCGTCTCTGACACTTCAATTATAGAGAAGGGGCCAGTAGTGATATTAAGATGTTTCTTCTAATTAATTTCCTTTCAATGTGCTGGAATCCGAGCAGTGGACCACTAGTTTGTAAATAAAACAAGAATTCAATATTTGGAAAGCACAATTCAACATATGCAAAAGGAGATGTATTTTACTATAAACTAGAAAAAGTATTCAAAACACACAATAGCAAATAAATATGGTTAAAAATTGGAAGAAAGCCCTGGCTGGTTTGGCTCAGGGGTTGAGCATCCATCTGTGAACCCAGTAGGTCACGGTTAGGTTCATGGTTAGGGTACATGCCCGGTTGTGGGCTGGATCCCCAGAAGGAGGCATGCAGGAGATACCCAATCGATAATTCTCTCTCATGATCTCTCTCTCTCTCTCTCTCTCTCTCTCTCTCTCTCTCTCTCTCTCTCTCTCTCTTTCTTCCCTGTAATCAATTAAAAATATTTAAAAAAATATAGGACTAAGGATGTAGACACTACTTAAAAAAATACGTACAAGTGACTAACAGGAATAAAGAATATGTTTTTACTCACTACTCAATTGGAATCCATTAGACTCCCTGCCACACAATCAACCACAAACCCTCCCACCAATTCGGTAGAGCAGGTGTTGTGATTAAAGGATAGAATGGAGCAGTGCAATCAAACCAACCCTGCCAACCATAGCAAAAACCTAGAAAACTGGACAAATCAAGCAATGTGTACAGTCCACAGGTGAGGACAGAGCATCCCTGGAAGTCAGGGGGCGTAAGAAATGCAAAGCCAATTCCCAGGAACCAGCCAGAGTGAGGGTCTTACCCAGGGAGGATACAAGTTCAAAGTTCTCCAGCATCACATTCAGGTACAGCTGTCTCTGATCCTCATCAAGGAGGCTCCATTCCTCCCTGGAAAAGTACAGGGCAATGTCCTCAAAGGTCACGCCAACCTGTCAGAATTGAGATAATTGAAACCAGTTGAAATTTTGAGAACTAGCAATCCTACTCCTTACACATCTTCCTCACCCTCAACCTCCTCCAGGGCTCCTCAGTTTAGTGTGGACACCAGGTCCTAATGCCTGTTCTGGCTGCTCTCTTACCACAGTCCCATTAGTCAAAGTTATTGCCCTCAGCACAACACATGGGTTGGGAAAAGGGACAGCAGAGAAACACCATCTAAGCGCTGGGCCATGCCTGCAGGGCCCCAGCCTTTCCTGCCAAGCAATACCACTGCAGTCTCCCAGATCATGCCTCCAAGACAAAGCCAAAGGTTTATGCTTCATCCTATAGTTCTCATACCAGCCGTGGCTGGTTTGTCTCAGTGGGCAGAGTTTTGGATTGTGGACTGAAGGATCCCGAGTTGGATTCTCATCAAGGACACATGCCTGGGTTGCAGACCTCATACCCACTATGGGCTTCCAGAGGCAGCCTATGGATGTTTCTCTCTCATCAATGATGTTTCTCGGGAGAAACCAAGATGGCAGCAAAGGTAAACAACTAAGCTGCCGCCTCGCACAACAATTTCAAAACTACAACTAAAAGACAAAACATCTACCACCCAGAACCACAGGAAAGCTGGCTGACTGGAAGTTTTACAGCTGAGGGGGAAAGAGAAAGGAGCACAAACGCTGACAAGCTGAGGTGTGGAGGCACGCGAATTGGGCTGGTGGCGGGCAACTGGGCAGGCGGCTTTTTTTTCAACCCGAAGGGAGACAGGTTCCCGATTGCTCTGAGGTCCAGTTTCTGGGGACATGTGGGGAACCCAGATGCCTACGAGGAGAAGCTGGGCTGTCGGCCATCGGTTCAGAAAGTGAGAGTGACTTTCTTGCAGAGGTGCGCCCAGCAATCTTTGTTTGCTGCGCTGCAGCGCGGGAAGCGAGGACTTGGAGATGCGGAAAGGCAGCGACGGCTGACAGCAGCCATCGCCGTTTGCCACGCCCTAGCCTCGTGACATCCTGAGACCCCGCCCTGCCCTGAGACCCTGCCCCGCACATTCTACAAACCCACCCAGGCTCCACACAGCGGCTTTTGCATATAAATGGCCTGCCCTGTGGAAGCGAATCCAAATAAACTGCAGCTCCAGTCAGACTGCTCCAAAACCGCCAAACCCCAAGCAAACAGGAGAAAACTGTAGTTCTTGCTGTAGCTCCTCAGACAGTAGCTGACCTGCACCCAATTGGAGATCCAGAAATTAGTGTACCTAGTGATCAGTGTGAGACAACAACAGATTTCAACTACTCTCATAAGGGACACATTCAAGAGGCAGACTCAGTGAGCACCAAAGCCTTACTGGAACAAGTCCTGCCCCATAAACGTGTCTCCAGCACAGCAGTTCTTCCATTATAGACACAGCGGGTCCTCACAGCTAATTGGCCTGGAGGTCAATTCCTCCCAGTGACACCAACAACAATCAAGACTTACCTACAACAAGGCTGTACACACAGTCCACAAAGGGGTGCACCAAGAGTGTCCACCTCAGGTAACTGGGAGGCTGACCCATTGAACCAATAGGACACCTAGTACACAAAGCCACCCTACCAACTCAGGGAAGCAGCGAAAATGAGGAGACAAGGAAACAGATCACAAACTAAAGAAATGGAGGAGAACAAATGACTGGACATAGAGTTCAAAACCACGGTTATAAGGTTTTTCAAGAATTTCCTGAAAAAGGCCGATAAGTTTAATGAGACCCTCAAGGATATGAAAAAGCACCAACTAGAAATTAAACATACACTGACTGAAATAAAAAATATTATACAGAAACCCAACAGCAGACTAGAGGAACGCAAGAATCAAGTCAAAGATTTGGAATACAAAGAGGCAAAGGACACGCCTCCAGAGAAGCAAGAAGAGAAGAGAATTCAGAAAGTTGAAGATAGTGTAAGAAGCCTCTGGGACAACTTCAAGCATACCAACATCAGAATTATGGGGATGCCAGAAGAGAGAGAGCAAGACACTGAAAACCTATTTGAAGAAATAATGACTGAAAACTTCCCCCACCTGGTAAAAGAAATACAAGTCCAGGAAGCACACAGAACCCCAAACAAAAGGAATCCAAAGAGGACCACACCAAGACACATCATAATTAAAAGGCCAAGGGCAAAAGACAAAGAGTGAATCTTACAAGCAGCAAGAGAAAAACAGTTAGTTACCTACAAGGGAACACCCATACGATTGTCAGCTGATTTCTCAACAGAAACTATGCAGGCCAGACGGGAGTGGCAAGAAATATTCATAGTGATGAATAGCAAGAACCTACAACCAAGATTACTCTACCCAGCAAAGCTATCATTCAGAATTGAAGGGCAGATAAAGAGCTTCACAGATAAGAAAAAGCTAAAGGAGTTCATCACCACCAAACCAGGATTATATGAAATGCTGGAGGGTATTCTTTAAAAAGAGGAAAAAGAAGAAAAAAGTAAAGATAAAAATTATGAACAATAAATACATATCTATCAACAAGTGAATCTAAAAGTCAAGTGAATTAAAAATCTGAGGAACGGAATAAACTGGTGAATATAATAGAATCAGGGGCATAGAATGGGAGTGGATTGATAATTCTCAGGGGGAAAGGGGTGTCTTTGGGGGGGGGGGGGGGGGGGGCGTCCGGGAAGAGACTGGACAAAAATCATACACCTATGGATGAGGACAGCGAGGGAGAGGTAAGGGCAGAGGAGGGGGGGAACTGGGTGGAGAGGAGATATAGGGGGAAAAAGGAGAAACAATTGTAATAATCTGAACAACAAATATTAAATTTAAAAAAAAAAAAGATGTTTTAAAAAAAATAGATGTTTTTCTCTCTTTCTCTCCCCCTCTGCCTTCCTCTCTAAAATCAATTTTAAAAACTATTTTTTTAAAGTCCCATTACAAGGTTTCCAGTACCATCAGCTCACACTTCCTCCTGATGTGCACACCACTGTGTAATGTCTAGACCTCATCACAACTTCGGACCCCAGGTTCATTGTCTCAGCTCTGCCCCCTTCCTGCTCCACAGCACAGGACCTCTCTGGACTCGCCCATGACCTTGGCCTATGGCACCCAGAGAGTGCTTGAGAGGTTTCAGAAAGATCTGGCACAACCTGATTCCTGATGGACCCCACAGCCTGGGGAGAGCAGGGCAGGCGGCTCTGAAATCCTCCCTGCCCGTCTCTGACCTTGGATTCAATACTCACAACCCACATCCGCAGGGGAATTTCAGATACAAGTCACCCCTGTCCACTCTGCTCTGCACTTCCTGTGTCCTCAGATCTCACAACACTCCTCTCTCCCCTTCACCTTCCTCGGGGTCCTTGACCGGGACCTGAGCTGCAGGACGTGACAGGCGCCTTTGTTGTGGGGTCGAACCCTGGAGTCAAAAATAAGACCACCGGAGGTTGCTGATTGATTAAAAAAAAAACAGGCAAGGATTTATTGAACTGGCCAGGATGGCCGCGAGGGCACCACACGCAGGTGGCCACCCTCACGACCGCGCCGTCCCAGGTGTAGGCAGTCCTTTTAAAGGGCCAAACCACAGAAATTTTCCTTTGTTCTAAATTCTAAATTCTAAAGACTGGGAACAGCCCGCAGGGCTTCTCCCAGCAACATCCTGCTGGACATTATTGGAATGTGGCCCTATCTTGGGAAAGCAGATTTTTACAGAAGCAGACCCAAGCGGAGTCAGTAATCTCTAAAGGTTATCTACAGTTTCTACTGGAGCCACTGAGTCAGTGGGAATCAATCTCCTGTAGTCCTGGTCCACAGGCACAGAAAAATTACCTCTGTGAGTCTCCAGGTCTCAGTCTGGAAGCTGAGGTAACCACCCTATTGTCCAAGCAAGCAAGTGCATGCAGAAGCCAGAATAGCAGGGTTAAAATTCAAACAGCAGTTTTTACCTAAGTATGGTTGCTTCCATACTTCAAAGGGACTAGAGTCCTTTTTATGAAAACACATTATCTGTGAGACCAATGCAGCTCGTCATAATATAGAATCTATATTATACAGGTTGAATGTGAGGCATATATTCGAAATAAAGAGTATGTATAATATAAACTTTAAATCGAATTCTGTTGTTTAATTTTTACTTGAACATCAATAAAGATAAATACACTTTTAAAACTGTGGCAGACTTGAATCCCGGCAAAGTACCTGGTGTTTTGACCAGATTTTAACATTGGTAAAGCGGGGGGGGGGGGGGGGGGGGGGGGGGGGTGTTCTTGATTAACGTAAGTCGTAAGTGTCACTTTCAAGGCCAGCGCTAGACTTTTTGCCGCCACTATAAAATATAAATAATACAAGTACTGTCTGCTAAATTCAAGAAAATTTATGTATTTATGAAATAAATAAATAAATTACTTACCTAAATTATCTGAATAGCTGATTTGTAATGACATCACTTGTTTAACTAGCTTACTAGCACGCAGTACGATGTGTATCATCTGAGAGACAGTTACAAAATGTTTTCGTCGTTGCCAATCCCAAAAAATGCCATTGTTCATTAAGTCCAAACAATGGTGGTCGAATTCTAACAACTGATCAACAATGCGAACTTTGATAAGCAGTTCTGTCAAATGCTTTTTCTGCATCAAGTGATATGACTCTGATTTTTATCTCTCAATTTGTTTATGTGATGTATCACGTTTATTAATTTTTGGATATTGTACCATCCATGCATTCCTGGAATACATTCCTGGTATATAATCTTTCTGATGTAGTGTTGGATCCGATTTGCTATACTTTTTTTTAAGGATTTTGGCATCTATATTCATGAGGGATATTGGCCTGTAATTCTCATTCATTGTGTTGTCTTTATCTGGTTCTGGTATTGGGGTGATGCTGGCTTCATAGAATGAGCTTGGAAGTGTTCCTTCCTCTTGAATTTTTAGGAATAGTCTGAGGAGGATAGGTTTTACTTCTTCCTTGAATGTTTGGTAAAATTCCCCTGTGAAGCCGTCTGACCCTGGACTTTTGTTTGCTGGAAGTTTTTTGATGACTGCTTCAATTTCTTCCATAGTTATCAGCCTATTGAGATGTTTAGATTCTTCCTGATTGAGTTTTGGAAGGTTATATTTTTCTAGGAATATGTCCATTTCCTCTGAGTTGTCCAGTTTGTTAAAATAGAGTTATTCATAGTATTTTTTTTAACAATCCTATGTATTTTGGTGGGGTCTGCTGTTATTTCGCCTCTTTCATTTCTGATTATGTTTATTTGGGTCTTCTCTCTTTGCTTCTTGGTGAGCCTGGCTAGAGGTTCATCAATCTTATTTGTCGTTTCAAAGAATCAGCTCTTGGTTTTGTTGATCTTTTGTATTTTTTTTTTTTGTCTCAATGTCCTTTATCTCTGCTTTTATCTTTATTATTTCCTTCCTTCTGTTTACACTGGGCTTTTCTTGTTGCTCTCTAACTCCTTGAGTTGTAGGGTTAGGTAATTTGTTACCATTGTTTGTTTTTTTGTAGTAGGCTTGTAGAGCTATGAACTTCCCTCTCAAGATTGCTTTCGCTGTGTCCCATAGATTTTGGATTGTTGTGTTTTTATTGTCATTTGTTGCCATGATGTTTTTTACTTATTCCTTGATCTATCTGGTAACCCAGTCATTGTTCAATAGCATGCTGTTTAGTCTCCATGTGTTTGATTTTTTTTTTATTGTTTTTGTTGTAGTTGACTTCCAGTTTTATGCCACTGTGATCTGAGAAGATGCTTGATATGCTCTATATCTTCTTGAATTTGAAGAGACTTTGCCTATGACCTAACATATGGTCTATCTTTGAAAATGACCCATGTGCACTTAAGAAGAATGTATATTCTGTGGCTTTGGGGTGAAATGTCTGAAGATGTCAATTAATTCCATCTGGTCTAGTGAGTAATTTAGGATTGATGTTTCTTTGCTGATTTTTTTGTTTAGAGGATTTGTCCAATGGAGATAGTGGGTTATTAAAGTCTCCTACTATGATTGTATTGCTGTCAATATCTCCTTTCATCCACAAAGCCTTTGAACAAGCCTTGTTGGGAACATGTGTCTTTATGCACTGCTGTGTAACACAGCACAGTTCAGCCTCAGAAGCAAATGGGATCCTTAGTAAAAGATGGTTGAAGCCATGAAACATCATGCTGTGGCTTTTCTTCCACAGTTTTAAATTTTTCTGCTCACACTGTATTATATTTTCTCAGCTCACTATATTTCCTCAAGTTGTCATGAATGACGAGGTCTCACATTTGTAGGAAAAAGAATTTCATTGTAGCCAATGTTTTAGCATAGCCATATCTAAGTTAATTCTCTCATCTCTTGGGAATCAGTGCCTTTAATTTATCACCTATTGAGACCTACCTGTACTCAGCTTCATAGAGGCTTTTGTCTTTTAGCTATCTAAGCACTGCTCATTGAATAACTCCATTATGCCTGTATATAGTTTGCTCTAGCAATATTCCTTCCATAAATAATGTTCATTCCACATGCAGACACTGGAACTGCATTAAAGGGTGAAATAATTATTTCCAAGCAAGGTTGTGAGACCCTAGGATCTAAAACCTTTATCTCAGGTTTGCCCACTTTCCAAACCTTGAATGGTGCCAGCATGGTAGCCTTCTATACAACAAATACTTCGGCTCAAATGATGGAGCCTTGGCCTCTGGACTGAGGTGTCAAGGCTTTCATTCTGGGCAAGGGCCTGTACCTCATTGGGGGCTCAGTACCCAGCCAGGTGAGGTCATGTGTGGAAGGCCACCAAAGGATTTCTCTCTCACACACAGATGTTTCTGTGTGTCTCTTCACCCTCCTTCCACT
>JAJQQW010000016.1:18416-25845 GCA_025583905.1 Ia io | reverse complement strand
CTAGAAATTGTTTTAAAGTGAGAGGCAGGCTGTTGAATCTCTCATGGTTGACAAGATGTTCTAGTTGTCTGTTACATCACCACAAATGGATTAAATTTTGATTACACATTTTGCTTCACTAGATTAAGAAAGTGGGTTAGTCAATGCTTAAACTTGAGGGTAGGTACTAAAAGGTCCAAATGTGACAGAAGTGACAATAGGGTTGCTACCCATGGAGGGAAGCAAATATATTTGGAAATGATGGTGTAAATGGCCATATTATTGGACCAATTATTGGTATTGATGACTTCGGTAACCTTGAAGGAACCCAGATAACAGTTTTTCTATTTACAATAAAGACACAGATCAGGGCCATCTATGTAATTCACAAGCTCTGGCACAAAAGGAAAATACCAAGCCCATTGTTTTAAATCATGATTAAAAATTATACACTCTAAGCACAGATCCTTGAGCAACCCTACAAGTCACACATAGAGGAAGCTCACCTTCACAGGCTGCATATATATGAGTCCAAAGCAGAGCCAGAACTGCATCTCCTGCTCAAAATATATCCACCACTGCCCCGGTTTCACTTCATTCTCCATATTCCCTGACTGAAATGTGTCCTGCCAGAAGCTGCCTTTTATGTTTTCTTGGACAACTAATTGCTTCTCCAGGCACACTCATAGGTTCCCAAAAGGGAAGAGGGACTTGGGTGAAATAGAATCCATAGATGCTATAGGAAATAGGATGCCGTCTTGAATGGTCATAGTCCTTGAGGTCCTTGGCCATGGAGGAGCATCTGGAACACAGCTCCCATCCCTGTACCCTCTCTTAGAAGTGACCTCCCTCTAGGAGACTTTTGATAGAAGGAATTTTACCTCATGACTCTCCTGTGCTGTTCAGTTGGCCATGCTTCTCATCCTTAGGAGCTTCTTTTCAAATCCAGCTCTGCTGTGAGCCACCTGTCTCTTTGCTGCTGGTCCCCACCTGCAACTTCATGAAGGTGCTCTCCCCCCTCCTACAATGCTGCTCCTTCCACATAGTCAGAAGGAAAGAGATGAATGTAGAGAAAGACATGGCTTCCTACTTTAAATTTTCCTATTATTCCTTTCCCCCTTTATGCTTTACATCATGGACATACATGTCAGTGTGTAAATATATGGATTTTTTTTTAAGATTGGGGATATAAAATACATTTCTTTAACGTTCTATCAGAGTCTGCCTTGTGGAGTTCAAGGCTCTTTCTTCTGCTCAAAATTATTACAACTTTGCAAAAATAATAACAGGAGGTAAAAGGAATGGTTTCTTTTAAACTGTCCTGACACTTCCATAATGAACAATTAACTTGGTATATCAGTTGCCTATTGTTGCCATAACAAATTACCAAAAAATTAGTTTTCTGAAACAATACAAATTAATTTTATTAGTGTTCTAGAGGTCAGGAGCCTGAAATTAGTCTTATGCAGATAAAATGAAGGTATCCTCAGGGCTGAGGGTATCTCCAGGAGAGAATCTATAGCTTGCTTCTTCCAGCTTCTAAAAGCTTCCAGAATCTCTTGTTTTGTGATCACATCACTCCAATCTCTGCTGCCATCATCACATTGCCTTTTTCCTCCTTTGATCTTGCCTCCCTCTTCTGAGGGCCTTTGTGATTACATGTAGGACCCACTCAGATAATCCAAGACAATCTCCCCATCTCAAAATCATTAACTTCATCACTTCTGCAATAAGGTAACATTTATATGTTCTGGATTAGGACATGATTATCCTGGGTTTAAGGAGGGTGTAATTTTCAGTCTACCACATGTGGATAAGTTAACCTTTCTGTAACTCCCTTTAGTGGATCCATTTTTAAAAAATCGAGTAAAATTGACACTTTAATTTTAGGGGTCCAGTTTTGTTGTATTACCAGGATAAAGGGGGTTGGTTCTGCTGTGTAAAAAGGAAAATGCTTTCAATAAGGGGGGAACAACCACCATTATGTAAAACCCCAACCCCTTAAATCAATAAATAGACCGATTTTAAAAAGTGGTGCTTTTAAAAAAATTTTATGGGGCATTTGTGGGGTTGGGGGGAGGGAAATTGGGGGAAATGGATATTGCCCACAGGGTTTCTTACTGGGGGGGAAGGCAATTGCTGGGGGCCCAAAAAACTTTGATAGGGAAAAATGGGCCTAGATTATTCCTTTGATTGGGAGGGTTTTTCTGTTGCTGGGGGAATTTTGGGAATATTTTTAAAAAAAGGTTGGAGGGATTTTCCTTTCCAAGTTCAAAAAGTGAGGGGGGGGGGGGGGACTGAGGTATTGGGGGGGGAAGGAAGGTGGGGGGAGAAAAGGGGTTGTTTACTTGTTTTACTAAAAGTGGGGGGGGGAATACCAAAAAGTTGAAGTTCTGAGAAGTTTATGTTTTTTTTCTATTTGCTGGGTTGTTAAAGGAAGTAGGCTTGAAGGGTAAGCAATGCTAATTTTTATTTTTGTCACTTGAGTTTTTCACTAAAGGTGAGGGGGGGGGGGGGGGGGGGACAGTTTGGAAGTGGGAGTTCAACTAACCCTGGGTTCTCCTTATATAAAAAATGGCAAAAACAGTCAGACCAAGATATGAGGGGAGCAAATGGCATTTCCTTGTCAGCCCAAAAGGGGGAAAACCTCCCAAGGGTTGTTCCAGCAGCACACAAAAGGGAAAGCTGGGGTGAACCAATGCATCAAGGGGGATCCTCCCCCAGGCACCTTTCAGAAGAGGGGGGGGGGGGGACCTTGGCTCTCTGCCATAAAAAAACCATTTTGGATTTTCCTGGGGGACCCCTAGAAGAATAATCTAAAACTATGGGGGGGACACCCATAAGGTTTTTATTTCTGTGTTCTGGGCCTTTAAAGGCTTACCCAACAGTTTTGGGGATTGTTTACTGTGTTTAACATTCATCAGGGTCCCTAGGGGAATCTTCACACTAACAAATACCCCTTTTCTTCCTTCTTCTTTTTTTTTTTCATGGGTTTTCCTAAATAGCTCAGCCATCCACAGAGATTTCCCCCTTTCTGCATGAAGGACGCCATGTGTTTTTTCACTACACTTGGTTCTTTTTACCCCACCCCCCCCACCCTTGCAAAACATCAATATCTTGGTCCCAGGGTGGGACCACAGTGAGGCTTTTGGGTCTGCTGAGTGAAAGTGAAACGTGCTGGGATTTTTTCTCAGGGAAGAGGTGCCTTTATTTAAAAAAAAACTTCTAGCCTTCATGGGACCCCTGTCTCTCTAGGCCAAATAAAGCCTTACGGCCTTGACTTTGCCCCAGGGCTTTCCCAGGGGGGGGCCCTATAAATTCAAGCAGCACCACCAGGTCCATTTTTCTCCCTTTTTACACTTTTTTTTTAACAAGTGTCTGAAACTCAGGGGGGCCCCCCTTTTACTGAAAGGAAATTTAGGTTAAATATTATATGCAAAAGCACCAAAAACAAAAACGCCCACAAATTTCTTTCTTTCTTTTGGAGGAGGAGGGAAGGAAGGTGGGAAATGGAAGGGGGCTCCTGGGTGGACCTTTACTTTTACCCGGGAGTGGGCAGGCAGGAGGGACTTTCGACCAAAAGCTGGTGCGGTGGGAGCAACACACAGGCAAGGTTTCCTAAGGGACCACCCCTTCTGCCTGAGGGAGGCCATGGGCTTTTTTTCCAGGGGGGCCCCCACTGGGCAAGAGAGGGGCCGGAACGACCTCACCACACTTCCAAAAACAGAAACAAAAAAAACCAAGTCACAACAAAAAAGTGAATAGACATTAGTTTCTTCACAAAAAAGTTCCAGTCAATGGAGGGGGACAAAGGACCCAAAGCAACAAACAATATTTGGTTGGGTTACTAAACAGGAAAAGGAGGGGATGGGGGAATTTGTAAGGGGTAAAATGGGAGGGGGTCCAAAAAATATATTAGGAGATGAAATAGAGGGACCAGAATGTTTTTTTTGGTGGTGGGGATACACCAAGTTAAACCACTACTCCAATAATTATTATACCTTTACAATTAATGTACCATAGGGAATTTGGTTCCACTCTAGAAAATATGCATTATTTATTTTAATAAAAAACCAAATGTCAACCCCACGAAATAAATTTGAATTTTTAAAAAAATTATTTATAAATACAGTTTTTCACCACTAAAAAAAAACATAAGTTAGGGGGGCCTTCATTTTTAATTCCTTTGCCAAAGTTTTTAACAACAAAACAAAAAAAGGGAGTGTCCGTTGGCATTTTAAAAAAAAATTACCATCAGGAAAGGCCACCCTTGCTTCTCGGTGGCCAGCAATACACCCCCCCCACACAATGCTAATTGGTATTCCTGGGACCCAAGGGTTGTTCGTTATCCCCTTCTTTGCTAACCCTTGTTTTGTGGGGGGGACCCCACTGGTTTTTGTTTCCATGAATGCTCTAACAAGAAAAGCAGGATTGTTTCAGTATTATTTCATGCTTAAGCACATTTCAGCCAACTCTATTGGTTCTCTGCCAATTATTAATCACGTATGAAAAATGCAGTCAGGAAAAAGGAAATGGTATTTGTTCTGGGTTTTTTGCCACTAAGCCAGAAAATCATTTTTATGGGTTTTTTGGGGGGGACCAAAAATAATTGATGATAAACTCTTCTATCTTGAGGGGGCCCCCTGGGAAATTCTGTTGTACAGGAGGAAAGGGGAAGATAGGTATTACTTGATGTGTTCATTATTTCATCTCTAAGGTCTGGGATGGCCTTTCAAGGGATATTTTACCAAAACACTTACCAAATATTCAAATATTTGCTGGGGCCTTGCCCCAATATGAGAAACAAAGTTGTCCCTTCTGGGGGGGGGGTTGGGGAACTTCCTTTACTGGTTTTGGAATTTCCTGAAGGGTAAATGCCATGGGGGGATGCTGCTTACCCACACAACTTTCCTCGCAAAAATGTTGGTTGGGTTTGTTTAGTTGATAAAAAAACACAAACCCGTGCCTATTGAAACAGGGGGGGTCTTTTCATGGGAGAGATCGGCACATTGGAGGGGGGGGGGGAGGGCGGTACCAGGTCGCTGGGGGTGACTCAGTTGGGATTGTCGAGGGGGGGGTGGGTCTGTGTTGAAGGGGAAGACGCAAATATTCACTGGGGCGGTGGAGCCCTTGTGCTTCCCATGGCTTTGAGTTTTGGTGGCCTGGGGCGGGGGTCAATCAGGAGTCATGGTGTGTAGTTACACCAGGGGGACAAAGGGGGGGGAAACAGGATCCCAGGGGCCCCCTATTTTTACCCATGGGGTGCCACCCATAAGGCCAAGAAGGGCAGGGGAATGCAGGGGAGGCAGGGTGGCAAAGGGATTGTTGCTTTCTCCCCACAATTTCTTTGGTCGGTTTGTGCACTCTCTCAGGTGGCACCAATGGTGGATTCCCATTGTCCCTTCATATTTTTCATTCTTCTGCCACCAAGGGGGGACCTTTTTTGAGTTCACCTTACTTCTTGTAATTAACCCTTTTGGTTTTTTCATTGGGAACCCAACAACCTGAATGTTTTCATTAGGGGGGTCCTTGGGGGTCCAATCCATAGGGGGGGGTGGTGGGGGAGGATTAGGCTGGGGCAGGGGAATGTAACAGGGGATACCTTGGAGTAGGGCCAGAAGGAAAGGTCCCCAGGGGCAAAGTATTCAGGGGGGGGATGCCTGGGGTATCCACATCCTGTTTAAGTAATGCAATTTTAAGGTTTTCTATTTTGGTGTGTTCTCCTTTTACATTTCTGGGATTTTTCATTTTTTTGGGTTTGGTGGGCCCCTTTAAATTTCTTGCTGTTAATCTGGCATTTCTTCTCCTTTTGTTGGGTTGTAAAAAATTGGGGGACTTTCTTTTTTTTTTCTTTCACTTGCAGTTTTACTTCTCCATAAATAACCCATTATGTTTCTTAGGTGGGCTTTATTTACTAACTGATTTAAAATGGCTGTTAAGTTTTAACATCTTTTACCCAAAGGGACTAAAATGTTGGGCAAAATTTTTATTCTGTGTATTTCCAAAGGTGTTGGGGGGGGTATCCCCTACCGAGTACAAAAAAATGGTTTTTTTTGTTTCTTTTCATAAATCCACTCTATTTTCCAAAGTAAATGAAAGCTTTTACAGGGGATTAGATTTTATTGGTTAAAATTTCCTTGTGGCCACACGAGGGAAAAAAAGGCATGGACCCATTCCCTTCGCCCCACCACCACCAGGGCCCAACCTTTTCCATGGGCCCCCTTTACTTCCTCCTTGTTTTCTGTTTAAAAATCATTCCACATTGGAATCGTTTTTGGGTTCCCACAAGACAACAGGGGTACAGGCTTTGAATTAGGCTAGGGTTTTTTAATGTCAATGCAGGGGTCCATTGGGGGTATTTGATTCTGTAACCTGGCTGAAAGTAGTGTTTTTCAGGAGGGGGTGAGGAGGGGAAGGAAGGTGGGCCAAAGGGAAAAAAAAAAACTTCCACCCATTAAAGGGTAGATCCACCCTTGAAAAAAAACTTGTGTTCAGGGGGTCACTTTGGGGGGGGTGGGGTCCCCTTTCCTAGGGGTGGGCTTTGCTGGGGGGGCTGAGGGGAATGGGGAAAATGGGGAGGGAGTTTTCCTGTGAGTTCTCCCCAAACCCCTCAACCCTGTTTTCCTTCCCTTTCCGGGGGGGGAGGCACAAAGCCCCTGAAAAACTTAGCACTTTGGGAACTTCTGGGGACCTTGAAGCCCAAAACAAAAAAAACAAAAATTCTAACTCTGAAAATTTGAAACCCAAGTTGCCGAGTCCTGAATGTTTGCCAAATCCTTTTTTGGCAAATTCTTCTAAAACCAATTTGATATTTCCCAAAGGCTTAACTGGGGAATAAAAAGCTTAATAGCTGATTTACAAAAAGGCCTTCATCGTTTTGGGGGTAAATATTTTCTTTTGAAGAAACAATATGCACTTGAAAAAAAATTTCAACCTAAAAATATTTGAGGGGGGGGGTAGGGGGGTTCTTTATTTATGGAGGGTCTGTGAAAGGGGGGAACCAAAATTATAATTATTTTTGGAAATATTAAAAGGGGGGGGCACCAGGCAATTTCTCTATCACCTTCTTGCAAGTTGTAAAAAAAAAAACATTCTGCATTGATTGGGGAAAAAAGCCCAAGGTGGACCCCCCAGGTAATACTATATGCAATTTTCGGGAAGGGCAAAGGGGAAGCTGTGTTTTAGGGGGCCCATTTCCCGTCGGGCCCAAAAGTTTTGCAATTTAGTTTTCATTTTACTTTCCTTCCTTTTAAAGGAACAACCTAAAAATGGAATGGGGGTGGGGAAACACACTAACTAATGGGGATACCAAAAATCCATTGCCACCTCAACAGGGGTTGAGGAAGGGTGAAGGGGGGAGGGGAGGCTAAGCCTTGGAGTAACCAAAAACCATTTGGATTCCTTAAAAAAACTACTGGGACTGGGTTTCCATTTTTTAGGGACAGGGGAT
>JAJQQW010000016.1:5916-8416 GCA_025583905.1 Ia io | reverse complement strand
TTTTTTTTGTTTATGTTTTTATTGTTCCTCTATTTTTTTTCGCTCTATTTCTGTTTTACGTTGTTTTTGGAGATGTGATTTATTTACCATGCAGATGGTCCTGTTGGCATTTTTAAACCTTCAGGCCATATCAGTGGCTGAGGAAGTGGTCCCCTGGTGTGCTTGGGGGGCCAAGGGCTGCTGGAGGGTCCCTGAATAGCGTTGGTGGAGCAGGGACAGGCAGGCGAGCTGGAAAACCCTCTCCTGCAGTGCCCGGAGCATATGCTTCTAATAATTTTGTATTCTTTCGGGCCGCTGGTTGCCAGGTTTCCAAGTCTAGAATGACCAAATAATAAACTAAGAGACAAACTACAGACATAATCCGCTTCTATTCAGCAAAGAGACAGAGGAAATTATCGACTAAAGAAAAGATAAGCAAGAAAATAAAAGGGAAAATAAAAAAAAAAAAAAAAATAAAAAAAAAAAACCATCAAAAAATAAAACGCACCCAAAAAACAAAAAAATGAAACTAAAAATAAAATGTTCTTCTATAAAAAAAAAAAAAAAAAAAAAAAAGAAAAAAAAAATCATAAGACACATAATATAAAAAGTGCTCTCAAAAAAAAAAAAACAAAAACTACAAAAAAGCCCTAAGCAGTTCCAAATACCCCCTATATTTGCCTTCTCCACTTTTATAGTTTTTTTAATTTGTTTTAAAGGGGCCTTTTTACATAATTGAACTTTTTTTTTGAAAGCTGAAAAATAATAACAAATTTATGGGGGATTGGCGATGATGGGGTGCTCTCGATGTCACATTTCCCTTGAAGGATGTGATGCGTCTGTCGACTTAGATCGGGTCTGATTTGACATGGGTCGGTTGTGGGTATTGGTAGTGTGGTCCTCATACCAATCGTGTCATATGTCATGACTCACCTTTTGGGGTTGCCGTGTCAACGGTGAATGCTGCTCATAGCATTTTGCGCCAATTCTTTGAATTACACATGGAATTGTGGTGGGTGTTAACCATTATGAATTTTTGTGTGTGGAAAATAAAAGGTTTGAAGATGGAGTATGGATGTGTGGCGAGTTTATGGATGTGGTTTTTGTTTGTTAGAGTATGGTTTATGGTATGTGTTTGATTTTTTGGTGTATGTTGATTTAAGATGATTGGATTATTGTGGGTTTTGTGAGTATTATTTTATTTTTAGGTTAAGGAGAATAGCAATGAAGGGGGCATATTGTTTGTTATAAGGAATTGTTTATTTAGTAATATTTTAGGTCTAGGGTTTTTGAGGGATTTGGTTGAAGTATAGTTATTTTGCGTTATTAGATATTATAAGTAAAATACTATAATTCTTACCCCCATCTTGGTCCAACCTTTATGCTGGATGGGGGGGAGTTTGGTGAGTATGGTATAACATGATGAGGATGTGAATGGAGGTTATAGTAGACAAATGAATGGATAATAGCAGTAGAGTCTACTGTAATTGGTGATTAATTGGATGTGTTGATTAGTAAGGATAAGGAGTGTTTAGTTTAAGCTAGGGGAATTGTAGCTTAATGATTTGAAAGTGGATTATGTTGTGGAAAAACTTGATTGAATTGATGTTGGTTATAGTGGAAGATGAAAGTTGGAAAGGAGATAATACCCCAAAGGATTGATTTATAGTAATTTATAAATTAAGTGAAGCCCCCAGTGTTTTTGAAGATTAGTATTAAAAGAATTAATTAAAAGTTGATTCGGAAAGAATAGTAAAGTTATAATTAGATAGGTGTCTAAAGTGTTCCAATGAATTAAAGGGATATAGATATTATTTGAGATTGAGCACATGTAGGATTTAGAATCATTGTACCCCAATAGGGTTTAAAGTTAGAGATGAGGTGGATTAGGTGGGGTTATAGGGATAGAATGTTTTTGGGTGTTGTTGATTTTTTTAGTGTTAGAAGATTTGTTAGGATCATGTGATTATGGATTAGTGTGGTAAATGTTGCTGTTAAGATAAGCAAATTAAAACTCTAGTGGTTGTGTTACCAAAGTGGTTAGTATGGGGTTTTATGGGGAGAGTGGAACATTTAGTTTACCCTCTGAGAATGGTAATTTTTGTGGTGTTCCCACCATGATGTGGTAGTAGATATTATTATCCTAAGGATGTTTGTATATAATAATGAATGAGATTGTGAAAGGAGTGTATGTATTAGTGGGGTGTAGTGGATGTTGTTAGATGTGTGGATGGTTGGTGATAGAATACAAAACCAAGTTCCCATGAATGCTTAAATAAGGGAAAACTTATTCAGAGAAAACCCTCCTCCAATTGTGTTGTGTGTAACATTGTAATTGTAATGTGGTGAAGATGTTTATGGATTTGTTTAGGTGATGGTTCCCCCATTTTTGTGGTGAGGGAATTGGTAAGTAGGATAATTTGAAAGTTTATTTAGAAGTGGGTCATATTTTTGGCTGAGGGCGGGGGACCATTTATTTTTTTAGGTGGTACATGGGGGGAAAAAATATTTTCCAGGGGGG
>JAJQQW010000015.1:86045647-86065918 GCA_025583905.1 Ia io | reverse complement strand
ACAGTAATTCCAGGACGTTTTACCGGAGTTTAAAACAAAGGAAATGATGAGAAATCACGGTTAAAGATCAAGCTGTAATTTTTCATTCTTTGTGGCTTCTTTGTAATCGTCACTCCTGGCTGAGCCCGGATAATTGCGTCCTTTCCTTTTGACCGGCTGAACTTAGATAATGAAACCCACCCCCACCCCCCGGGCACCTGAGCTAAGGGTCAGGCTGACAACGTATCTGCCTCTGGCATGGTGCGTTTCCAGGACGTGGCTCTGCCAATGCCACCGGGCTCCGCTGACAATAATGGAAGAAATGCTCACGTGCCTCCCCAGGCGCTCTCTCCAGGGGAAGGGAGACTTTGTGGATCTGGGAGCGAGAGGAAGAGCTACGGTGCAGTACTCACAGCAGACAGAGCGTGCCTTCAATCAAAGGCTTTCCCAAGAGACAAAGCAGGACCAGCCACTCCACTGCTGGCTGCTGCTCTGAAGAAGCCCAAACCCTAATTGGAAAAGGCACGTGACCCCCACATACATCGCAGCATCACTCACAACAGCCAAGATGCAGAGGCAGGCGGGCGCCAGCAGAGGAGGGAGAAAGCAGTGGTGTGGCCGCGCCGAGGCCTAGGACTCGGCCACGAAGAGGCGTGGACTCTCCATTGGCGAGGCGTGGGTGCGCCCGGGGGGACTGTGCGGTGTGAAACGAGTCAGACAGAGAAAGACAGAGGCCCGAGAGCCCCACTCACCCGTGGGATCTAAAGGACAAAATGACACAACAAACAGACGGGGGCGGGGGGGGGGGGCTGAAGTGGGGGAGGGGACTCAAAGGCAGGAACTGGCAGTTACAGAGTGGCCCGGGATGACAGGCCCGCTCAGGGGGTGCAGCTGATGACACTGTCCCGCTACGGACGCCGTCAGATGGACACGAGGGTCATCAGCGTGAGCACCTGGTGAGCTCTGTCCAGTCACTGGCTTGTGCACCTGACACTCATGTAACATTGTCCGTCCGCTGCCAAGGACAAGTTAGAAATTGTCTATATCAAAGGATCCTTTCCCACCATGAGCCGAGTCTCAAAGAAATTGGACTAAAATTATTTTTTTTAATATGTTTTATTGGTTTTCTACAGAGAGGAAGGGAGAGGGAGAGGGAGAGTTAGAAACATCAATGAGAGAGAAACATCCATCAGCTGCCTCCTGCACACCCCCCACTGGGGATGTGCCCGCAACCAAGGTACATGCCCTTGACCGGAATCGAACCTGGGACCCTTAAGTCTGCAGGTCGCCACTCTATCCCTGAGCCAAACCAGTCAGGGCTGGACTAAAATTCTTAAGTTCAAGTCCAAAAAGTCCAGGACGAGAAGGGAAAACAACCTCGAAGGCGGGACAGGAAAGGCCCGGCTGGTTCCGATGGAGGCGCCACGTGACCCAGCCCTGGGCGGCTCCACCCTGGGACCTGCCCAGACAGGGTGGGCCGTGGCAGTGTGCTGGCCCCCGGCAGTCAGGTTCGGAGGGAACTGGGTAGGAGTGGTGCTCAGGCTTCCCCGGGACAGTGGAAAGGCTGTGTGCTCTGATTCCTTCTCATGGTTTCCGGTGGCTGCGCCCAGAGGGGGAAGGGGGAGGGGGGGGAGGGGGAGGGGAGGGGAGGGCCCTGGACACCTTCTGCCAGGCCTCCCTCCGGCCTGTGGGGTTGCAGCCTCCAGCCTCCAGGGTCAGAGCCTCAGGCCCAGAGCCTCCCTGGGAGAGACCCAGGGCTCCTGGGAGGCGGGCCGAGTTCCCGGCACCAGGTCTAGGTCTGAGCAAATAACGGGTCCACATCCCCCCCCCCCACACCGGGAGCTGGCCTTTCCACCATTTCACAACCACATTCCCTGTGGCTCAGACTGCATTCCACTTGCTGAGACCAGAAAACTCCCCCGGATCCGGCCCCACCAGACAGCTCCCCCACCCCGCCGCCCCGACAGAGCCGGCCTGGAGCCCTTTATTTATTTTTTAAAATATTTTTTATTGATTTCAGAGAGGAAGGGAGAGGGATAGAAAGATAGAAACATCAATGATGAGAGAGAATCATGGATTGGCTGCCTCCTGCATGCCCCCCGCTGGAGATCGAGCTCACAACCCAGGCATGTCCCTTGACCAGAATCGAACCCAGGACCCTTCAGTCTGCAGGCCAACGGTCTATTCACTAAGCCAAACAGGCTAGGGCCAGCCTGGAGACCTTTAAAACTTCTGGCTCCCCGTCCCCGGGGGCTGGCGCCATTTGCGGGCTCAGCCCATCTGGTCCCCAGGTGACCTAATCCTATGTAATGAAGGCTAATATGCAAATCCAGCGAAAGGCAGAATGACTGGCCGCTATGATGCGCACTGACCACCAGGGGCAGAAGCTCAATGCAGAAGCTGCCCCTGGTGGTCATTGCGCTCCCACAGGGGAAGCACTGCTCAGCCAGAAGCCGGGCTCACAGCTGGCGAGCACAGCCGTGCTGGCAGAGTCTCTCCCACCTCCGTGGCAGCACTAAGGTGCCAGTGGGACATCCACTGAGGGCTCCCGGACTGTGAGAGGGCGCAAGCCACGCTGAGGGCTCTCCTCCCCCCAGTGCACGAATTTCATGTACCGGGCCTCTAGTGGATTCATAATTCTTCACACTTTTTGCCTCATGCGTGCCTCCTTTGGGGACCCTAACCATCACCAGGTCTGCACACACTGCCTAAGTGGGGTGTCCGCACTTCTCAGACCCTCAGGCAAAGGCCTGGCTCCCCAGGACCCAGGCGAGGTTTTCCGGGGGGGAAGGGGAGGCTGAGGGAGCCAGGCTGGTCCGTTCAGAGGACACAGCTCAGGCTGGCGCCCCCCACTCCCCGAGCGGGCCAGGGGGCCCGACTGCCCTGGGTCTGGGCCCAGGCTGATGGCTCTGGCGAGGAAGATGCCGGCCTGGTGGATGGGCAGAGTTTGGCTGCAGAGAGGTGTCCCCTCCTCCCAGCCCCCCACCTCTCCTCTCCCCAGGGCCCTGGACAGTCACTGTCACCCTCTCCCTTCCAGACCAGAGGATGGAGACAAAAGAACAGCCCAGGGGGACACCCTTGGCAGGGGCAGGGCCACACCAGGGGGAGCCTGGCGCTAAGAAGCTTGGCCACCCTCCTTAGAGACGCACACCCAGCGGGAGCAGCATCCCTCGAGGGCGGCCAGGCCCTGAGGGAACCCTCGGTGCTGGGCAGGCGGACACGGCGCAGGGGAAGGAAGCCCGGGCTGCCCAAGCTCAGGCAGATGGGCTGGCTGGAGGTAAGCAGGCTGGGGTCTGACAGGAAATGGGAACATGGGGGGGGGGGGGGGAGGGGGGCGGGGGGGCGCCCCCTGAGCCACGGTGGGAAGAAAGGCCTTGGACAAGAGTTCACGTGCAGGTGCAGAAAAGGAGAAGGCGAGGCCCCTTGGCTCAGTGGACGGTGTTTACGGGGCTTTCAAACACACAAACAAAGCAAAGGCCATGGACAAACCAGGAGGAAATGTTCAGACCTAAACCGCAGGCCCCTGACTAATGCCCCCTCCCGTGCCGGGAACCTTAAAGCTGAGCCAGAACAATGGAGGGAACCATGAGCACCGCGGACATTAAGAGAAAGAAAGGAATGCCCTGGCCGGTGTGGCTCAGTGGGTAGAGCGTCGGGCTGCGGACTGACAGGTCCCAGGTTCCGTTCCCGGTCAGGGCACATGCCCAGGTTGCGGGCTCCACCCCAGTTGGCACTGCAGAAGGCAGCTGGTCCATGATTCTCTCTCATCACTGATGTTTCTATCTCTCCCTCTCCCTTCCTCTCTGAAATCAATAAAAATATATTTAAAAAAAGAAAGAAAGGAAGAAAGCTACCGCCAAACATCCGGACGGACGCAGGAACTTAGGGAACAAGGCAGGTTGGGGTGTAGGATTGGGGGGAGGGAGAACTCGGGGCTGCAGGCTGCCGAAGGCGCATCTCCACGCGGGGAGGCAGGCGAGGCGGAGCCGCTGCAGGGCCCGGAGGAGCCACAAGATCTCACTGACAAAGTCGGGAGGAGTGAGGAGGCCCAGAGGGAAAGGGAGGACCCTGAGGGGGCGGCCTCGGGTCACTATAGTAACCATTCCAAAGGGATAGTGGCCAATCAGAGGGCTGTCAGCACGGGACCCGCAGCCTTTATAAACCAGGAAACAGGAAGTGGGGGCCCTTCCCCTCCCCGGTGGGCGTCTGCCTGATCTTTAAGGAACCTCCACCGGCTCCCCACCTTTGTCCGGGGATTCCTTCTTCCACTCCGGACGGGGATCCGGGTCCAGGCCAGGGGACAGCATGGTCCCTGCCAAAGCTCCCGCCCAGCAGGGAAAGGACTGTGTCCCCTCGCGTTAGAGAAATGCAAATTAAAGCGAGACAGGGCCACCCGCCCATCAAACGCAGCAATGAGCTGCCCAGTGTTGGGGGGCTGCAGGAGGCCGCACGTCCCCACACCCCACACCCCACACCACCCCACACCCGGGAGGCCCAGGGAGCAGCTGGGAGGGAAATGGGTCACACTCAACCCAAATGCACACAGTGGACCCTCCCTACCACGGGCTGCCCATCGTGTGTTCCCGACCTCAGAGCAGAACTATTCAGAAACAACCCCAGAAAGTTCCAGAAGGCAAAGCCGAGATGGGCCCCTTGCCTGGCACTGTGTGGTGGGCATGAAGCGCTGTGGGGTCCCCTGCTGTGCCTGCGCCCCAGGCCCTTTACAGGAAAACACCCCATTTACTGAGGGACTTGAGCATCCGGCATCGGGGGTCCCTGGGGTCCTGGAACCAATCCCCCCGGGGCCCCGAGGGACCCCTGTGGGGACCGCCCTTGAACCAGGCACCCTGAGGGGCGCTTCCCACAGTGAGAAGGGCATGTGCACAGGGACTCAGTGCCACGCGGGGAGGGTGGGGGAGGTGGAATCAGCCCGGACCCCACAGCGGGGCCCAGGCAGCCGGGAAGAGGACGAGGCCGGGCCCTGGACCCGGATGGGGGTGACTGCCAGCCCCCCGCTGAGCGAGACCCCAAAGCACAGAGGGCACTTGCGGGGGCTGCCTCCCGGGGTGCACAGGGGTGTCTGCCCATCTGTGAGCCTGACGCAGGACGGGGGTGCCAGCGCCTGGCGCCTGCTGACCTGCGGGGTGGCGGCGAGGGGCGCTTGAAGGGTGAGGGCGAGGCGGGGTGGGGGGGGTGTCTTGTGGGGTCTGTCTCTAGAGACGGAGCCATTGGGCCTGCGGGGGGCGGAGTGGGTGGGCTCCCGTTGCACCATGCTGGGGTTGTCGGTCCGGGCAGGCGGGAGGGAAGCAAGTTTGATACTATGGGGCAGCCGGGCCCAATGTAGGGATGAGCGGGGCAGGGAGGGATGGTGAGGCCTGGGCACAGGCCTGCGCTCCCAGGGGACGGGCCTGGCCGTGGCGAGGGAGGCTTGGGGTGGGAGCAGGGGGACCGCAGTGTGTCATCCTGCAGGCAGGTCTCCCATGAGGAGGGGCCTGGCCAGGCCGTTCTGGCTCAGGCTCAGGCCCCGTCTGTGTCTCCCAGGACGGTTAGGAGTGGTGCTTCCTACTGTGGCTCAGTTCGCCTCTGGCCTCCCAGTCTCCAGAACCATCCCCGTTGCCTGTCGCGGTAGGCGTTACGGTTAGGCTGTTAGGGGTTAGGGTGGTAGCGGGTTCGGCTCCTTCCCCCGCTCCAGGGGCCCGGCCGCGCACTCCCAAATCCCACGGTGAAGCCATAGGGCCACGGAAACATCACCCGAGCATCGGTATGACGGAGGATCACCAGCTCCAGGGCCGGAACCGGAGGAGGAGGCGCTGCGTTCCTGGTATCGCGGGATGCGCGGGGCTCCGGAGGTGACCTCAGGGTTGGGGCCGGGAGCCGCCATTGCCGGGGCACTGTGCAGGGAGAGCTCCGAGCCAGTGCCCCATCTCTAGTGTGCTACGAGCCTGGATGGCATCACTGCTCCGATCGGAGTGTTGCACCTAATGCTGACGGAGTGAGCGGGTGGCCAGGTGGTTTGGGTGGCCGCACCCAGGCGCCTATAGGAAAGTAAGTGGTTCCTCCATCTCAAACACAGATCACGGACAGAAACACCACATGTGTGTAGTTCTCGTACATGTATTTTCCGTCTCACCACACTGCGGAAGCGTGGCCTGGAAGCTCAACACCCAGGGCGAAGGAGCCGCCAGGTCCCGGGCCTCAGGACCGGAGACCTTCTCCCCATGAAGACTCAGGGCTCCTGGGAAGGACTGGGTCGACAACTGAGGGGCCTTCTGCCGATGTGGCCTGGCGTTTGTCCTGTAGGCCCCGCGCAATGGAGGGATGGCCCACAGACTCGGAAAGCAAGAGGAAGCTGCAGGGACCCTGGGCCCCACGCGGGAGCGACTTGCACCAAACGTCTTCAGCACCGCGCAGCCGGCCTCCTGAGCGCCCCTGGACTGTCAGCCACGAGGAGAAGAAGGGCCTATGGGTCTCTAGGTAAGGAAACCGATTAGACAGGGGACATTGGAGAGAAGGGTCAGCTCGTCCTCGCTCCGTGGGCCTGCAGCTTGGAATGTGAGGACAGAGGGAGACGGAAAGAAAGGCGCCATCAGGCAAATGTCCGAAATGATCGTCCTAGAAAGAAATCCACCGGTGGGTGACGTACACGGCAGATCAAAGATCGGGGAGGCGTCTTCCTGTTCGTCAGTCTTACAGATCTCCACATTATGATATCGTGCCAAGAAACGGTGATTTTAGTTAATGAATTTTATTAAATATATTTCTTTTATCTTGTTTCACGAGAGGAAGGGTAGGGAAGAGGAGAGAGAGATAGAAACATCAATGATGAGAGAGAATCATTGATCTGCTGCCTCCTGTACGCCCCCTACTAGGGATGGAGCCCGCAACCCCAGCATGTGCCAGGACCGGGAATCCAACCGTGACCTCCTGGTTCATAGGTCAACACTCGACCACTGAGCCATGATGGCCGGGCCCAAAGACGGTTATTTTACATCGAGACACCCAGCAGACACCATCCTACAGAGATCAGGGTCACATCACAGTCCGGAAAATCAACGCAGGGAGCTCTGGTCAATACCTTTCTGCAACATTGTTGCCAAAGACCATGCCAACCCCAGGAAGAACTGGGAGCTGTGCTACACAGTGACTGGTGGATGCTGCTACCTTCGGGAAAGACAAGACCTGAAGGGCTGTCACAGGTCGGCCGAGGGACCTGGCACAGGGCAAGGATGTCCGTGCAAACATCGGTGGCCTGAGAGTCAGGTGTCCAGTTTAGTAGCAGTCTTTTTAAAGTGGATTTCAGGGAGCCGAAAGGAGAGGGAGAGACAGAAACGTCAATGAGAGTCATCGATGGGCTGCCTCCTGCAAGCCTCCTACTAGGGATGGAGCCCGCAACCCGAGCATGTGCCCTGATTGGGAATCGAACCCAGTGACCTCCTGGCTTTTCAGCTGTGTTCTATTTTTAAAAATATTTTTACTGATTTCAGGGAGGGAGGGAGGGAGAGAGGAGAGAGACAGACAGACAGACAGACAGACAGACATCAATGATGAGAGAGAATCATGGATCTGCTGCCTCCTGCACGCCCCACACTGGGGGTCGAGCCCACAAACTGGGCATGTGCCCTGACCGGGAATTGCGCTGTGATCTTCTGGTTCATAGGTCAATGCTCAGCCACTGAGCTACGCCGGCTGGGCGTCCATTTCCTGTTCTGAAATGCAGTTGCAGGGAGGGTTACCTACTGAGCCACGTCCAGCACGCAGAACAGTGCCTGTCACGGACTTGGTGATGGGAGGGCCCAGCCTTCATTACCCTAATGATGCCCGGGATTAGAAGCAGCAGGGGGACCCCACAGAAGGGCAGAGGCCTGTGTTGCAAGATCAGCCCCCAGGTGGCCAGGAGGTCACCTGGGAGGTCACCTGGGCGGTCACGTGGGCGGTCACCTGGCGGTCACAGGGTTGTAAAACGGAGTGGGGAGCGTGTCCTGGAACAAAAGGGAAGGACGCGGAGAGGAAGAAGCTCTCGAGGCACGAAAGGAGTAGACTCGCAGGAAGGAAAGAGGAAGAAGGTGCCGCTGGTGCAGAGCGGCGGGGTGGCCCACGCTGAGCCGCGGCGGGGATGCAAGAGCATCGAGGAGGACTTCCCCAAATAGACCCCCACGAGGCCCACTCCCCTTCCTGCCGGATCCCGGATCCCTCAGCAACTCCCAGACACGCTCAGGTGGAGTCTGAAAGCACTGAGAACACATTCCGGACGGTATTACGCAGTGGAGCTGTGGCTCAGTGCAAGGTCGTGGCTCAGAGGTGAGGGTGACGAGGGTCTTTCCGGAGCCTCAGAGTGTGCCCACGCACACGCCTGCAGGAGGAGGAACCGAAACAGAAGAAAACAAGCCCAGGAAGCGGGGAGCCGCCACAGAGAAGAGGGGCCGATGCCTGGGTCCTGGGAGCCCCCCGCCCCAGCAGGTTCTGCGTGAGCCGGCCGGGGGAGGGGGGGTGTGGGGGCACAAGACGGCCTGAGAGGGAAGCCAAATAGCCGTGGAGCCCTAGCTGGCTTGGCTCAGTGGATAGAGCATCTGCCTGCGGGCTGAAGGGTCCCTGGTTTGATTCCGGTCAAGGGCACATGCCCAGGTTGCAGGCTCGTCCCCAGTGTGGGGCTTGCAGGAGGCAGCCGGTCAATGATTCTCTCCCATCATTGATGTTTCAATCTCTCTCTCCCTCTCCCTTCCTCTCTGAAAGCAATCTATGTATATAAAAGCCCAGCGACCCTAACAGCAGAATGACCAGAAGGACCGGTCACTATGACACCCACTGACCACCATGGAGCAGCTCCTGTGCACCCCCACAGCGGGAGCACCGCTCGGCCGGAAGCTGGGCTCAAGGCTGGCCAGCGCATCATCTCCACGGAGTGCTAAGGAGCGGTGAGCCCGCGGTCAGGATCAAGCAGGCAGGCGGATAGGAGTGAGGGGTCCCCGATTGTGAGAGGGTGCAGGCCGAGCTGAGGGACCTCCCCCCACACCCGCATGCACGAATTTCGTGCATCAGGCCTCTAGTAATATATAGGAAAGAAGAACCGCCCACACTCGGCACATCGTGTAAACCCGCAGAGCCCAGGGTCAGGGACACACCCACAGCCTGAGGACCGCACGGGCGTGTGTCCTAGGCGGGTGATGCTTTGTGGGCAGCTGAGGACACAGCCACAGCGGAACCGGAGACGGTGGACGCATCACCACGGCCACCCGACAGTTCCACACCCAGTGGAAACGGCTTCGGGAATGAAGGGGAACAGCAGTGTGTTCAGGGCAACAAAGGGAGGGGCTGGGGGCACCAGCAAGCCCCCTGCAGGGGTGCGGAGGGACCCCTCACAGAGAGGGGGGTGCGGAGGGAACCGGGTAGGGAGCCAGGGTGCCCAAGGACACAACTATCGGCTACACCCCGACAACGACGACGTCTCCGTGGGCCCTGCTCGCCGAAACCGGTTTGGCTCAGTGGATAGGCATCAGCCTGCGGACTCAAGGGTCCCCGGTTTCAATTCCGGTCAAGGGCATGTACCTTGGTTGCGGGCACATCCCTGGTGGGGGGTGTGCTGGAGGCAGCTGGTCGATGTTTCTCTCTCATCGATGTTTCTGACTCTCTATCCCTCTCCCTTCCTCTCTGTAAAAAATCAATAAAATATATTAAAAAGAAAAAGAAAAGAAAGGGCCCGGTGTGGCCCCCAGGGCGCAGCTGGGAGGCGGTGGGTGGGACCCGGGACCCAGGCCTGTGTCCTCGCTGGGCGGGGACCGCGCCCGGGGGTCTCCGCTGAGATCGCAGGAAGTGGGGACTGGCGCTGAGAAACAGGGAAGGACTAAACAGACTCTTCTCCAGAAGGCCAGGAGCCCTGAAAACGTGCTCAAAGTCCCCGATCCTCAGAGAGACGCAGATCACAAGGACAATGAGGTACCTCCTCACCCGTCAGAACGGCCATCAGCACATCACAAACGACAGGTGCTGGCCGGCTGCGGAGACTAGGGACCCCCGTGCCCTGGGGGGGGGGTGCAGGCTGTGGAGAACAGTACGGCGTTTCCTCAGAAAGTCAAACATGGACCTGCCATGGACCCAGGGATCTGCCCTCAGGCACCCGGAGCACCCATCGGAGAGCATGCGTCACCCTGTTCACAGCAGCACAACGTGCGATAGCGGGGGTCTGGGCCCAGCCGGGTGCCCACAGCAGACGAGGGGGTGCGGTGCCGAGGCACGTCCGCACCAGGGAGGGCCCTGCAGCAGGGAAAGGAGGCTCTCCCTCTGGGACAGCGTGGGGGCCGGACAGCTCCATGCTGAGGGCAGTGAGCCAGGCAGAGGACAGCACGCACCCTGTGCCCCCACCCACGTGTGGAATCTAATGGAAAAGCAAACGGGTGGACGGGTGGACCCGGAGACCGTGGCAGCGGGAACGGCGTGCGGGGTCCGGAGGGCAGGCGGGGGCGTGGGGCCGGTGCAGTACCGAAGGGGCACATGTCATACTTCCAACAGCGACGATCGAAGAGAGACAGGAAGTGGGTCGGGAGTGGAAGAAAGACCCGACGAGGCGGGTGTCAGGAGAGTGAAGGGCGGTCTGGCGAGGTCGCCGGATGCCGAGGCCTCGCACACAGCGGGGCTTCCAGGGCCAGGGGGGCCGCGGGCCAGGAGGGGGGCCCCCCGCAGTGTGGATGCCCGTCCCCAGCGCGGTGGGTGACATGGCAGCTCTGGTCCCTGTGGGGACCCCGCCGCTGCCCAGGCCCGCGGTGACCGCAGCCCCGTGAGTCTGCGAGGCCGAGGAGCGGCCCAGGGCAGCCGGTGTCCCGGCTCCCGGACTCCGGAGCCAACAGCAGCGCTGGCGGTGTAGGCTCCGAGGGGTGAGGGCCTCACGGTGGCACCCGAATGGGGAGACGCCTGCACACCTCCCAGCCTGGCTGTGCCTGGGACAGCGAGCCTGCGGGGGAGGGGGGGTGGAGGAAGAGGGGGGTGCCAGGGCTGGGCAGGGCACATGTGGTAACCGCCCCTGTGGCTGTAACCTGGCCTGGGCCTCGAGGGTGGGAGACATCCCCCAGAAACACAGGCACCCCTCGGGTCCCCACTGCACACCCCCTCCTGGGAGGGCCCCCCATTTCTATCCAGCGTGCGTGCTGGCGGTGCAGTGGCCACGGTAAACAAGAGCAAGACAGGAGCAGCAGGGTTGATGTCAATGACCTATTTCATCAGAACCAATATGTCCGACATAGAATCTCAACATGTAACCAAAAACAGTATTGACGGAATGTTTCAAATCTTTACAAAAATTATTTTTCCTTACGGAGCCTTCAAAACCCGACGACACTTCTTCACAGGATCGCGCCACAGAGCACGGAGGACCCCGGCTGGCCGCCAGGGGGAAGGCCGCTGTGCGTGGTCCCCGAAAGACAGGAGAGGCACCCCGCCTGGGCTCCTGCAGGTGGTGGGGGAGGGACAGGGCCAGGGTCCCCGTCAGTGGCGACCACTCAGGACCCACTTCAGCACAGGTAACACCTTCCTCTGACCAAAGCCCACACATGGCCACGGGGTGCGCAGAGGCAGGAGGACAAAGGGTCCCGGGAAGGCCCGGCTGCCCATGCGCCCCATCCGTCCCCTCCAGCATTTGGCCTGATGTGAAATGCTGCCCAATGCCCCGCCTCCTCCGGCATCCAGCGCCCATGTCCCTGTTCACGGCCCCCACCCCCGCCAGAGAGGGCCTGCAGGGCCCCCTGGGACAGGCAACAGGGGCTGCTGGGTCCAGGCCCAACCAGGAGGCACCCACCCCACCCGCAGCGTGTGCTTCGGAGGAGAGGCCTGTGCCAGTGAGGGTGGGCTATGGGGCGGGGCTCACGCTGGGCTGGAGTGTGGGGTCCATGGGACAACAGGGAGGGCCCTGCAGGGGGGGACCTCACAGGCGTGGGCCTGGGCTGGGGGAGGAGGGGAGGCTGCGGGCTGGGAAAGGCCTCCTTGAGGAGAGAAGTCCTGGATGAGTGACAGACAGGAAACTCACACGAAGACGGTAGACCTCGGGATTTCCTCCCACCCCGCTCCGAGCAAAACAAGAGCGTGGGGTCCCACCCCCTGACACCCAGCCAGACCATTCATTTTGAAAAGATCAGGAAATGGAAACTTAAGAGAATCAGAACTCTCCCAGGAGGGAGGGGCCTGAGCAGTCCGAGCAGCTGAACCCACACAGCTCCAGTCTCTGCCTCAGGACACATCCACATTCTTCACCTGGGACCCCACCTCTCCCCAAAGCGGAGATGATCAAGGAGGAACACGAGGTGACCTTCATGGGGGGTCCCCAGAACCCGGGGCCCGTGATGTCCACCGTGGTCAACGTGCAGACGGACACGGTGGTGCCCGACCACATTGTCTGGTCCCTGTTCAACACCCTCTTCTTCAACACCTGCTGCCTGGGCTTCGTGGCGTTCGCCTACTCCGTGAAGGTGGGTGTGTGCGCGGGGCTTCCCCGGAAAGTGTGTGCGAGCCCCCACAGGTCTGCTGCCTCGACGACCTTGGGGTGGGGAGCCCACGCGTGTGTGTGTTTTGTTGTGGTGTGTGTATGAGTGTGTGTGTGTGTAAGAGTGTGAGTGTGCAGGTAACGGTGAGGCTGCCTGGGGGCGGCAGGATCAGCCTGTGTCCCCTGGACTCCAAGGAATATCCTGTTGATCAGCCAGAAATTACTCTCCTCTGACTCCATGTGGCTTCAGGGCACCAGCTGGAGAACAAAAGTTCTCAGAAAACCCGGAGCCCTGGGGCCCTGTGACGGGGTGGGAGGGGGGCCCGGAGGTTCTGGAGAGGCTGAGCGGCTGTGAGGGAGGCCCCCTGGCCTGGCCTGCTCAGGCTCCGCGGAACAGGAGGGGGTATCTGACCTGGCTGAGGGCAGGTAGAGGCTGGTCTGGGGGGGAGCAGCCAGGCGGGGGCTGAGTCACAGCACCTGGTTGTCCCCAGGGCCCGTCCAGACCCCTCACCATCTCTTCTCCCCCAGTCTAGGGACCGGAAGATGGTGGGAGATGTGATTGGCGCCCAGAGCTATGCGTCCACCGCCAAGTGCCTCAACATCTGGGCCGTGGTCCTGGGCCTCCTGATGACCATCGGACTCATTGTTCTCCTGGTCATTGTGCTCCCGGGAGTCATCCATGCAGTGAAGCAGAACTCATACGGAGGCGGCTTCTAGTCGCTGCCATGGCAGGTGCCCAGTCCTCCCCACCCACCGCTGGCCCCGCCCGGGCGCCCCCCCTTCACCCTGCCCCTGTTCACACACCTGTCTGCAGCTGAGCTCAATAAAGTGCACCTGTACGTCACCATGCTGGCATTTCCTGGGCCGGGGCACTGCCCAGTCCCCAGCCCGCCCGAGACAGGCCCCCCCTTTCTGTTCGGAGGGTCCTGGCACTTTCTCAGATGTCCCTGTTTTCTGGCCTCCAGCTGGGAGCAGCGGCTGGACCAAGGGGCCTAGGAGGGGTCCCCTCCTTCCCAGTGTCTGACCCTGACCCAAGGGCACTGGGCCAGATCACCCTTGGCCCCGGGACAAGCCTCGCTGACTCGGAGGGGGCTGGGAGCAGCGGTGCTGGGTGAGGGCGGCTGGCGGGTCCTCTGGAGGCCACAGTGTCTGCACGTGGGGTGCAGGGTGCAGCCCAGGCCCCAGCCCCTCCTGAGCCGCCCTCCAGCCCACCAGCTCTGTCCTTGCTCCTCTGCAGGGGGCAGGGTTAGGGGCAGCCAGTGGCCCTGGAGGGACAGCGGCCTCAGCCTCGATGGACAGAAAACCCTGAGAGGAAGGACCGGTCCTCCCACCAAACCGCCTGGGCCTGCTGGCTGGAGCTGCCAGTGCCAGGAAGGGTCTCCCAGCGACGGGCGCCCTCGGCTTTGGGCCTGAGCCTTTGCCAGGGCCCGGATGCACGTGGGCTGGAGCCATCCTCACCTCGACCCCCAGGCCCTGCACAGGCGGCTGAGAGGCCGGGGCCAGGTGGCCGGGGCTGGTCAGGGAGGTGACCCCTCGGCAGGAGCCTTGCCCTTGGGCCGGCTCGCCTGGGCTCCAGCTGCGGGGCCAGGTGGGGCTGCGGGCTCTGGTCTGTGGGCAGCAGCTGCTCCCGCTGGTTCTCCGGTCAGTCCCCGTTCAGTCCCCGCCGCCAGAGGGAGGGACACCCCCTGCAGCACCTAATCCTGGGCCCAGCGCTGTGCTTTGTCCGTGGGGGTGGGGATGCCTGGCAGGAGGGTGCCCCCGCCCGGGGTCCCGCGTCAGAGCAGGAGGGGCTGAGGCCCAGGGAGGATGGTCCTGCAGCGGGGAGGCTGGCGGACCCCCTCCGGGTCGAGGAAGGCTTCGCTGCTCCAGGGACAGGAGAGGGGGCGCCGCCTGGGGACGCCGACCCCGGCCCCAGCGCCCAGGGCGGGTCGGAGAAACCCCCGCGGGACCGCGGGCAGGAAGGGCGCTGCGCTGGAGGGAGGCCGCCGGAGGGGCTGTGACTGGGGCGGACGCGCGCCGGCGGGAGGCGCTCTGGTGCGGCCGGCAGAGCCCGTGGCCTCGGCCCTTGGAGACATTGCACGGACGCGCGAGGCTTCCCGCGGGCGCACGGGCAGGGCAGCGGCAGGTCCCGGTGCAGCCGGCCGGGCTCGCGGGGACGCGGCCGTGAGCTGGGGGCGGTCTGACCGCGGAGCGGCCGCTCTGGCCCGGATGTGGGCGCCCAGACGCCCCGCGGTGGGCGTGGCTTGGCTGGTGGGCACGGAGGGCCTGGGCGGGGCTGGGGATTTGCTCGACCCCATTGGCGGGGTGGGAGGGCGGGGCCTTGATGGTGGGCGTGGCCTAGCGGGCGGGGCGGGGCCTAGCGGCGGGACAGGATGTAGGCGGGGCCCCGCGAGGCGGGCGAAGAGCAGGCCCCAGGGCGGGGCAGGCGTAGCGGGAAAGGCGGGCAGCTGGTCCTCCAGGGCTCGAACCAGGTGGACGCGGCCGAGGACCGGAAGGGAGGAGCAGCCTGGGATGCAGCGTCCAGTCGGCGGGACCGAATATGCAGGCGGTCCAGGCCGGTGGGCGGGGCGGGCTGACGCTGCTCCGGTCGCCCAGCGGAGAACCGGAAGCCTGGGGGGCGGGCGGGGCGGCTCTGACCACGCCCTTCCCGGCCCTATCGTGGGGCGGGGCGCGGGCGGAGAGCGGACGGACGCTCCTGCCGGGAGGAAGGCCTGGGGCTCCCGGCTTCGGATCCAGGCCCCCGACCTCTGGGCAGCAGGCAGTGGCCAGGTGGGCGTGGGCCCAGCCCCAGGGGCTCTCACAGGACCCTCCCCAGGTGAAAACACAGCCTTGGCACATACATGGGCTTTATTGAACTCCGTTGTAGACACGTGTGCGTCTGCGCAGCCGGGAAAGGGGCGAGGGCCTCAGTCTTGGGGCAGGTGGAAGGGACCCGCGTAGCCGCGATTCAGAGCAGTGGTGTAAAACACGACGACCGTGATGATGACCGCAAGGATGACAAGGATGCCCAGGACCACGGCCCAGATGTTGAGGCACTTGGCGGTGGACGCATAGCTCTGGGCGCCAATCACGTCTCCCACCATCCTCCGGTCCCTAGACTGGGGGAGGAGAGATGGTGAGGGGTCTGGACGGGCCCTGGGACAGCCAGGTGCTGTGACTCAGCCCGGCCCGGCTGCTCCCGCCCAGACCAGCCTCCACCTGCCCTCAGCCAGGTCAGATACCCCCTCCCTGTTCCCGGGAGCCTGAGCAGGCCAGGCCAGGGGGCCTCCCTCACAGCTAACCCTAACCCTAACCCTAACCCTAATCCTCAGCCAGGTCAGCTACCCCTCCCTGTTCCCGGGAGCCTGAGCAGGCCAGGCCAGGGGGCCTCCCTCACAGCTAACCCTAACCCTAACCCTCAGCCAGGTCAGATACCCCCTCCCTGTTTCCCGGGAGCCTGAGCAGGCCAGGCCCAGGGGGCCTCCCTCACAGCTAACCCTAACCCTAACCCTCAGCCAGGTCAGATACCCCCTCCCTGTTCCCGGGAGCCTGAGCAGGCCAGGCCAGGGGGCCTCCCTCACAGCCGCTCAGGCTCCCCAGAACCTCCGGGCCCCCCTCCCGCCCCCTCGCAGGGCCCCAGGGCTCCGGGTTTTTCTGAGAACTTTTGTTCTCTAGCCGGAGCCCTGAAGCCACATGGAGTCAGAGGAGAGTAATTTCTGGCTGATCAACAGGATATTCCTTGGAGTCCAGGGGACACAGGCTGATCCTGCCGCCCCCAGGCAGCCTCACATGACCTGCACACACACACACACACACACACACACACACACTCTCACATACGCGCGCGCACACACACACACACACAACACACACTCTCACATACGCGCGCGCGCGCGCGCGCGCGCACACACACACACACACACACACACACGTGGGCCTCCCCACACCAAGGCCGCCGGGGCAGCAGACTTGTGGGGTCTCGCACTCGCTTTCCGGGGAAGCCCCGCGCACACACACCCACCTTCACGGAGTAGGCGAACGCCACGAAGCCCAGGCAGCAGGGGTTGAAGAAGAGGGTGTTGAACAGGGACCAGACGATGTGGTCGGGCACCACCGTGTCCGTCTGGATGTTGATCACCGTCGTCCTCGCTGCCATCGAGCTCTGGGGACCCCCCAGCACAGACACCTCGTGTTCCTCCTTGACACCTCATAGGATGGGGACACTGCGGTGCGGGCGCCAGGGAAGAAGGGCTGGGAGTTGGGGTTCATGGTGTCGGAGCGGAGCAGATGGCGTGCGGATCCGGATCCCAGGATAAGGGAAGCCTCAGTGGTGCCGCCTTTTCCTGGCAGTTTCGTTTTCCCCAAAGTTGTGTTTTTGGCTGTGTTCCCGGAGGGCGTCCCGGCTGAGCGAGTGTCAGGTTGCACAAGAGCCCAGCAGGGAGAGGGCCGAGGCCTGGGGGGAAGTGGAGGGGGCTTCCTGTCCCTGTCACTCCAGTCAGGCCTGTCTCAGCTCCCCCAGGTCCTCATTTAGGCTGTGATGGGCCCGGGGTGTGTCTCTAGTGTCTGGAGTCACCCCCTGATTTATGTTAACGTAAAAAACATTCAGATCCGTAAAGAACTTTCTGAGTGTATTTGTGCCAGACTGGCGACTTACGCCAGGAAGCAGAACCTCAAAGAATTGAGATAATGCTCCCGAGAATGGGGAGTTCACACGTTGTTTTTAGAAAGTACCATCCAAGGGAAAATAGGTAATTGGGTTACTTGAAATCCATTGGTGATGGATTAGGGAGGCGGGAGAAAGCAAAGCAGGGAACCTCTGGGATTGGATAAAAAGTGAAATGATGGACACGTCCTTCTTTTACGCAGATGGCTACAGGATCGTTGACACAGCTAACAGTGGATGATGAACATGATAAACAATGAGGAAACATCCTGGTGCTATTTGTTGTGCCCTGAGGGGTGGGGGGGAGGGGAAGGGAAGTTACAATTTACCCAGAAGTTTCACAGATACGTTCACTTAGAGGAAAAAAGAAAAACGGGCTCAGGAAAGCTCTAAGTTGATCTTTGTCGGGGAAAAATACTGGCCTAGGACATGACTGCCCACTATAACCTGTTTGTAGTTAAATATTTAATTTTTCAGACCACCCTTGGTGGTTATTTTAGGGCTTTGAGTTTGCACAACCGCCAGGCAGGCCTCCCCTGAGCTAGTCAGGTCAGCATGTGGCCCCTTTCGCCCACAGTCCACAGGGAGCAGCGTTTGTCCCCGCAGAGGATGCTGCTTTGGTGTCGCGATTGTGTTAGGCGTCCTGTTTTTGTGAATCAGAGACGCTCTGAAAAGGAAGTTGGATTCCCTTTGCAAGACTCATTCCCACAGTCAGGGAGTCCGTGCTGTCTGAAGAGGAGCTGGCCTCATCCCTAGCAGCTCCTATTGATGAGGGAAAATAAGACATTTTTTGGGGGGTGGGGGGCGGCTACACCCTCACCCTGTACCTAGTATATCAGTATCCCTAATGCACATTCTTGTTAGCCTTGAGTCTAGTCACTGCCCCTTCCTTAATTATCTGGTCTTGCAAGACCTGTTTACCTAAATACTCACATTTTACAGAGGCCATAAGCCAGGAACCATACACAACCCCCAGAGGGGGGGTATCGGCGCTGGCGCCAGGCCAGGCCTTAAGGTGTGGTTTCATGTCCCGCATCCCAACATAAGGGGCTTTTTGCAAAGCCCTCGAAAGGTCCGGAAGTCTGATCCTTATTTGGGGGACAAAGGGTAGAAAGAGAAAGTTTCCTCCCTGTTGGCTCGCTCAGGAGATGACACAGGCTCCACTAACATCTGGAAATGAACGGGTTTTCCCGTATCTCCGGGTGCTCCTGTGTATTTTCCGGTCGCCTGGTGAGTTCTGTAACACCGTCCACGCCGAGCAGGCGGAGGCAGGTCTGTGTCCGTGCCTACCTGTGTGCTGTGCTCCCCTGGCCCCCTCCCTTTACGGCCTCTGACCCCCCGGCCATGGTTTGTGTTCAGCGGGAGGTGATGTTTATGGTGGCATTGTGGGCCTTTCCTGGGCGACTCGGGGTTCTGGGGGTCTCTCCCCGGTATGCAGGAGGCACTGAAATTATTAATCTCTTGGTTTTGTACTGTTCATCTGGCTTTTGTTTGTGTTAATACTTACCCAAGGACATTTTAAAATTGCTTCTAGAGAGAAGTGAAGGGAGGGAGGGAGGGAGGGAGGGAGGGACATGGATGTGAGACAGGAACATCCGTCGGCTGCCTCCTGTGCATGCCCTGACCAGGATGGAGCCTGAAACCTAGGCACGTGCCCTGACTGGGTCTCGAACCTGCAACCTTTCAGTGCCTGGCCGGACGCTCCAGCCCACTGGGCAACACAGTGCGGTGCTGCTGTGCTTCTGTGTTTAATTCAGGGCGTCTCCAGCCAGGGACCTCGCAGCGCTGCCACATCCAACTGTGTGTGCCCGGCGCTTCAGAAGGTCAAAACTCAGTTGGTCAGACCCTCCCCCCAGGGTTTGTGGGACAAAGAAACCAAAGGGCAGATTTAGAGAAATTTTTTAAAAAATATATATTTTATTGATTTTCTTACAGAGAGGATGGGAGAAGGATAGTTAGAAATATTGATGAAGAGAGAAACATCGATCAGCTGCCTCCTGCACACCCCCCACTGGGCATGTGCCCGCAACCAAGGTACATGCCCTTGACTGGAATCGAACCTGGGACCCTTCAGTCCGCAGGCCGACGCTCTATCCACTGAGCCCACACCGGCCAGAGTGAGAAGTTTGGAGAAAGGAAAGGTTCATTGACCAAGAAGGCGCCAACCAAGAAGCTGGAAATCCTATCATGTTCCTCCACTCTATGGTGTTCACTGGACTAGGTTCCGGGTGTTCAAGGGCTTGGGGGGATGGTCATGGGGGAAGCCTGGAGGTCATCTCCTCATTGGGGGGCCTCGGAGCTCGGGCCTTTCTGGTAAGGGGCGTCAGTCTCAGGGCCCCAGACAGCAGGCCCTCTGTTTCTGAAAGGTCCGCGTCCAAAGCCAGTCCTGCCCGGTTCTTTGGTTCCGTGTGTGCACACGCACAGATTTGGGTTCAGCTGGAGGTCAACATTCTCACCTCTGCGCTGGCGTGGGCGTGAGGCCTTGGTCTGAGGGCTCCGAAAAGCGGCTCTGCGGCTCGTTAAGCTGGGCACAGCACCATTGGGAGCTGGACCTGCGGTCACAGAGGGTGAGAGAGAATTATTTTCTTACCCCAACCACCCTTCCCCCAGCCCAGGCCGAGCCTGTGCCATCCGCCTCACTGTCTCCAGGCAGGGGCCTACCAGGCGTCACACAGACCCCACCCTCCCGCCCCAGGAAGAGCCTCCGCTCCCCGCAGCCCACGCCGCGGCTGTGTGGGCCACAAACAGAAGTTGCGGTATTCCCACACCAACACCCACTTACTTGAGAAGAAATGGCTGCAACTGGACGTGGGGGAGGAGGGGCCGGGCCGAGTGCTAGGAGCAGAGGGAGAAGCAGCACTTTCTCTCCCAGGGAAGAGGAAGCTCCGAGGAGGGACGGTCCACCACAGAGCCCTGCTGTGGCCCTGACCCTGACCCTGACCCTGACCCTGACCCCAGAGCTCCTCCTTTCCGGCTTCGGCTTCAGCTTCGTGAGCACCCAGGGCGGGAGGGCTCCTCTCGCTCCTCCTGACCTCTGTGTGCATGCAGGTCTCTGTTGGCAGCCTGGACATGCCACCCAGCTGGGGTGGCTCGCGCTTGGGTGTCAAACCTATGAACCAAGAAATCCTGGGTTGGATTCCTGGTCAGGGCACGTGCCCAGGTTGCAGGCTCAATACCCAGTAGGGGG
>JAJQQW010000015.1:86030892-86045547 GCA_025583905.1 Ia io | reverse complement strand
AAGGCCTGATGCCCAGTAGTCGCTATGACAGCATGCACCACCAGGAACAAATATGCTCAATGCAGCAGCTGCTCTTCCTCTCCCCACCTCCCACCTCCACCCCTGTGGGAGAGCTGGTAAGAGGACGCAGAGGCCTACAGCCAAGACAGGTGCGGGGGGCGGTGAGTGGGGTGTTGGGGGACCTCATCGTACAGCATACTGCCCTAATGTGGATTGGAGAGGAAGTAAGAAGGCATCAATCCATGATTAGATAAGGCCCAACATAACATTTAGGACGTGGACAGTCTAGACTGATTCACAAGGACACTTCGGAGAGCTCCAGGAATCCTGTCCAAAAAATGTGGAGCCCTGCGCTTGTGCAGCTGAGACCAGGATCCCAAATAACTTTGAGTCGGAGACTAGAAAACAAGCCCTTCACACAGGGCCCCACTCCAGGCCCCCTGGTCCCGTATCTAAATGTCCAATGCCCCGGGGGTGCCCCTCGGGCGTCATTCTCCTTCTGGCTCCACAGAGAGAGCAGCTGGGTGGCCGCAGCCCAGGACTGTGGAATCTGGCAGGTTGGGCTCTCAGCCTCCAGGTGCAACACTTTCCAGAGCCCCTGCTGGCTCTGTCAACCTCCTGTGGCACCAGTGGACTTGGGGCGCCAGAGTCTGCGAAGGAGAGGACTTTGGGGTGGGGGAAGGGTGCACCCACCTAGGCCTGGAGCCAGTTGGCTCTGCACAGCCGTGCCCTGATGAAAGTGCGCATCCAAGTTGTGGGTGTCCACTTCGGCCGAGACCAAGAGGCTGGTGGTGCAGAGGCGGGCAGCAGGGATGGTGTCCATGGGGAACATGGTGGGTGCAAGAAAAATGTTGCACCCAGCCACCAGTAGTAATTAAAAAAGCAATTTTTAAAAAAGGTTCCAGGATAAAACTATCACATACAAAATCAGTTCATTTCTAAATACTAACGTGGAGATTTTTTGAAAAGAAAAAGGAAGAAAGGGACACTCAGTGGTGTTGCTCAGTTGATTGATCATTTTCCATGAACTGACAGGGCCCCAGTTCTATTGCTGGTCTAGAGCACATGCCAAGGGGTGTAGGGCAAGAACCCAGGTAGGGCGTTGCAGGAGGCAGCTGATTGCTGTTTCTCAGCTGGATGTTTACACTCTCTCTCTCTCCATTCCTCTCCTTCTAAAAAATCAACAACAACTCCATTAAAATAATAAATGAAGGAAACAGTCAAGTTTAAAATTGCAATAAAAGGAATAAATACTCAGGAATAAATTTAACATTAAAGATGTACATCTGTACACCTAACGCTAGAACACGTGTTGAGAAAGAAGGGGAGAAAACACAAAAAAGTGAAAAGATATCCGGTGTTCTTGCATTTGGAAAAAAATTAATATCCTTAAATTCCTGTTCTGCCAAAGCAATCTCCAAATCAAATTAATCTGGGATGATAAACTCCAATCTCAGAAACCTAAAATGATCTCAAATTGCAACTTAATCTTATGCAAGAACAAGCTTGTGTTGGCACAAAGTTGCTGTTTTCAATCTATTACAAGCCCAAAGCAACAAAAACAGTTTGGTATTGAAATATAAACAAAAACAAAGGCAAAAAACACAGAAATTAACCCAGGCCCATAGGTTCAGGTAATATTGACAAACCCACAAGAAATCTTAAAAAAGGACAGTTTCGCCGGGACAGTTTGGCTCAGTGGATAAGAGCTTTTGACTGGGGACTTTCGGGTCCCACGTTTCGTTTCCGGTCAGGGCATGTACCTTGGTTGCGGGCAAATACCCAGTGGGGAGTGTGCAGGAGGAGCTGATCGATGTTTCATTCTTAATCCCATGTTCTAACTCTCTTTCCCTTCTCCCTTCCTCTCTGTAAAAAATCAGTAAATTATATTTTAAAAAAAGAAAAAGGGGAAAAAAAAGGACTGTTTCTTCAATGAGGGTTATGAAAATCCAGGTACTATATGGAAAACAACAAAAGCATGATAAACATTTATTCAGATTGCATGAAAAAAATTAAACGTACATGTTAAAACTTTGAGGTTCTTCACGTGACACAGGGCAAATCCGATTGGAGACTTGTTTTGGACATGATTTCTGGGATGTCGGCACCAAACATGGGCAAAAGAGGACAAATATCAACAGTCAGAGCTAAAACAAATCAAAGTGCTTTTTCCCAGTACAAAAGCATAACAAAATGAAATGAAAAGGAAATCATCTGGAGGATGGGAGACCATCTTGGAAATCATAGGAATATATTGAAGATATGTGCATTTGAATTGATCAACCTCAAATAAAGCAATTATTGTTCGATACAGAGAGAAAGTCATGTTATGTAACACAATAATAAAGGACACAAGAAGGAACAGTGTTGCTGAAAACATTATATATCAGCGGTCAGCAAACCTCATTAGTTAACAGAGCCTATATCAACAGTACAACGATTGAAATTTCTTTTGTGAGAGCCAATATTATTAAAATTAAACTACTATATAGATAGGTACATTGTTATTAACTTAATTAGGGTACTACTTAAGTGGCATTTGCTTAAAAACTCAAAGGGCCCAAAGAGCCGCATGTGGGTTGCGAGCCACGTTTGCCGCAACACTGTTCTGCATCATTCATTAAATTCACTTTATGGTAAAACCTGGTAGAAACTGAGCACTGATGGAAACTAGCCAACACTATACTTCCTAAATGCAGAGTTGCCAAAAGCATGGAATTTTCTGTATATATAAAGATTAAGTTTACATCAGTTGTCCACCACTCCAGAACTGAAATGTCATTGCTGACATGTACACATAAGGAACTGTTGGACGTTGAAATTGGGTCTCAAAAGGAAAAACTGTTGACCCAGAAAGAAACTCACTACAGACTGATTCCATTTGCCTCTGTCACCATAACACATTATTGCTTGTCTCAATTTTCGGTTCTTATAAGTGTATTTATATAGCAAATTGATGCTCACTCATCTAGGGGAAATAATGAACAACATAGACTGATGAACAAGAACAGACCCAGAAACAAGGAGGCATGTGATCAAACTGTCGGGCCTCAGGGTGAGGGTAGGGAAAGGGATGGTATTTCTCTCTCTCTCTTCCCTCCCTTTCTCTATGTAATCAATTTTAAAAAAAAGTTGATTTACACATATGCTAAACATATTAAAGTGCTAGCTGGTTGACAATCGCGTCACGTGTGATTCAAATCTGTAATTGTGGAATCATGAATTTGGTCATTTTTGTTGACATTTCTGAAGCTGAAAGAATGCAGTTGTCAATGACAAAATGTACCTGTTAATAAATCACAGGAAAAACTCAGACAGAGTAGGATATATTCCTACCTTAATCTCTTTTTCAGACAGGTTCAGTTATTATTTTGCTTCCTCTCGAGTTCCAAGAGCTGGGACTTAAAGTTGTAAATATTTTATCACAAAGGAAATTAGTTCAAGCACTCTGAAAAGGGTTTTACTCTTATTGTGGTAAACAGGGAGATATTAGAATAAGGTTAATCAATTATCAGTCATTGCTTTCATCAATATTTTATCTATATCATGGTTTTTTGTAAGTCTTTGTTGTTATATTCTTCTGTAACTTTTATATTTATTAATCAATTTACATACTATTTTCTTATACATTTTACTAATTTTCTTTCGTCTCTGACACTTCAATTATAGAGAAGGGGCCAAGTAGTAGTAATATGTAAGATGTTTCTTCTAATTAATTTCCTTCAATGTGCTGGAATCCGAGCAGTGGGACCATAGTTATGTCAAATAAAACAAGAAAATTCAATATTTGGAAAGCAACAAGTCAACATATGGCAAAAGGAGATGTATTTTACTATAAACTAGAAAAAGTATTCAAAACACACATAGCAAATAAATATGGTTAAAAATTGGAGAAAGCCCTGGCGGTGGTTTGGCTAAGAGGGTTGAGCATCCATCTGTGAAACCGTAGGTCCCGGTTAGGTTCAATGTTCGGGTACATGCCCGATTGTGGGCTGGTTCCCCAGAGGAGGCTGCAGGAGATACCAATCGATAATTCTCTCCATGATCTATCTCTCTTTCTTTCCCTGAATCAATTAAAAAATATTTAAAAATATATAGGTCCTAAGGACTGTAGACACTAATTAAAAACATACGTACAAGTGACTACAGGAATAAATAAATGTTATTACTCACTACTCAATGGAATCCATTAGACTCCCTCCACACAATCAACCACAAACCTCCCACACCAATTCGTAGAGCAGGTGTTGTGATCTAAAGGATAGAATGGAGCATGCAATCAAACCAACCCTGCCAACCATAGCAAAAAAACCTAGAAAACTGGGACAAATCAAGCAATGATGTATAGTCCACAGGTGAGGACAGAGCATCCCTGGAAGTGAGGGGATAAGAAATGCAAAGCCACATTCCCAGGAATCCAGCCAGTGTGAGGGTCTTACCCAGGGGGATGCAAGTTCAAAGTTCCTCCAGCTTCACAATTAAGTACAGCTGCTCTGATCCTCATCAACGGAGGCTCATTCCTCCCTGAAAAGTACAGGGCAATGTCTCAAAGGTCACGGTCCAAACCTGTTCAGAATTGAGATAATTGAAAACAGTTGAATTTTGAGGAAACTAGCATTCCTACTCCTTACACATCTTCATCACCCTCAACCTCCTCCAGGGCTCTCAGTTTGTGTGGACACCATGGTCCTAATGCTGTGCTGGGCTGCTCTCTTACCACAGTCCCAATTAGTCAAAGTTATTGCCTCAGCACAACCACATGGGTTGGAAAAGGGACAGCAGAGAAACACCATTCTAAGCGCTGGGCATGCCTCTGCAGGGCCACAGCCTTTCCTTGCAAGCAATACCACGGGCAGTCTCCCAGATCTTGCCTCCAAGACAAAGCCAAAGGTTTATGCTTCATACACTATAGTTTCATACCAGCGTGGCTGGTTTGTCTCAGTGGGCAAGAGTTTTGAGATTGTGGATGAACATCCGAGTTGGAATCTCATCAAGGACACATGCTGGCTTGCAGGACCCTCATACCACTACGGGCTTCAGAGGCAGCTATGGATGTTTCTCTCTCATCAAATGATGTATATCTGCACTTGAGTGAGAAACCAAGATGGGCGGCAAAAGGTAAACAGACTAAGCTGCCGCCTCGCACAATTCAATTTCAAACGCTACAAACTAGACAGCGGCAAACATATCTACCCCACATGAAACCACAGGAAATCTTGCAGACTGAAGTTTTACAGCTGGGGGGAAAAGAGAAAGGAGACTAACAAACGCTTGAACAAGCTGAGGGTGTTTGGAGGCGTGCGAATTGTTCTGTTGGTCGGGCGGGAAACTGTGGGCAGTGCGTGCTTTTTTTTCAACTTCGCGAAGTGGAAGACAGGTTCCCCGCGATTGCCAGAGGGTCCAGATTCGTAGGTTAGCAGTGTTGGTAACCCGATTCCTACGAGAGAAGCTGGGCTGTAGGCTCATCGCTTTCAGAAAGTAAGAGTGGACTTCTTAGCAGAGGTGCGCCCCGAGTCTCAATCTTTTTTGCTGCGCTACATGGCGACGGTGAGAGCGAGGAACTTTTGAGATGCGGAAAAAGGCAGAGCAATTGCGTTGAAACAGCAGCCATCACCTGAGTAATGGCCACCCACTTAGTAGTGACATCCTGCGACCTCCCGGCCCTGCTGCCCATAACACTGCTGCCCACAGCACATTGCCTACAAACCACACCCTAGCTCCCAACTACCAGCGGCGGTATGCATTAATGAATGAGCCCTCCCCTGTGTAAAGGCAAATCCAAATAGAAACTGGCAACCCTTCCATCCATACTGTCTCCAAAAATCAAACCGCCAAAGCACCAAGCAAGACAGGAATATCACTGTATTTCTTGCTGTGTAGCTCCTCAGACCGATAGCGACCTGCAACCGCGAGGAGATCCTGAGAAATTAGTTTACCGTAGATGAAATCAGTTGTAGACACTTTCATAGTTTTCCAACTGCATCACATTAGGGGGAGCACTATTCAAGATGCAGACTCTGTGCGAGGGCTCGCATAGAGACATAAACTGTAACTAAGTCCTCGCCCCGATAAACTTTGGAGTCTCCACTCAGGCATACTTCCAGTATAGTCTCACAGCTGGTCCCGCACAGCTTAATTGGCCTAGAGGTCAATTCCCTGCGCAGTTGACGACTATATCACCAAAACAGAAGAAACTTATCCTATCAATCAGAAGGCTGTACACTACAAGTCCGCAAAGGGTGTCACCAATAGTGTCCACCACAGGTAACAGGAAAGCCTGACGCCATTTGAACCGAATTATGCACACCTAGTTCGATCATAAGACTACCTCGTAACCGACGACCTCATGCTGCTGAAGGATAAAAAATAATTAAGAAAAAAAAGGACAATAAAACAGAATCACTTAACTAAAATAATGGGGAGAAGCTAATGACTGGTACATAATAGTTCAAAAAAAGAATACCACGGAGTTATGAAGGCGTTTTTCAAAGACGAGTTCTGAAAAAAGGCTGAATTGAGTCTTTAATGAGAACCCGTGCAAGGGATTTATGAAAAAAGGACCAACTAAAAATTCAAAACATACACTGACTGAAGATAGAAAATATTATATACAGACAACCCCAACCAGCAGACTATGAGAGAAACGCAAGAGATCAAGTCAAATGATTTGAAATACAAAGAGCCCTAAAAACACTCAACCTCCCAAGAAGCAAAAAGAAAAATAATCTGTAAAGGAGAAGAAGTGATAGTATAAGAACCTCTGGGAACAACTTCCAACCGTACCAACATACCGGAATTATCGGGGAAGCCCCAGAAGTAGAGAGAGCAAGACCACTGAAAAACCTTAGTTTGTAGGTTAAGAAATATCTGAATGAAAACTTCCCCCACCTTAGTAAAGAAAATTACAAGTCCGAGAGAGCACACATAAACCCCAGACAAAGGAATACCAAAAGAGGACCACACCAAGACACATCATAATTAAAATGTGCCAAGGGCAAAAGACAAAGAGGTCTAAATTTTACAAGCAGCAAGAGAAAAAACAGGGGGTTAAGTTACCTACAAGGGAACACCCATATGCAATTGATCAGTCTGATGATTTCTCAACAGAAACTATGCAGGCCAGAACGGGAATGGCAAAGAAAATATTCAAAGTGATGAATAGCAAGAACCTACTAACCAAGATTACTTCTACCCACACAAAGCTATCATGTCAGAAAGGTGAAAGTGTCAGAAAATGAACTTCACAGATAAGAAAACGCTAAAGGAGTTCATCACCACCAAACCAGTATTATAATGAAATGCTGAAAGGTATTCTTTAAAAAGAAGAAAAGAAAGAGAAAAATGTAAGATAAAAATTATGTATCGAGACAATACATACTTATCAAACAATTGAATCTAATAGTCAAGGGAAGTTAACCAAATCTGAGGAACGCAGATAAACTACGTGAAGTTAATTAGATCAGGGGATTGTGAATATGAGAAGCGTGATGATAATTATCAAGAGGAGAAGTTCGGAAAGTTCCTGTTTGGGGGGGGGGTGTCGGGGCGCGTAAGAAGAGACGGGACAAAAATCAAACACCTCTGTAAGAGGAGCATGACGACAGGAAAGTTAAAGGGAAGAAAAGTGGGGATCTGGGTGAAGAAGAGATATAGGGGGAGAAATAATAAACAATTGTTATTATTCTGGAAGCAACAAAGATTTATGATAAATATTTATGCAACATAAATAAAGATGTTTAAGAAAAAATAAGATTGTTTTTCCTCGTCTACTCACTCTCCCCCTCTGCTTCTCCCTCTCTAATAAATCCAAATTTAAAATACTAGTATTTATAAAGAGTCTCCAATACTAGGATTTTCCAGGACCAATAGAGCACACAATTGCTCCAGAGGACGTGCACACCATACTGTGTAATGTCCCTAACCGACTTCACAGGCTTCAGGACCCCATTGTATTCATTGTCTCAGCTCTGCACCCCTTTCCTGCTCCACAGCACAGGAAACACTCTCATTAAACACCCATTGGGGGGGTCTATGTTGTGTGGTAAGGAATTGGAGAGTTTCAGCGAGATGTGGGGGGGGTGTGATTGGGCAGGGGGGGTGGGTGGTGGGGATGAGGAAGGGGGGCGGTAGGGGACTGGGTGGGGTTGAGGTGGAGGTCTCTGACCAGTACAGGGCTGGGCTCCACGGAGTATAGGGTGGGGAATGTCCAAATACAGGGTGAGGCCGTCCACTCGGGCTGGGCCCTTCCTGTTCCCACAGAGCTTGACAACAACTCCTGGGGGTGTTCCCCTGTCTCCATGTGTTTGGTGTCCTTTGAAAAAAAGGAGATGTGGGGGAAAAGTTAACAATTGTAATAATCTGTTGTGGGGTTTATTACCCTGGTTTTTTTTTTGAAAAAAAACCAGGTTGCTGATTGATTTACAAGAAAAAAAAAAAAAAAATAAAAAAACGAGGCAATGGATTTTTGAACTGGCCAGGATCGGCCGCGGGAGGGCACCAACACTAGCAAGTTGGCCACCCTCACGACCTGGCGTGCCTGTCCCAGGTGTAGGCAGTCCTCGGTTAAGAGGCAAACCACAAAAATTGTTCCTTTTTCTAAGTTCCTAAATTCAAAAACAGGGGAGCCTTGCCCGCAGGGCTGCTCCCCAGCAACTCCTGTGGCCGGCTGCTGGCATGGGGAGTGAGAATGAGGCCCTATCTTGGTGGAGTCAATTTGTACAGACAGCAGACCCAAGCTAGTCAGTAATCTCTAAAGGTTATCTACAGTTTCTTGACTCCCTGGATCCACTGAGGGTCAGTGGGAAAATCAATGCGTCCTGTAGTCCTGGTGTCCACTCACGATGAAAGCATTATCCTCTGCCTAGTCTCCAGGTCTCAGTCTGGAAGCTGAGAAACCACCCAATTGTCCAAGCAAAGCAAACCTGATTCCTGAGTAGCCAAAGAGGGCAGGGGGGGCCTAAAATTCAGGGCAGCAGTTTTTAAATCCTAAGTATGGTTTGCTACCTGTACTACTCACCACCCCACAGGCTGCTGGGGGAGTTAAGGAGTGCTGGAGGAGTCACCGTGGGTGGGGGGGAGGGGGTTCTGAACTCCCCTCAAGGGGATTCTCTTACAGGTGGCTCATTCTCGACCATTGCCTTCTCACACCTGTCCGGATGGTCCTAGGGCCGGTGACCGGAAGCTGCAGGTTAAAATCCTAGGGGGCGGTGTGGTCAGGGGGGAGTAAAAAGGGGCATATCTGTGCACCCATTATGGACGGGCTTGAAGTGGATCCCCGGTTGGCTGTTGGCGTCAGCGAACCTCTTCAACGGGGCCCAGTGTCGAGGCTTATTGCTGGCAAGGGAACTCTGGCCTTCTCGCGCCAAGTATCTGCCCCACTGCGGGTGGTTCGGCGGCTGGAGACCTTTGCCTGGGTATCACGAGCTGCTGTACCAGGTCCGTGGCTGAGGTGAAGGTTTTTATAGCCCGCGATTAGCACTGGCGTCCCAGCCCTACCCTCAGCCCGGATAGCTTCCCGGACGTTGCAAAAGAATGGGCACAGTAGAAAAAAAACCTTGCTGCAGTTTGACCTTCCTGCTGGACCATTTATTGGAACTGTCTTCCACACAAGGCCTTCTGGTTAAGTGTGGTGTTCCAGAGTCCCAAGAATGGTGATGGAAGTGTTTCTCCACATGACTCCAAGGGAATGGCATGGTTTCATTATGGCTGGTAGGGGCACTGGGGAATGATACTTTCCTCAGCGCTGAAAGACATCTTAAAAGTGGCTAAAAAAGAATGTACGGTGTGGATTTGTCCTGTGTTAAGATTTTGTGGGGTGCCGAACCCCCCCCCCGCACACCCTGGAATCTGTAAGACCACCCGTGAGTGTGCGTGATTGATTACAAAAGAGCAGTCTCGGTTTAAATTTTATGCTGAGGTGAACCGAGGACCCAGCGAGGGACGCATCCGAAGGGCACACACGTCTATGCCGACCTACCTCATCGACCTGAGCTGTCCCACAGGTGTAAAGGCAGTCCTTTTAAAGGTCCCAAACCTACTTTCTAAAAATTTCCCTTGGTTCTATATTCTAAAAATCCCTAAAGTCTGGTGGTGTTCACCCTGTGGGAGGGCTGTGGGGGGGTTTGGCGATGTAGCTGGTAGCCCTGCTGGGGGGTATTGGGAAAGTACGCCACCTGACTCTGAGGCGCAAAGGTGGTGCTGTTATCAGAAGTCGAGACCCAAGGGATGTCGGGTTATTGGGGGGGGGGTAAATCGGCAGTTGAGTTCGTACTCCTGGTGGGAAGGGGGGTGGGGCAGGGGGGGAAATCTATCCCGTGACCTCTGGTGGTTTCTAGTGCGTTTCAGGCTCATCACGGTTTACCGGATCTGGAGTTAGGTGCGGTCTCCCAGTCCCTGGAAGTCTGGGGTAACTCACCGTTAGGCGCCAAGCAATCTGGTGCATTGCAGTGGGGGGAGCAACTGGGTAAAATTTCCAATTGGTAGCAATGTGGGCACTAAGGGGGGGGAGCTGTGTATACTTGGCCCGGATCTCAGGGGACCCTCTTCTTAGTGATGCTGGTGGAGGGCAATTTGCCAAGGTGTGGGGAAGCAGAGGGGGGGGGAGGGTTGTGCTTTGTGTAGGGGGTGGGGTATGGCGGGGGTATGACGTTGGATGGGTGTGGGCATGTCGTTTTGAAATACGAGACTCGTGGCGAGGGTAGGTGGGCACTGCTAGCCAGTCTTGGGGTGGTGCAGCGGTTGGTGTGGTAGCGCTGGTTTAACGGTGGGGGGGAAAGGTGGAGAACGTCCCGTTTGGGGCCGGGGGGGTTGTGTGAGGGACGGGCAGAGGACTCGGGTATGGGACTTGCCATAAGCTATTTCTTTGACAGCGGCTTGCTTTCTGGGAGGCCTTGGGGCCGGAAGAGCTGATGTAAATCCTGGGGTTGGTTGTTTGGGTGGGGTGGGAGATTTTTTAGTCCTCATTATGTCCATGTGTCACCAGGGGGGGTGTGGGCCAACTAAGGGGGGGCCTTGTATTGGCCGCACGTTGTTAATGGTGGTGGTGGTTCCACAAAAGTGCCCTTGGGTAGTGGTGTCTGGGGGTCACTAGAAGTCCACTGGGTGGGGTGAGTGATGGTTTCTCCACACTTCCTCAAGGGAAAACTGTGTGGGGTGGGTGGTATAGGCACTCGGGAGGCAAATGCGCGCTTAGGTGGGGGGCCCGAAGACCCTCTGGGTTGAAATGGCTGGCTCTACCCCCCAAAATAATGGTGGGTTGGTTTTTTCCTGGTTGGTTAAGGTATTGTGGGTTCCGAACCCTGGTCACTACTACTTTCATGTGGAGTGGTGTGCACGTGTGTGTCCGCCCGCCGAGATTGCTGTGCAGTCCGATGAAATAAAGTGCCAGGCAAAAGTTATCGATGACCGGCTAGGACGGGCTGTCATGGCGCCCTATTCAGGATTGACACCAAACATACCGGGTGTGGTCCCAGTGTTAGGCAGTCTGCCTAAAAATCTCCAAGGGGGGGCAACAAAATGTCCTATTGTTCTAAATTCGAGTGATGGGGATGGTTTCCACCCACCCTGAACATAACCCCACCCCAACAACATCCACCATCAAGCCAGTACCATAGCCCACCCCAATAAAAACCCCCACTCAACCCAATATCATGTCCGGGTGAGGGAGGGCCGATAGTACTGCGGTCGTGTTACATGCTAGACAGTGCACCCCCTGAATAGGTTTCCCCGTCATTGCCAATCCAACAAGCACCAATTCCATGCTGCAATTGAGTCATGGCCATTTCTAAGATGATACCGGACGGCGAAGAACAACAGGGTCAACACTGAGAAGACTTGAATAAGCTCAGTTTCTGTGTCAAATGCATTGGGTCCCTCTGACATCAAGTGATATGACTCTGATTTTTCCAGAGCTCTTCATTTTGTTTTATTTTTTGGATGTATCACGTTTAAGTTATTATATTGATTTTTGGATAATTGTTACCATCCTTGCATGCCCCTGGAATACTTTCCTGGTATATGGCCGGGGGGTTCCTTCATGATTCACGGGGGAGCCGATGCTTGCTATGGTTGGCCACCTTTGCCCGGGAGGCAAAGAAAAAGGACACACGGTCATCTATATTTTTCATGAGGGAATATTTGGCCTGTATAGCCCTCACCAGAGATGTGTTGTGTTCTTTTAGGGTAAATCTGGTTCTGGGTATTACCAGGTGATGCTTGGAGTGTCTGATAGGAGAACCCCTTTGGGGCAGTTGGAGCCCAGTCCTCTTACCGAAAATCATTTAGGGAATAGGTCCGGAGAGATAGGTCACTTCAGCGTTCGAGATAGGTGAAGCGTTTGGTCTTGAGACGTCTCCAGGACAAGGCTAAGGCAGAAGCCGCTGGAGTACCCGGAAGTAGGACTTTTTTGTTGTTTGCTCAAGCATCCGGGGTTTTTCAAAAAAGACGTGTTTCAATCGGCACTTCCATAAGTTTTATCAGCCCTCAATCTCAAACTAAAACAACTATTTTCCCCTAGTAACAATCTAATTAATTTTCTCCTTTAAAACACAAAAAACGAAACCCACTAAGCTAAGGATCCTACGCTCCGCAAACCCCCCCTCCCCCTCTCAAAACCATGCTCGGTTGGCCCTAAGATAACCCCCCCCTCACTCTTTAACCACACACCCATATTAACATATGCCCACTGATCAGGTCTACAAAAAAACCCCCCATACGAGGCCACATGACAAATTTTGGTGATGGTTGTTAACTGCTGTCCGCATATCGCGCCGGCGGGGGGGGGGGGGGTTTTCTGATAGCCCATGAATTGGTCTTCATGCTATTCCCTAATTTTCTTCTTCTTATATTATCCGGCCAATCAGGAACCACGCCACTCCAACATCGTCTTAACATCCCTAACTATCCATCTCATCAACCACATACAAGCCCAACGTAATCAATACTCACCGCCGGCCCCCCGCTTGCCATTCTCCCCAAGCCTAAAACACCAACCAACCAGTCCTTCTTCTTTAGTGTGCTTTTCAAAACCAAGTACCCCCAGACCCCACCCGTTCCCCCCCGTGTTGTGTATTTCCCACCTCACTCGAAATACGTAATTGTTCCCCGCCACAAAGAATACAAAAAAAAAAAAAAAAAAAAAAAAATCATTCCCTTTCCCGTTTGTGTACCCCTGTCCCCCGGGTGTGTCCCCCCAGCTCCATACCCTAAAACAAAATAATCCATGTCGGTTCCTGCCGCCCGGGACTAAAACCGACCACGAATCAAAAAGTTCGCTCCCGACAAACCACAACAAAAACCCAACTGTTCGCCCGCTTGGCTTGTCCGCCCCCCATTCTCTCCATGATGTGTGTTCTTCCCGATATTTCTTTTCCAATCCTCTAAGTTGCTGCTCGAGGTCCCCCTCTCCTAAACTCTCCTTGAGTTGTAGGGGGTTTGAGGTAATTTTTTGTTAAAAATACTCGCACCAAGGGCATAGTATTGTTATTTTATTTTTATTTTTGTAGTATAGGCATGTATAGTTCTCGACATACTAACGCACACACAGCTCGACATCCCCCTGATTACCCACACCACATGGATAAGATCAATCCCCGCTAGTGAGTTCCGCCCAGTAGATTTTTTGGAGTGGGGATTTTTGGTGTTTTTTAAATAATTGTTAAGCTTTTATTTCCCTCTCAAGATTTCTTTCGCTGTGTCCCATAGATTTTGGATTGTTGTGTTTTTATTTTTCATTTGTTGCCATGATGTTTTTTATTATTCCCTTTATTATTTGGGAACCAGTCTTTTCCCAAAAGCATGGCTGGTTTGGTCTCCATGTGTTTGATTTTTTTTTTGATTGTTTTTGTTGTAGTTGACTTCCAGTTTTTTTGCCCCCGGGAAATTTAGAAGATGTTATATGATCTATATTTCTTGAATTTGAAGGGGGGGGCTTTGTATGACCTAACAATGGGGCTATCTTTTGAAAAAAGACCCTGTGACTTAAGGAAAAAGTTTATTCTGGGGTTTGGGGGGAAAATTTTAAAGATGTCAAAATTAATTCCATTGGTCTAGTGAGTAATTTGGATTGTGTTTTCTTTGGATTTTTTGTTTAGAGGTTTGTCCAATGGAGATAGTGGGTTATTAAAGTCTCCTACTATGATTGATTGCTGTCCAAAAATCTCCTTTCATCCACAAAGCCTTTGAACAAGCCTTGGGGAAAAGGCTTTATGCCTGCTGTGTAACCAGCACGTTACCCAAAGCAAAGGGGATCCCCTTTGTAAAAGGGGTGGGGTTGAAACCCCTGAAAAAAATCATGCTTTTTGGCTTTTTTTCCACGGTTTTAAAATTTTTTTTCCTTGCTCCCCCAAAAATGTATTATATTTTCTAGCTCATATATTTTTCCTCAAATTGTCTGAATGGGGCAGGTTCACATTTGGGGAGGAAAAAAAAATTTCATTGTAGCCAATGTTTCAGCATAGCCAATCTAAATTAATTTTCTCTCTCTTGGGAATCAGTGCCCTTTAATTTCCCCCTATTGAGACCCACCCGGTACTCAGTTCTAGAGGTTTTGTTTTCAGCTATCAAGCCTGCTCATTGAATAACTCCTTATGCCTGTATAAGTTTTGTCTAGCATATTCTTCCCCCCTAAATAATGTTCATTCCCATGCGGACACGGAA
>JAJQQW010000015.1:86025014-86030792 GCA_025583905.1 Ia io | reverse complement strand
TCTTTGAAACAAAGGGGCAGGCCCTTTTCCCCCCCAGCACGGGCCCACCTTTTTTCCCGAGGGGAATTTTTTACCTCTGCCATTTTTCGGGGTTCACGGGCGGGAAAAAATAGTTCCCCTTTGGTTTGGGGGGTTTTTTTCATCTTCTCAGGGCCCAGGGGTTTTTTTCAAGGTAAAAGGGGGCCTTCTTTTAGGGGGGGGGTGGGTTAAAAAGAATGGGGGGGGAAAGAAAAGAAAGAAAGAGAAGAAAAAGAAAAAAAAGAAAAAGAAACAAAATAACAAAACATGTTTAAATTTTGGTATGTTTATTATTTGGGGCCCCCACCTTTCCCCCCCCCCTTCCCCCCCTGCCCCCCAAAACAATTTTTGCCGGGGGCCCCCCCACCCACTTACCCCCCCCCAACTGTGGGGTCCCCCCCCCCCCCCCCCCCAACAGGGGGAACAATACAAAAAGTTATTTGGGGGGGTCAAAAAAACCCCTGCCCACCCTCCCCAGGGTAACGGCTAAACTTTTTCGGATCTATGTCCCCCCCCCCTTTCCAACACTACCCAAATAATACCCTTTTTTTTGGTGGTGGAGGGATTAATCCCAAACTATAACCCCAAAAGACTTTGGGGGGTACGGCGCACCATCTTTTGGGGGGGGATTGGGAAAGGGGGACGGTTTTTTTGGGTTTTTTAAAATTAGCCCCTGCACAATTTTGGGAGGTGGAATTGTGTATGTCAAAATTTGGATTGTCCCCCCCTCCCTTTTGAAACAAGGGGACGGGGGGGGGGGGGGGGGGGGGGGGGGGACACGAGAACAGGTAAACAAAAACAAAATATTGATGGGGGGGGGGGGGGGGGGGGGGGGTAAGTAAAAAAATTTCGCAGCAATGAAGCTCAGTCCACACACAACAGAAAACCCAAAACATCCCCCCCACTCCCCCCCCCCCCCCTCACCACCACCCCACACACACACAAGGGGGGGGGGGGGGGGGGGGGGGGGGGGGAGGGGGGGGGGGGGGGGGGGGGGGGGGGGGGATAAGGGGGGCGGGGGGGGGGGGGGGGGGGGGGGCGGGAAGGGGCGGGGGGGGGTCCACCAAACGCGTAGGGTGGCGGAGGAGAGGCGTAAATACTAACAATTAAGTGCTATTTCCTCTCTCTCTCCACCCACTGACTTATTCAAGCTATAGCAAGTTATACTGGGTGGTTGGCAGTGAAAATTTTTATGGGGTAATCCAATGTATTTTTTCCTGGGGGGGGTCCGGTTTGGAGTGTTCACATTTGTTTATCTTGATGTGGCAGAATGTTTTGCGATGTGGGGGGGGGTTCATTAGGGGGGGGTTGCTAGGGTTTATTTAAGTTTTGGGGGGGTTCTTTTTTGAACGCACGGGTTTTTTATGGGTACTTTTTTTTTTTTGACGTCATTTTTTCTTTTTTTTTTTTGCGACCAGTTCTATTCTTGGAAAAATAGGGGTTCAACACATGGGGTTTTTTACCTTCTCTTATTTTATTGGGGGACCCCCACCACCCAGCCCCTTATTATATTCTTTATTTCCCCCGGGTAGGGCGACAAAAGGAGGTCGGGGGGGGGGCCCCCCCCCCCCCCTCCCATTGCCCAGTTGTTTACCCCACGGGCGGGGTTTTTTTGCGGGGGGGTCTCGCGAGATTGTGGTCGACTGTCGTTGGGGGCTGGGCCACGTATGATGGGGAGGGGACAATTAGGGGCGGTCGCCACATATAGAGCAACCAAAAACATTGGTTGTGCAAAACCCAAAAACCCAGCATTCATCAGTCGGTCGTTCCCCAATTAACGGCACTAATCCAACATTTGAAAGAAGTGCGCGTGTGATCGGGAGGGCGGGGGAAGGGTGAGGGCGAAGGGGGGGGGTGGGGGCTCCATATAAGGATCGAGCGCGAGTGGGGGGGGGGGGGGGGAGGGGGGGAATTGTGGGCATAGTGTGACAACAGGGAGCGGGCACGCAGAGAGGAGGGGATTGGGTGGGGGGCGGGGGGGAGGGAGTGGGGGGGGGGGGGGAAGTGCCGAGCGGGAGGGGAAGGGGTGTGTAATTCCCAACAACTTGGAAGCACCCATAGAAAAAATTATGCTGTCCCAGATTATTCACAATATTACCTATACACAATTGTCCTGAACCAATTCCTCTCCATCTTGGGACTAAATTACTCTTTTTTTTTTTTTTTTTAAGAATAGGGGGCGCCGGGGGGGGGAGGGGAGGAGCGGGGGGAAATTTTTTATAGGCGGGGGCACCGGAGCGTAGGGGGGGGGGGAGCCCTAGAGGAATAGGCAGGGGGCCCTGATTTTGTGGGGCGAGGGGGGGGGGGGTTATTTTTTTTTTTTTTCCTTTTTTAGTTTTCCACGGGGGCCATAGTGTTTGGTAAGGGTTATATCCCTTCAGATCTATTGGTCGCTCTTAATTTACCATCATACCTTTTCCTTTTTGCCTCTCACAACAACTACTACAACCACCGGGGAGAAACAAAGATCCAAAAATTACTTTTTATGGGAAACCTTTTTGAATGGTTTCCCTGGTGGGGGGGGAGTTTGGGCTTTTAGGGGATGGGGTCACCTTCATGCATTGTGGTTCCAATTAATTCGTTTTTCCGTTCAACCATTAAAAAAGCATAGTAAGGGGGGCCTTGTGTCCCTGCAGGGGCCCCACCCTTGAAAAGGGAAAAAGAAATAAAATAACTGGGGGGGATAAAAAACCCACAGGGTGTGGGTGTGGGGAAAACAATTTAAAAAAACTGGCGAGGAGACCGTTTAGCAGGAAGCTCGACTGAGCTGAAATAAAATATGGTTGGGGCTGGACTCCCTGTTTTGAAGTATGGGGTACCTGTCAGATATCTTCCCTAGGGGTTTTATTGATGCTTATAGAACATACAGAGTTTTTATGGGGTAGTTCATTGGCCTAAAAGATCCCATAAACAAGCAATTTGCTCAATACATCCCTACATCTATTAACAGGGTGATTAAATGGTTGATCCCCCCCAATCCCCCAATCTCCCCCTTTAAAAAACCAACACAAGCTAGTCCAAAAATGGGAAAGGATTATCTTTTTTAAATAGGGGGGGGGGATCCGGTGAAATTGAATTAAATGTAACTCAAATAACATGAGCTTGTAAAAATTTAAACTATGCAAATATGTGAAAGCGTAACACATACTTGGCACAGATGACCTTTCGTCCTAATTTGTCCCAATCCATTGGGCAAAACTTATGGGAAACTACATTTTTTCCAATGAACATGGAACTGAAGTGAATATAATACTCTCTTTTAATATCTCTTCTGATTTTTTTAATAGAGGGACAACGAAGTCCGCGCCTTTTTATTTATTTATTCGGTTCCCAATGCTAAACTTCTTTTTTTTCCTTTGGGGGGGGCTCCTGGGGCTTTCATTAGGGGGGGGGGGGGCCCACAATTTTCACAAAATTTTGGGGGGGGGTAAGGGGGGGAGACAAGTTAATAAGTAATGGAAATAGGATAACAGGGGGGAATTTCAATCAGAGTGGTTGAGATTATGGATTGGGGAAAATGTTGGGCCCTGGGGAGAGATGTGGGTGGGTGAGGGGAAGATTGGGATTAATGTGGAGGGCGGGGTTGACCCAAATCAATGGGGAGGGGGCGTGGACCAAGTCTTTTTGGGCTTCTTTTCCTCAGGGGCTCACCCTCGCCAACACTGACAGCGGCCCGAAGGAATGTAGGGTTTTTTGTTGGGATATTGTGTGGGGTGTTAGGTGTATATTTAGGGATTTTAAGGGTAAATATGTGGTTGCTAAATTCCCCCCAAGGGGGTGTTGTGGATGGGTGTGTTGGGGGTTGGGGGGGGGGGGGAAGGGCCCTGTTTGGGGTTTTGGTTTAACACTTTTGGGAGGGGGGGATAGATTTATGCAAACCCATGTTTGGGTGTTTTAAGTAGGTACTGGGGGGGACTATTTTCTCGGGATCTAGGAATTGGGGCTTAGGGGTGAAAAAGTGTTGGCTGATACTAACCCCCCCCACAGTTATTATGCCCCAGTCCATAAGGGGGGCTGGGCATCCCCATTTGGGGGGGGATTTATTCGGTAGGGGTTAAATTCTTTTTCCGTTCCAAACAATTGTTTGGGGGGCGGACCAGGGTCCATCAGGTGGTGGCCCCACAGCTTTATGTAACGGAGTTTCCTTTGATAAAACCCCTGCCATGGGGGCCCGGGGTTCCCAAACTTTCTTCCCGGGGGGGGGGAGTGTTTTTGGGGCATTTCTTGCTCCTTCTCCCTTGGAAACCAACCCATCCAAAATTGGATTGGTTAAGGGGGGGTTTTTTGTTCCAACGTTTTCTGGGATTGGATTGGCCATCCTGGGGGCTTTTCCCGTGGGGGGGGGCTACGGAGGGGGGGGGGGGGAGATCCTGCATGTTGATGGGAACGTTTATGGGGGAGGCGTTGGTGACAGGGGAGGGAAAAGGAGGGGGACCTTTGGCCCAAAATACCAATTAAAACCTGGGGATTTCCCAAGTACTGTAAAAGGGGGGGGGGGGTGTAGGGGACCCCGGGGGGGGGGCCAGGCCCTGGGGGGGAAAGAGGAGGGGAGGGGGGCTGTCCCTATGGGGTACGGGAGGGTAGGGGGGCCTACGAGCGGGTAATTATATTCATATAATTTAAGGGGCTTTATACAACCGGGGGGGGACCAAATAACCCCCCTCCTTTTTTGCAAAATGGAGGGGACCAGATTTCCCTCAAAAGCCCAAGGTTTTCCATTGTGGGTGGGGGGGGGAATACTCGATTTGCACCGCGTGTCAGAAGAAAGGGGACCTGGGAGGCGGGGACCAACCATTCAATTGGGGGGGGGGGTAAATCTTAAGGGGTGGGGGGGGGGGAGGGGGGGCGGGGGGGGGGGGGGGGAGGGGGGGGGGGAGGGGGGGGGGAGAGGGGGGGGGGGGGGAGGAGGGGGGGGGTCCCTGGGGGGGGGGGGGGGGGGGTGGGGGGGGGCGGGGGGGAGGCGGGGGAGGGGGGGGGGGGGGGGGGGGGGTGGGGGGGGGGGTGATGGGGGGGGGGTAGGGGGGTGGGGGGGGGGGGTGGGGGGGGGGGTGGGGGGGGGGGGGAGCGAGGGGGGGAGGGGAGGGGGGGGGGGGGGGGGGGGGCGGACAGAGTAACTACAGGGGGGGGGGGGGGGGCAACACAGGGGGGGGGGGTGGGGGTCTGGGGGGATGGGGGGGGGGGGGGGGGTGAGAGGGGGGGAAGGATTGTTGGGGGGGGGGTCCCAGGGGGGGGGGTTCAAAATGGGGGCCGGGGGATTGAGAAAGGCTATAGGGCTGCCTGGGGGGGGTGTACAGGCAGCAGGGGGGGGGTCCTGGTTTCATGGCTCATTGCTTGGTCCAGGGGTGGGGGGGGGGGGGGGGGGAGGGGGGGGGGGGCAGGGGGGGGGGGGGGGGAAAGAAGGGGGGGGGGGTAAGGGGAAAAACAAAAAAGTAGGGAATGCCAGGAAAGGGGGAGAGTTTTAGAAATGTAAGAAGAGGATGGCCCTTGGGAAATGGTAAAGATGAATGGACATATAAGGGGTAAAGTGAGAAAATAAAGGGGTCGGGCTGAAATAACGGAAAAAATAAAAAGATTGGGGTGAAATAATAAAAAAAATAACGGGAAAGGTTGGGTGATTGGTTACTAGTTGGGGTGGGGGAAGTGGGTCACTTTAAGTGGGGGGGAAATTTGGAAGAAACTGGGTGGGGTGAGCTGGTGGGAGGGGGGCGGGGGGTGGGGGGGGGAGGGGATGGGGGGGGAGGGAGTGGGAGAAAGAACTTT